>JAHLSL010000015.1:126075-235113 GCA_025920805.1 Petroica traversi
TGGAGGGACTGCCCCGGGAGAGGGGGATGCTCCGCCGGGGCCGCGGTGGGGGCTCCGCTGGGGCTGGCCGGTGGTGTCCGTGCTCGGAACGGCCCCTGCCTGAGCGCCTTTCCTCCCCGGGAAAGGGGCGGCGGAGTCAGTGCCTACACGGGGTAGCGACCGCCAGAGAGGTCGGGTGAACTCTGTGAACATCGGGTCTCTGAAAAGATTGCGGGAAGGGAGGGGCTTCTGCTTAGCCTTAGGGCTGGTGGAGGGCTTTTTCTTACGAAATGAGTGGGGAGGGGGAGGTGAGAAACTCATCTCTGTATTTCAGTCTCTTCTTTGAATTACAGTGCTGATTGTCACAGAAAAAGTATAACCTGTTCTATTTGACTTTTTCAGTAAAGAAAGATGGTCTAGTGCCATGAGGTGGACTAATAGGGAAACCCGAAGAGCCTGAAAATTTGACTGGGAAGGAGAGTGGAAGGGATTATGAGAAGAAACAAGGGAAAGAACAACTTAATAGGGAAACCAGAAAGTTTCGTGAGAACAGGGGGAGAAAGGATTAGTTTACAAGTACAGGTGGCAGTAGGAAAGTGACATGATTGTATTTATTGTCAGAGAAACTAAACAACATTTCAGGCAAACCAGATGCTGCTTTCTTTAGCAAGAATAAGGCTTTATGAGTTGATATTGAAAAATACTGTTTTAGAAAATCTTGTGAGAATCTGTACGGTTTGTGCACTAGTGAAATGAAGGATTTGACAGGAAGGGCTCCACCTGGAGAACGGCAGAAGGGGGAAATATGTACGAGTTTGTAAAGCAAGGCTGCTCTGTGAACCTAAAAGACAATGGCCTTTGAACACTGATATCATGTCTGGGAGAGCCAGTGGAAAGAGAAATCTGGGGGGAGCAGTTCAGGACAGAGCCGTGCATTTGTGACCAGCATCTGACTGTGCCTAATCCCCTGTCCTTGTCTGCCTCAGGATCATCTGCCGGCTTTTATTTCCTGTAGCCACTGGAGTTAGAAGGCAGCCCCACTACTTGTGCAGCTCCAATAGTTGCACAGCTCACACGATTATCTCATGCCTGACTCTTATTAAAACTATTAAAAAGCCATAGAAAACATAAGTGCCCAAACAAACAGATGTGGGAAAAGGCAAAGGTTCAGCAAGATAAGGCACATGAAGCAAAGAAAAAGAAATGGAAATTTGAGGGAAGTGTAAGAAACTCATTACAGAAAAAGGAAGACGGAAAAAGAGAGAGTGAATATAGAACAACTTTTAACACAGAACAGAAAAAAAAACCTATTAAAAGGCCATCAAGTAGAGGAGATGCAGGAAAGAAATAAGAAACAGGGATTTTATGCATTCCTTATATCCAAAGGTAAGTGTGAGTTAGAAATAGGGTATTTCGTTAGAAACCTTGAAAATAATCATATGTTCCACCTGCTGGTATATAGTCTTTTCTTTTTAATTTCAAAAAATATCCCACATGTGGCTGTCACCACAGTTCTTAATTTATATTGTCCATTTTCACAATATCCCTACTCTCTTTTTACATCTTCTTCAAAGTTATTCCCAGCAGGTATTGCTATATATTAATGCCTACCACACACTTTACAGCCAGTTGGGATTTCTTTGTTGGTACCTTCAAGTGCATGGCAAAGAATGCACTAGAATATCACTAAAAAATTTTCCTCTAATCCCTGGACTTTTAAAATCAGTAGTAATCACATAAAGGCAAAGATGCTCTAAGTTTCTAGGTTCACGTTGCAAAGAGTTGATCCTTTTGTTTTTGTTCTCTCTGTAGCCCTGGATGTCAGCAATGATTGTGTAAGAAACTTGTTAGAACACTCAGCTGAAAGCACAATAACAAAACAATCTAAAGAATCCCTTTATTTGCTCAGGGACAGTCTGTCAATGCAGATGCTCTACAGAATCAGTGGAGTACTTTCTTTTTATATTTAGGAGAGTTTATTCATATCTTTCCCCTTAAAATAAGCATGCAGTGAGGCTGCTTCACCAGAAGCTATTTATCTTTGTGCATTATGTATTTCAACAGTGAATTGGTCTCACATTTAATTTATTTGCACTGAGATATATGCATTTTTCTTATGGTGCTATTAGTTAAAACTACCATAATGAACTCTCCATGTCTCCAATAGACACAGTTCTATTAATTAAAAGTGCAGACTATACTTTAGATATGCCGAGTTCAAGCTTCTCAAAATCCTATTGGGAAAAATAAATGCTTGCTTGTGCTTTAAGTAGCCAGTTTATTGGTGCATTATTTTATTCTGCTAAATGAGACTGTTTTCAAACTTTTAAAATTTTCTGCAGGTAGTGTTGAGTATGAAAATATTTTCTTCTGAGAGAATTCAAACAACTCACCTTGATTTATAAAAGGTTCCAATTCTACAAAACACTCAAGCATATGCTGTTGACTTCAGACTTTGATAAAATATTTCCTTATTATTATAAAACTTTTAATTTGTTATTGTTTTAATTAGCATCTTTTTAGACTTTCCATATCATTAATGGCAGACTTACCTACTTATTATACAAAGCTAAGCCAATGGCTATGTATCATCTTTAGAAGATCTTTAGGGTATCTCTTGATACTTATGGCGGTTACAGTAGATTGAAAGGTGGGATTTGTTTGAAAATCTATTTTAAAACCAGAATCTACAGAACTTCTGTCTCAAATATTAATGTTGTTTATCAATATATGCCTCATATACCTGGATAACAGCATCAAATAATATTGCTCATCATTCAAAACATGAAAACTGGTGAGTGCCATATGCATAAAAAACTGAACTTCATCATTTACATCCAGTAGTATTGGAGGTTAATTGAAGCACATTCTTTGTAAATGCTAAACATCATTATGTTGAAAAACGGTTTTCACCAAAATATTCTAATGCCAGTGTCTATTTCTCCTTATAACCAGCAGACTGGATAGCTACTATATCTCTGGTCCAACCATGATTTAGGTATGTATGAAAGAAAATCACTTGTATTTATGAGCTTGAGAAATGTTCACCAGCAGTAGCCTGTGAGGCAAAAATGCTTTAAGGTTACAGGAAGGTGTTTAGGTGTTTCTAATGTGGATCATAACAGTATATTTATATATATATATTTCTCCAAAAATAGGCATACTTGAAACACTTTTTATATTACAACTGCAAGAGATAAGATAGGTCAATATTATAGACTACCTCAGTTTATTAACACAATTTATACAACTGAATGCAAGATAATGTAGCTACTCCAAATTATTCAGACAGAGGAACCAAAGTGCACTTATGGATGGAAGGATTATTAATGTGCTTTTTGGTGTAATAGCATTACTGTGGAATATTAAGAGAAACTAATCATAGCTGCAGTCATGAGAAGTTATTATTATCATTTAAGTGTGCCCAATCATAAACACATTGTGGTTCAGTATGTTTAATCATTCTGTAAAAAGGCAGCTGACAAATTTGAAAGGTTGCTGAAAAGAACTACAAGAATGTTACAGCTTGGAATGCTTTTAAAATAAAAGATTGAACTTCATCTTGTTTAAAACTGAAAGGTCTTTAGACTGCATGAAGTAAAAGCAGTTGTGAAATCAATGTAAAAATTTTCAGATTTAAAATAAATAGAGGTAGTAAATTGGCAAGACTGGAACCCGATAAAAGTTGAATTCAGAATAGAAGAAGAATAATCCTACTTTGAAGCAATTAAATAATTGTAATACCTAAAGAGAGAACAGAACTGATCACCTTTAAAGTCTTTAGATCTTGGTCAGTTGTATGTTCTGGGTTTGGACCAGAAGCCACTGGGTAAAATCTGATGATCGTTGAGATTCAGCTCAAGTCAGCCATGGCTCCGATGTTAAAACATGTGAAACTATAAACCCAAAATGTTTTATAATGATGTATTCAGCTCCAAAGTTAGAGTTATTTACTTTCTTATAAGACTGGCTTCCAAACTGACAGTTGAAAATGACATATAATGGTAAGGAATAAAGGCTTCATGTATGTAGTCCTTACCACACTTACATGGCCAGTTCATACATTCTAGCATTTTAGGAGGGTGTTGTGATGGGATATGACATCACTGTAGTTTTAGATACTGTTTTTACTGAGACATGTATGATTATGTTAATTAGTCTGGCTTTCTCAGTACACAGGATTCCCCAGGATGTAATTCATTCAAGTGTGAAACCCCAAAGGCTTTGACCTATTACTAAACACAAATCTACAAATAGAATAAATGTTTTTCAATAAACATAGTCCAAAAATAGAAAGGTCAAATATGAGAGTAACTTCACTAAAAAGAAAAATACAGCTTTTCAATATGCCTCAAAAAACAAGAAAAGGCTTAGAAATGTATTTCAGTCTCTGAAAACAAAGTGGAGTCTGTATGAAATAATTTGCTGGACTGTTTTCTCTGTAAAAAATATAACTGTTCATCAAAAGGCTCAAACATAACATTCTGAAAATGTATTACCTCAAAAGCAAATCTTGGGATAACTAAAATAAGTAACTTTTTAGTTTGATTTGATGAACTGTTGGCCATTGCATTTAATTTTGGGGTACATATGAAGAAATTATTTCTAATTAATAGTTAATAAAATTTTCAGTCTCTTAACAAACTGTGAGAGACCAGATTGTATGCATTTTTCTTCAAATATTTTTTCTTCTCAAACACATTCTATCTTAAGCCTTAATTCTCATAAGTCAGATGGAGTTCCCAAGTTCCAGTGTCAACCATTTTATCTATCATGATCTTCAGATCCATGCTAATCTATATGGGACAGCAGTCTGTGAGGAGGTGGGTTACAATAATAGCAGAAATTAAAATGCAGATAAATGGTCTACATTTTATGCTTAGTATAAGATTTTGGTCAATGTTAAGAAGAGCTATTTCAGTGAAATATATAGATTTTACTTCGAGCAATAATATATCACATGTAAACCCTCACAGTCTTGTAAATAACATATATATATATATAAAAATATCATCAAGTTCAACCAAAAGCACAGTTCTATCAAAAGCAGGAAGATATTTAAGTTAATTTCAGAATTTGTTATTAGCTCCATTTCTGAATCAAGGGTTCAGTGCATTTAACTCAGCTTAAAGCAAGTGAGCTGTTCTGCTGGAGTCAGCGGCCCTGTGAGTGTTTTGTTGGCTCAAGCCTCAAGGGAAACCGTTCCTGCTAGTTAGTGACTGCTCTTCTTTTTTTTTTTTTTATTTTTTTTAAGTAATTACTCCATGTAATCATATCAGAGCAATTCTGAAATATCCAGAGTAGCCTCCCATTTTCCCATTGTGAAACTTTCAGTTTCTTCTATTTGCCTGAGTGTTTTTTTTAATTCACCCACGGGATAATTTTGCATGCAAAAAAATAACAGAGAAGCATATTATACCCATGTAAATTAAGTCCCATGGATTTTGATGCTAGAAATATGTTTGCCTGTGTCAAACACAGTATGGTTGAGACTATTTTTTAATATAGCTAAAAATCTGTGGGTCTTGTGATGAGCAGACATTATGAGGACACCTCAATGTGTCCTCTAATATTTTAGACTGTCTTGTTTTTTGTGCTTAAAGAAGGGGCTTAGATAGATATTTTTGAAATCTGCCTGGCTGGACTACCTTTGTTTCTATTGGAATATTTTACATAAAAATGTAAAAAAACCTACTAAAACCCCTAACCAAACTACTTTCTAAAAGCACTTCTCTGTGGCCATGAACAGATGCAGCAAAGTCATAGTTACTCTCTAACTGCTCCACCAGTAGCAAGGTGGAGGACAGTTTCTTTACCCAAGTAACAAGTGATAGGACAAGAGGAAATAGCTTCAAATTGTGTTAGGGGAGTTTTAGCTTGGATATTGGGAAAAAAGTAATCTTTGGAAAGATTGTCAAGCTTTGGAACAGGATGGTCAGGGAAGTGGTGGAAACATCATCCCTAGAGGTATTTATAAGTTGCGTAGAGTAACAATTGGGAATGTGGTTCAGTGGTGGTCAGTAGTGGCTTATGGTCAGATTCTTGAGGGTAATGATGCTATAACTCAAAATGATGCTATGAAATACTTAAGAGTTCAACTTGGTTGAGCATGTGTTTTATAATAACTTATACAAAATGTGGGGTTTAAGTTGAATTCGGTGCCCAACAGATCATTTGCATCTACTTATTGAATTCAAAATCCTCTTATCTACTGACAAGAAACTGTATGGCTGGATATGATTCAAAGCCAGCAGTTTTCATAGAGCTGTGAAGATGATTGTCCTGACCTGATCTGTGAATTTGATATCTGTGCAATGCTGCCTTCAAGTATCCATATCTAAAAACTCATCTTTTGCTTCATCAGATATACACTTCATTGTCATCCTTTAAGAGGAAGGACAGGGGTAAACTATTGTACTAGTGAATTTAGCACATTATTCTTGAGTCTTTTAAAGAACAGCTTCTGAAATTGGATATGCTTCTGAAATTGGATTTTTTTTTAAGACAGATTATGTTAGAGTCAGAGTGAAGAAGTTATTTCAGTAACAGCAGTCTATCAGATATTGGCTGCAAAGTAGGTCTTATTAAATATGTGTTGTTTCATCCCTTAAGATGTGACTTCATACCTATTCTTTCTGGTAGGAGTTTTAGCTGTTATAGGTGAGGCTGTTAACAAACAGCACTATTCAAGATACTTTCTTGCTTTTTATTTGTCTCAAAACCCCTCAGATTTAAATGTTAACTGCTGCTTTGGTAACTTGTACATGCTGGAATATAAAGTATTAGAGAAACTGTTTTTCCTCTCCCAATGCACTGTAATCAAAGGGTTTTGCCTCAAAGCTACTCATTGAATTTCTAGTGTGTTCTTCATTTTTATGAAAAAGATGTTAATCTATATCTAGTAAATTTTGTTTTAAAATCTCTCTTCAACAGTCAGTATTTCCTACTTGTATGTGCTGATCATTCACATGATGCATCTTGCCTTTAAGGCACCTATAACAACTGAATTTCATTGAGCTGACGTTTATAAAAAATTAAAGCCAGCAACGGCAAGCTTGCTTTTATTTTAGCTTATTTTTGCCAGCTTTCTGGCCCAGTATGGCAATTATTTTTTTCCTGGATGGTCCAATTACAGAAATTCTGAACTCAGTGCTCCTAGATGATTCAACAGCAGGAGGTCAGAGTGATGGTCAAAAACTTGAAGGAGGCTGGAGTGACTATCCTGCTCTGGTTATTGTCAAGTTGTAGGTGGGGGACAGATATTGCAGACAGCTTGTACTACTTAGCTGTAGATAGTGTTTTGTTTCTTTTCTGTTTATTAACTGTTGCATGGCCTGAATCAGATGTATATTTGTGACTTGAGTGCACATGCATAAATATGCTGCAGAATATGCTTAAACATGGCACAGCATTAAGTTTTGTCTGAAATATGGATCAAAAGAAATATTTAAGCCCCACCTTGAATTAATGATTTAAAATGTTTATACCTTAATTTAAAATATTTATTTTTTTTGTTATCTCTATGTTATCATTGAGTGGACACAATGTTAAAATTGTTAAGTCATTTTTTTGACATAAACTACAACATAAACTGAATTACTCTTGGGAAGTATAAAGTGATAAGGAATCATAAAAACATTCTGTTTTAGTGACATATATGTTTCCCATATTAAATGTAACATTCTTGGCTGCAATTTTAGTTCAATATAACATGAATTTTACTTCAGGTGTAGCTATAAATTTGGAACTTAAGGCTTTATTTTACTTGTTAATACAGAAAGCATAAGGTAAAGATGAACTAAGACAAATTTCAGAAAAGAGCAGGCATCGCATGCAAAATTTATAGAAATGCATTTTTTTCTTCAATTGTAGTAAAGTCATGAAACAATATAAAATCACAGCAGTACTGAGATTTTTATTTCTAGGCTTTGCTTAAACAAATGTTTTCCTAATGTGAAGAAAGATATTGCCTCCATACAGGTTTTGCATTAGCAGATAAAACTAATTTACGGACCACTTTAAGAGGATCGCTGTTGGGAAATGGAAGAGGTACTATACTCAGAGACTCCCATTCACTTAAGTCATACATGTGTTCTGTACTCAGAAAATACCTTTGCCCTTAAGTAGGTTCTTGCAAAGGACAGGCACGTGAAGGACCCTCTGGTCATGCCCCAAGGGGAAGAAAGTGTCCTGCTCTATAAGCAAATAGGTTTTTGTTCTTTCAGAGTGGTATTTCAGAGGATATTTTTACACAGCAGTTACAGCTATGAGACTCTATAGGCAACTTTTTACTGTATCTGTAATGATTTAGCTAATGAATTGGAAACTAACAATTTCTAAAAGTTTCTAATTTTTGTAAATGTGTGATTGACAATATCCTTGAGGATGATTTGTGATATGAAGATAAGGGGGTCAAATGAAGTACTCAACATGCTCATGTTGAATACTCGTAGTGTCAAAAAGTCTAATTCCTTCAGAGGGAAAGGCCTTTCTACATCTACAAAACAGTATAAGTGAAAGGGAGTTCTGTGTGTGTTGGTGGGATGGTAAGTTCCCATGCATTTCATAGTTTTTGCCTTATTGAAGACTGGCAATCATAGAATAGTAGTATATAATGTGTTAGAAGGGACCCATCAGGGTCATTGAGTCCAACTCCTGGCCCTGCACAGGACACCCCAAGAGTCACACCTTGTGCCTGAGAGCATTGACCAAACACTCCTCGAACTGTCAGACTGGTGCGGTGACTACTCGCCTGGGGAGCCTGTTCCAATGACCAGCCACCATCTGTGTGAAGAACCTTTTCCTAATATCTATCCTAAACCCCCCCTGACACGACTTTAGGACATTCCCTAGAATCCTGTCACTGGTCATGAGAGTGAAGAGTCCAGTGCCTGCCCCTCTGTTTTCCTGGTTAAAGACTGCAATGAGCTTTCTGCTAAGTCTCCTCTTCTCCAGGTTGAACAGACCAAGTGACCTCAGCCACTCTTCGTATGGCTTCCCCTCAAGACCCTTCACCATCATTGTTGCTCTCCTTTGGATACTCTCTAATAGCTTAATATCTTTATTATAATTGTGGTGCTCAAAGATATTCAAGGTGAGGCTGCCTCAGTGCAGATCAGAGAAGGACAATCCCTTCCCTTTCCTGGCTGGTGATGTTGTGCCTGATGCCCCCCAGGACATGGGTGGCACTCCTGGCTGCCAGGGCACTGCTCAACTTTCTGTCAACCAGGACCCCCAGGTCCCTTTCCATGGCACTGCTTTCCAGCCTCTCATTCCCCAGTCTGTACTGAACCTTCAGGGCTCCCCCATCCCGGGTGCAGAATCCAGCACTTTCCCTTGTTAAACTTCATTTGGTTAGTCATTGCCCAGCCCTCTAATTTGTTGAGGTCTCTCTGCAGGGCCTCTCTGACTTCATGGGAGTTGACAACTCCTCACAGTTTGGTCTCATCAGCAAACTTAGTGTTCCTTTGAGTCCTGCATCCAAGTCATTAATGAAAAAGGGGTTTTGCTTAATTAAGTTTCTTTCATTGGAAAATATCTTGTTTCTGCTTATATGCTAACTGCAATCTCACCTGGAGTATCAAGTTTCTTCATTCTGAATGATGTTTCTTGAATATTTTTGCACCACAGTTTTTTCTGAGGAGAAGAAAAAGTTGAATCAAGTCTATTTCTGTCACAGATGTAGACAAGAAAATTCAGATTTAACTGAAATCATAAAACTGTGGTGAAAGTTGCATGCACTATTAGTATGTATATAACACTGAAGTTTCAGTTTGAACCCTGAAGAACTCCAGAGATACTGGAAGAATTAACAAGTTCAGTTTATCATCACTGTTTCCATTGTATATAAATGACGTTTTTAATTCTTAAATCTCAGTAAGGGTACTTCTTGCTGAAATTGTCATCAAACTATGTTTTGGGGTTTTTTCTAAGAAATGGTCCTGTATGTATATCAGCTAAGGAGATGAGAGACACAGATGAAAAATGTGCCAGTTGTATTGAATGTGAGATTTTGGAACAGATGAGGCCCCGGCAGATCAAATTCAAATTCATTCATATTTCCTAATAGGGAGCTGTGGTTTATATGCAGAAATGATGTTGAAGAGGGATTCATACTTTCATTCTGGAAACATAAATGTGCAGAACTCAAAGAATCTCTGAGTAATCCTATAGTGGATTTTTGTGACCTCTTCCTTGGAATAAAAGAAGTTGGATGAAAAACTGCAATACAAATGTAAATAGCCTTGCATTACAAATGTAATATGCCAGTTCAGCAATTAGAATATCTAACAATACGAGACCTATTACCAAGGGAGCAGGAATGCAGTAATGGCAAAAAGTAAATTAAGCTGTGGTGCATTTTCTGGGCCTCAGTAGGGATATGATGCAGTCTTCAGGAGTACAGAGAGAAACTGATGCTGTCAACAGTTCTGTTCTTGTCTCTGTGGCACTGCTTCATAAAATTTTTAGGCAAATAGAACTGCAATTTTAATTCTGTGACAAACTGAAGAGTCTCCAAGTGTTTGAAGATTTTAATGTTGTAAATAAAATAATAAAAGAAATCCAAGATAATTCCTATTGATCCTTGAAAATATCACAATTCTCTACTTCCTCAGGCAGTAGTTATTTTTTTTACTTGCTTTACAGTATCTCACAAAGATTAGCAGTGAATGGAGTGAGCTCTGATGTCAGTGAAAATACATGTGAACATTGTATTTCAAATATCTGAGCAGTGTTTATTAAGAATAAAAACTTTAACTATGGAATATATTTTTCTTTCAACATTAACATGAGACAGATTATTTTTATTATAATGTTGTTTGTGCAGCCTGAGAAGGAAGAGTTAGAAATGTATTTAGACTTATCTTGGCAGTTATGTTTTACTGTTATATTTCATTTAAATGATTATATTTAAAATTGAGATTTAGGGTTATGCTTTGAAAAGATCTTATATTTCATAAAACCAGCATGACCCTTCTTTCATGGTACTCTTTCTTAAAGGTAGTGGAATATTACTTCAGAAAAATGTTTTTTCATTATTATGCATGCCTGGATACCTGTGGGAATCACTTTGAATAAGTGAAGGCCATTAGGTGAAACAAATGTAAAATAGAAAAATTGTTGAGTTACCAGAGTTAATAACAAACCTACTTCATGCCTATTGGCTGTAGTGAGACATAATATCCTTTATCGTAAGGTTGCACATATAAATGAATTTCTGAAATTAAATACAGTGCAGGCATCTTTGCAAAGCCAGTGGGCAGGAAACAAATTTCCCTGGGCAACCATGAGACATTTGGAGCCTGGCATTACAGTGAACCAGAATTTTTTTCCAGCTACAAGAAAGGCAAAATTCAGTTCTTTGAAACATTTTCTCTAAAAATGAGATATGTTCAAGGAGCTTATCTCAAAAGAAATTAGAATGCTGTAAGGAAGATGGCTTAGTGTACCCCAGTTTACCTCTTTCAGCATAGCATTCAGAAAAGTTTTTAAGATACAACTACTTTGCATAAATGTGCTAAAACTGTGAATGTCTTTTAAAAATATATTATTCATTGAATGAAGGCCAGTGGGAGGAATTTCAGAATGCTGTAAATATCTTATAAAAGGCTAGGATCGTGGCGGTGGCCTCCTCAGGGATGTGATCATCATCTGTCCTCATAACTGAAGATTTTCAGGATGTAATTTGACTTGGCTAAATCATCTCATCTAGGCTCTCTTTCCCATGGAAGGCTGGACCAGATGATCTCTCAAGGTCCCTTCCAACCTGGGCTGTTCTTATTCCTATGGAATAGATAGCTTTTACAAGATTGTGTTGGACTGGCTCTCATCCTGACCATTTTCAGGTGTAGATGCTTGTCTGAGACTTCTACAGGGTTTGTGTTTACTGCTGGGGATAAAGGAATTTTTCCTTAAGATAACAATTTTAAATATGACTTTTTCTCTTTTCACTGACAGCTTGTCAAAGTCAACAGTAATTCATGACCAGTATGACTGATATGCCTTATCTGAGATAATTTGCTTTCCAGAGAGAGAAACAAACAACAAACTACCCATTGTGAGTTGGATCTATTTATTTATAGGAAAGCTTGTACTATTACCCTTAAGTGATTAGCTCTAAGACAGGGCCATTCTGCCAAGATACTGTTGTCTAGACCTTGCCAGGTCTAAACAGTAATAAAAATAACTGAGATTTTAAAAAAACTTTTCTTGATTTGAAGTGCATACAGATAAAGTCTGAAAGGGATATACAAAAACAGCCTGTGAAGTGAAGAAAACACTCAAACATTGGCTCAGTTTAGCTTTCAGTACCAGATTATTTTCCTGATATTTTTTTCTTTTACCTTATGAAAATTAATTTATGCTGCAGTCTTCTTTCGCCAAACTCTGAAGGACACTAAATAGACACATAATTGTCTCTGCATTTGCTGAGGTGAAATGTCCAGGAAAACTTGCTTTTTCTGTAGTTTTTCTCATCTAAGGTATTTTTCTCCAGTGGAAACTAGAGGTTGAATAAGTAATGACTTCTTTTCAGCTTCCTGTTTTTAGGGGTGGGTGTGTATATATATATATATATATGTTCCTTTTAAACCTTCTAGTCTGTTGAAGAAACATAACTATTTGTGTGTTTCTAATTAAATGTCCAGAAAGAGGAGATATGACTGGGCTTTGCCTAAATATAGGCCAGGTCCCTTGTTAGCTAAATGCAGCATCCAGTTAAACAATAGAAAAAAGTCTAATGGAAAAGCTTAGCAGCTACTGGAAGCTGCTGAATTTAATTTTCAGCTGCTGAAAGTGCTTTATTTAATCTGGGAAAACTGCTCTTCAATGGACTAAATTATTTTCTTTGTTGATATCTTCTCACTATTGAAATTTGCAATGTAACCAAAATCTACCAGATTCACAAAATTTTGTTACTCGAAGAGGAAACAATGATGCAATTTTTCATTTCATGGTTTTTAAGATCTTATGAAGAGAGCTCTCAGCTACATTGGGCTTTCAGTGGAGGGATAGAGAGAGGGAAATGCAAGCAACCCTAAATGCCCTCATTATTTTTTCTTTTCATGGATACTACAACTGAGTTTTAATGTATTGTTTCACCAAAGCCTGATAAAGTCTTCTTCATAGCCTGTAAAATTTTGTGTACTGACTCCCTCCCTGTGTGCTCAGGAACGTGCGCAAGTTGGAGACTGTGTTTATCTGTTGTTATTGCTAATTCTAACAGATCTGACATATGGTGTTGCACTTGAGATTACTTGACACTGTGTTGCCTAACTACCAATATCCATGTAGTATGTAACTGGGGAAGCTGTTAATGTGCTACGAATTTGTAAAATCCTATTAAAAAGATAGGGAATTAAGTGAGTTCTCTGAAGAGTTTAGCAGAATCCTGGTGAAGGGTGTTGATAGAGCAGCTTCTAAATTGCCTGAGTAGAAACAGAAGCTTTGTAACATTACATCTGGATGAAGTCATAGCTTATTGCTGGCAGAAAAATGATGTCAAACTTAGAAAATTACCAAGACCAGCGGATCTTCACCTGCTGCAGGTGGTACTGCAGTTCCCAGTTCTGAAATTGCAATAGTAAAAAAGCAAATTCTCATCTGGGTGGCTGAAATCTCTGCCTTCCTGTTTCCAGAAAAGGAGCCCTGCACTGCAGCCTTAGCAAAACACAACTAAATCCCAGGGCTGTGAAGCCTACTGAAAATAAGTTAATGAGATTCAGCATTATTGGATCTAATTGTAACAGAAAACTGTATGGTGAAATACTGGGCTGATTTGCAACAATGTCCTTTGATTTCCTGCGTTTGTGCTTCCCATAAGAAGAGATTTCTTTGCACTTTTTAATATAGTACATAATGATAGGTTTTAATTTGGCTGAACAGGCCAAATAGAAACAGGCTGACCACTACTTCAAGAATTAATACTATCAAGTTGGTCACACAGTTCAAAGATCTATGCATATGCTTGAGGATCTAAGCACAACAACGTTAATTTTAGAGCAAAAATATTGAGTTGATGACCTATATAACTCAACCTATAGTTGAGTTCTATGCTCTAGAAATATGTGTGGCTCTGGGGTAAAAGAAAAAACCTCGGCTTGACATCTTGTGGAAGTGAACAGACCACTGACTACTGTGATTGCGCTTGATGACCTTAGCGATCTCTTCCTATCTAAACAATTCTATGATTCTCTGTGGTGAGGTTATTGGGGCAGAGTCACTGGTAGAATTTTCTTATGATTCCCCATTGTAGTTGAGGTTCATTTGTGGTACAGATGGCTTTTCACCATTTGTAGCTTCATGGCTAGGAAAATGCCATTGGAGGCAAAATTTAAACAAAAAATTAGGGATATATAGTGATTGCTTTTGGACACGGGAGGTCTGAAGTACAGCGACAATAATTTTTGAGTTCACTCTCAATTGTTATTAAGTATCTCAATAGTATTGCAGTCTATACTGATCTGGGAACAATTCAATTTGGAAAAGTGAATGTGAATTTTCTGTCTTCAAACATTTGCTTATATTAATCTATTAATAGTAAAACAAAGACTAAAGAGCAGCGTGGCAGAGTATCTGTGAAAGCTTCTGTCTGAGGAACATTTGAGGAGGAAGAATGACTGGACTACTTTTTCAGCAAACAATCAAGTTCTCTATGTGGCAATAAAGTGACGTCTGCCAGGCTCTGCAGTTTCTGGGTATAATTCACTGTATGGGCATAGTTGACAATTATGCTACCTTTTCTTTAGATTTTGGACTGTGATTGGTTATATTACTACCTGAATATCACCAAAGGTGAGGAGGAGGGAATTGGACTTGATGATGTTTATGGGTCTCTCGCAACTTGAGATACTCTATAAATGTATGAACTGAAGATGTAACTGTTCCTGGTCAAGTTTGGGGATTTATAATTCTAGTCTTTTATTCAGTCTTCTTTTGAACTGTAATATTAAAGTTTTCATATTTGTTCTTAACAAGAGAAGGGCTTTGGTAAAATAAAATTGAGATGGGATTCATTAATTTTAAGGTAACAATTGAAAAATCTGACAGTTTCTTGAAGATATTTGTATTTCAGAAACTTGAACTCTTAGGGCTAAAAATTAAGCTACTTATATTTGACTTTGACCAGTTAGTTTTGCAAAATATTTTTAACAAAATATTCTTCCAAAGTATCACAGAGTATGCTTTTCCATCTCTGTCTATTGTTTATGCTGGTTTTACAATCATCAAGTTTAGCTGCTTGTTCAACTAATATGCAATACATATGAAAAGCAAGCAAAATATTATGGTCTAAATTCCTGAATTTAGCAGAGTTCTGAAAGAAAGTCCCTCTGATGCAATAGAAGTTTGGTATTTTTCTTTCCCCAAATATAAATGGGGCAGCTTCTTTAGAAAATATTAAATACTTGAATATTCTTATAGTGCTTTGTTTTATGCTTTGTTCTTGCCTATTTTCCTTTAGTCTCTTTAGTGTGCTGGCGTTTTCCCTACAACCTTCTGTCTACCCTACAGCACTTCTAGCAGCAGATCTGTTTACATAAATCACTTTGAGGGAAGCCAACACTCATAAAGAAAATATATGTTGATTTTTGCACAGTCCTGACATCTAACGGAAAGTTAAAATAAAGGCCAAACTAAAATTCCACTACAATTCATACCATGCTTGGTTTGTGTTCTGTGGATATGCAATTTTTCCTTTAGATTAGAATATCATTCTGATTTTAATGGGGTTTTTGTTTGTGGAATAAGATGGTAATGAAATGAAACACAACTAGGTTCCAGTCCTGAAATCCGTTCTTGCTTTTTCATAGAGGCAAAGCTTTCACTGATGTCAATGACAGTTTTGCCTGAATCAGAATTGCAGGATTGCGCTGATAGTGTCTGACTTAATGAATTTCAAAGAGGAAATTTCATTTCGTGACCAGACAGATCATTTTGGAGTGTCTTTCACAGCCAGTGAAAATGCATCTTGTGACTATGTTTTTTGTTTTGTTTTGCTTTCATGCTTCTTTAAAGGCTTTTTTCCCTGAGAGATGCGAGTCTAACAAATAAGCAAAGTTTTACTTGCAAGGATAGTAATGAGATTAATGAAAGAGCATTTTAGAACTTATTAAAAGACGCATGGATTTTTTTTAATTATTATTTTGTTCTTTGTAGTAGGACTGAAAAAGGTTTTGCTCTAAAACTCTTTTCTTTTTATGTAGAAGTCTGCTTTTCTGCTTGGTAACTGCAAGGCTTATTTAATTTTATGAGACAAACTCCCACACACATTTGAGTCATCCTAAGATTGATTAGCAATCACAGATATTTAACAAGGAGAAAGCTCAGAGGAAAGAAGAGTTTGTGTCCATAGTAAACAGGGGAAGAAGTGTGTATGGAAGAGGGAGTTAATGCTGGGGTTTTTTCTTCCCCATTTGCTTTGACAGCAGAACTTGCTACCAGTTCAGCCTAATATGCACTATCTTGCAACTGATGGCATTTTTGGAGAAATAAATGCAACCACTGCTAACCCAAAACAAGGCCTGCGGGGGTTGATAAAGGGAAAGGACTTATTTTTAGTACATTGGCTGTGCAGAGCTTATGATACAATGTATGGTTTAGGGATTTGTTTGTTTGGGTTTTTTAAGCCACAGGCAGTCTTTGTGTACAAAACTCACTACCAAGTTTTGCAAGTGACCTTAACAGAGGTTGCCTGTTGCTGAAGTGAGGCAGCTCAGCCACAGGCAGTTTCATAGATGATACTGTGTACCTACTGCAATTTATCCTGATTTTAGACTTGACCTAAACGACCAGCACTCCCTCTTGATGACACACAAAATTATGTGAACAATGGAAAATAGATTTTTAGTCTTTATTTGATCAGATGGAAATACTAAATTTTTTTTCTCTTCCTCACACACTTGCTTAACATGTGAATATTTTAAGTGGTGCTGGATCAGAACTATGGTATCTTGCTTGCTGAACCTGGCCTTTGTAAATATTTATTAGAAAACATGCATTAATATTAATTTCTCAGAAGGATGTTGTGAGGTGTTTAAATGGCTCTGTTTTACAAACCATGTAAAGGGAGAGGTTTATGACAGCAAACCTCCTGAAACTGAATTTTGTCTTCATGTCAGGCTTCTTTTCTCACTTTTCCCCTGCTATTTGAAAACTTGTGACCCTAATGCTAAGTGGTGGTGATGTGTCCCTTTGGTCTGGAAAAGGGAGCAGGGAGAGAGCAGTACCTACAGTATCTGTATTCGATCAAACTTTGACAAGACTTCCTCCTCTTTATGGACATACATTGTCTTGAATACTGACCTGTGCATATGAAGAGAAAGATGCAAAGCCCACTTTTCTCTTGCAGGCACATTAAACATAGGAGGTTAACTAACATTCCAATGTCAGTGGAATTTTGTTGGTTTAGCTGGGGGAAATAAAATCACTTTGGCAGGGACTATTAATATTTTCCTGGCTTAATTCAGGCATAAAGCTCTGACGTAGAGTATTTTTGAGTGAATCCTAGAACCCGTTACAAGATTATGGCTCAAGTCCCCTTTGTACAAGTCCCCTTTGACTGGGGAGGAGAGAGCTGGAAATGTACTTTTAAAAAAATTCAGAGTGATGGAAAATATACCTGTGAAAGTGAGGTGGGTTCAAAACACCCAGAGTTTTCAGAAATCCGTGAGCTCTATACAATCTGTGTTCAGTCTGGTGGAGCTTAAATATCATGAAAGTTTGATATGCTCCTTGTTTGAAAACTGAACCCCTTCTGTGGTGGCTGCAGTGAAATATCTCACAGCATTAGTGGTTTTGCTTTGCAAGGCTTATTTACAGGTAGCTGAAATCTTTTGTATTTCTGCTGTTAAACTATTCCAGGCTCCTGAGAACTGTTAAGTCCACAGTGACAAATAACTTACCCAATTCAAGTATATTAAGAACTTACCGGGTTGTTTTTATGCAGCTGTTTGTTTGGATTATGTTTTTATTACTCTATAAGTGGTCTCTGGAAAATCCTTTTATATTGAATGTAGTACTCAGTTAAGTTTCTCAGCAAATATTCACCTTATTCTGGGTGTTTTACACTGGAGTATTTTTTCATTTGCATGTTAATTTGCACACACATAGATGGTCTTTGATAGCCTTATTTGTCAAAGTTGTGGGTATTCCTAATGCTGGTAGTTATGAACAACTGGTTTTGGTAAGAAAGGCTACAAAATCATAATTGGATACTGAAAAAAATATCCTAGCTAAGGATTTTAAAATCTAACTTGGCTGCAGGAGTTCACACACAAAAAAGTAGATAGTGTTAATTTTTTAATCAAAACCTAGTTTGTATATTTTGGTAACTGTGATAGACAGAGATAAGATTTAGGTGAACCTAAAAGCCTAATAATATTTTGGGATACTTATATGTTTTATTGGTATCCAACAGAGTTAGAGCACCAAGTGGACTTCAATGGACACAACATGGAACATTCTTGGACTTTATTTGAAACACTGATTTTTAGAATCTTCCAGACTGTTGTTTCTACAAATAAACATCCAGACTGTTATAAATGATACAAGTGTCTTTGGATTTGTGAAGAGCAAAGTGGTTGTGTCATAGTGAATAAATTTCTACAGTTTGTTCTTATATTGATGACAATTCTTGTTCCAAATGAAAGTGCTAGAAATAATTGGAAGGAGCACTATGACAAGCGGAAAATCTTTCTTTTCTTCTCCCTCTTTAATGTTGCTAGAGAAAAGGCAACTTCATTTTCACTGTCTTTTTATGGCCTTGAGTAGTCTTGCTAAAATAGAAATATTTTCTTTAAAGGAAGCTTTGAAAGAGGAGAAAGCTGCACATACTGATTTCCTTAAACTGCTCCTTCTGGCAGACTTCCATTTAGATTCTACTCTATTTTTGCTTTTATATAAGTGTAAACTTAGTATACTGAGTACTTCTATATGCTTTCTTCATTTCCTGGTTGTATGTAGTTCTGCCAGATAATGATTTGCCAAGAAAAATTTCCAAAAATGAATCCAGGCATTACATTGATGAATGAAAGAGAAATGCATGAATACATGCTTTGGGAAAAAGTTAATTTTTTGTTCATTAAAGGAGGACAGGTTATTGCAATCAAGTAGTTTGGATGCTGGTGGGATTTGTGCTTATGCAGAAGTATGTTGAATGAGTTCATGCAATCACACACTTTTTTTTTTAGACTAAAAACCCCCACAACAATATCTTATTTATATCACTAACCTGATGCAGAATTCTGTTAGCCCTACAATGTAAGGCTTATTGTCAAGACACCAGCAATTAACTTTCACTTGGAATAAAATTACTTTTATTTAAAAAAAAATAATAAAAGACTATTTAAACACTTCTTGGTTTTTTTGTATCATGTTAAATTTAAATAGAGATTTTATTTGTGATTTCATGGGTTTGTGAGGTGATAATGTGTGCTGTCCCCATGGGATCAAGTTTAGACAGCTGAGCCAATGAGATGTCCCAAAGAGAGCCAAAGCATAAGATATTCTGGAAACAGCCAAGAAGTGAATCATCAAATGAGCCTGAAGATAGAAAGGTTTACAGAACATTTAAACTTTCATGGTGTTTTAACATAATGAATGGAAATGAAAAGAGTTAAAAAGAGAATAATATCTATTCTGTAATCTGGATATAAGATCTATTACTTTGAATTAAACAGCATATATTTCTAAATAAACTAATAAGGAAGTTCAGGGATATTTGTTCCTGAAACCAAAGTTTGTTCTGCCAATGGATATGTACTGGATATGTACAGGCAACTTTATTCATGCTGAAGCCCTTCAGGCTGCCATTGCTCGCAGCAGTGCTCATGCAAGACTAACTCTTGTGGCTACCATCTTCGATGTTAGTAAGGTTGAGAGAACTTGGTCTTGCCAACTGCAATCTGACCTTTTGATTAACGTTTTTTGGTTTCGTTTGTTTGTTCTGAGTGGTTTTTTGGGGTTTTTTCTCCCAAGTAAATGGTACTTATTGCAATGCAATAGTAGGTCTTGAATTGTGTCAGGAAGATAAAGTACAGAAATACAGTTAATCATATATTTTCTCCTATTAGATATTAATACAGCATTCAAAGTTCTTATTAATCAGTGTTTATCAGAACCTTAAAATATACTCTTTAAGAACTGCAAATATTATAAAAACAGCTGGCAGTGTTTTTTCCTAACTGTTACATAGTTTCAGGGTAACAGCAACTCCTTGTGGGAAAAAGTTTTTGGCTTTATGAGCTTTACCTCATCACCCATTGCCAATTACTGCCCCTGAACCTACTTATAAAATAAAAAAGTTATACTGCACTGTAAAGAGGAAAACTATGAATATATTTGTATTTAATTTTATCCATATTTGTCAAAGTAACCTAAAGTAACAACAGCCTAATGAACTTCTGTGGTATGGATTATTAAATGTAACTTGCATGCCAATCTGACATTGTCATGTTTTGTGTTGTCTCTGGCCTGATTTGTTACAAGGCTGGGGCAAATCTCTTACTAAGAGACAAAATTCTACTAAATCACCACCACTTTACACAAAGAGCAGAAGATTTTTTTTTCTTCTCCGTTACACTTCAGAGTACATGTTACATGTGGCCTCTAAACTACAATTTATGAAGAGGAATTCTTGAGCTTGATCTTGCTCCTGACAAAGTTTTAGTATGAACCAATTTTAAGATGGATCTACTGCAGCAGATATTTCTGGGTTTGAGGTCTGAATATTAACATTATGTAGGCAGTCCTACAGCACTGTAAAGCTCTGTGCTGAGCAGCAGTGCCTTGCAAGTAATTAGGATTTTCAACTTCTGTTTCCAAAAGGCCATTTTTGTGCAGAATTTTTGACGTGTTTTATATGCAAGGAAGAATTAAACATTCTGGCTAATAGTTTGGCTTATATTAGCTTTTATTGAATTTCATGTGTCATCTAATACATTTTCGAATAAATGCTGAATTAGGTAAATTTTTATTTAGCCAGTTTTGATCCTATGTTCTGGATGTGACAGTGCAGAAATAAACAAGATGCTGTAATAACTGATTGCTTTTCAGTTTTCTGCTTTCAGTAGAGTCCACTAGTTTAAAAGCTAGACTCTACTATAAATAGATGCATGGAACAGGCATATTTGTTCTTATAAGCACAAGGTTTAACCACATCTTAGTAGCTGATGTTAAATCTGTTGACACTTATTGCTCTCAAATTTCAAAACTATATTTTGAAAAATAATACAACATCTATATTAAAATGAGATTTTAATGTACTTTTATGCTTGCACAATCAATCCTTTCTCAGTTCTCAATGTTCAGTGACTAGTGAAGCATTTGAGAAGCTATCAGTTGGAAGCATGAGCCTATTAAGGCAGATGACTCATGAGTGGCTTAATAATAGACAGGACAAACAATTTATGTTTACAGACTTTATGAATAGGGAGGAAATAGTAAATAGTTTCCAGGCTAGTATTTCTACCAATGTTATTATCTAGCAACTATGACTCATTAAAAATGACTCAAACTAAGCCTGGAAACAAACAAGAAAAGCCTCCTTTTCCCCAAGTAGTCAGTGGAAAATGACTTACATTGATACTTTATGCTGGATACAATAGTAAGAATTTGAGATATCATGGATTGAGGAATATTTGGCTTTCTTTGATGTTGAAGACCGGAATGTACATGACAGCAATCAATCATATACTTTTACTTACATACCTAGTTCGCAGATGTTCTCTCTCCTCTTCCATAAGTGAAACTTCTCTCTTCCCACTGCAAGATTCTGACTCTAAACCTTAAGAAATTGATAAGAAAGGGAGAACATAGCATTTCTGGAAATATTTTTCCAGATTCTTTTCAGGATCCAGGTAATCTGTTATAAAAATTCATAGGTTCAGATGTATAAAGTTTCATTTAATTCATTATTAAATGAACTTTGTTCTTAGTATGTAGGTGATAATATTTCACAATTTTCCAGTTAATCGCAGCTAGCCTTGCAAACACTGATAAATCCTTAGCCACTCTTCTTTGTTACTGAAATTCACAAACTGAAATTTACACTTACAGATACATGCGAAGTGTGTATAGTTTCTATTGAGATATAAAAATCTTGAATTTATCTGTGCTTGAAAAATTTTAATACAATCACTTCAGAGCTTTGACTTGCCGTATTACATAAAATATAACAGCCTTTTACAATGCAGTTGCAGAATCTGTCATACTTTATTGCTACTTGTGCTACAATAATTCAGAACAATCCAGGTTTATTCACTGTTTTCTGGAGTGATATTAGATGTAATTGAAATGAATATGATACTCTGTATTGTTTGTGAATCCATCACTGGGTTTTTAAATGAAAATGTTGAAACTTTTTATAAGCCTTTTGCTGTTTTGCGCCAAACACAGTAAGCTTGATCAGAGAATTTATTGTTAAACATATCAATGCTCTGTTGGATCTGGTTGGAGATGTCTACTTTCAGTATGTTTGGAGTATAAGAGATGAAATCCAGAAAGGATTTAGGGTCTGAAGTTCCTTTTCAATTTTAAATTGAAAAACTCACCTGGTGATTTTGGCATCTATCAATGAAACGATCCTACTGTTTTCTAAAAATATCCAGAAATGCTTAATCTCTACCACGGTAAGCAGAGTGTTGTGGGCTTGTTTTGAGGTTTCTTTGGTTTTTAATGATAGGACTTTCCCCCACCTAAGTCATATCTTCTTAACCTTATTTCAACTCAAGGGTTGTTCATTATATTTTCTTTTCCCTGCCCATGGAAGGAGCAGAGTGACAGTGATTTTGCTGTGCAAAAGAGCTCAAAATCACCTTGTATTTTAAGTTCTTAGAGAATGTTCTTTTAGGAAGTAGAAATTTTCTTTTTTATTTCTTGGATTTTTTGGTGACATTTAAATCTAAGAACAGAGACCCTGTTGAGATAATATGAAATGCAGATTGTGAATTTCTGCTATCGATTATAAAAGAAAAATCTGCAAATGACCATGTATATTTTACTGTGACTTTTTTGGAAGTATTTCTACTTTTTAAAATAAATTAGTGTTCAATTTGGAACAACCACTTTATTGCACTTCAAATGGTTTTAGTCCTCTTGTAAGCACTTTAGAAGTTAATTTATATTGCTAGGTCAATTTAAATATTTCATTATGGCCTCTGATACTCTATTTACTTGTGCCTCAAAATTCCTATGTGTTTTGTGTGACCTGCATTTGAATGCAGTCTTAAATTGGATCCATGGTATATGCAAATAAAGATGACTTGAGCAGGATGATAATTTTTACCCCAGCCTCCATTTCCAAAGTCTTGATATTTTTGCCCAAGAAAGAATTGTCTTCCTTCCAGCCGTGATGAGGTGAACATTTGAAGTGTTAAATTAACATATGTGAAATTTAGGTGTAAACAGTGTGGTGTGTATAATGTATTTTTTGGTTCGGCTTTGGCTAATTGAAGTTTTCTTCAAGTAATAGCATATATTCTCTGTGGAAGTCCTATGCTTGCATGTCCTCATCTCTATTACTTGCCTATTTCAAAATTAAATACATGAGCTGGAAGAGATTCCTGGTTTCCACCAGTGGGCAGTGGTGAACTTCTGTTGCTTCAATTTTTTGGTACTTTCCCAGGTTCTTGAACAGGAAACCATTAGGCTGCTTATGATGGAAACCTGCCAGTTTATTCAAAAGTTTGTTAAAATCAAAAATTTCTTTTTTCAGTAAGCTGATATTTTAGTGAATTCTTGTGCAAGACCATTACAATTGACTTCTACCCTAATATTTAAATTAATGGACATTGTCAAAACAAAATTTCAGTTTATATAGATAGAAGACAAAATGCTACTGGACACAATATAGGTTTTATTTCTTTTATTAAAGACATACAATTTATTAAAGACGTGATTAAATTGCAGTCACAAATGAAGAAACTTCACCCAAATACACACAGCTGAAATTGGTTCTCCTGCAGAACAGGAATTCTAGACATTGCTGTGATCTGAAAACCAAATTAAAAGTAGAAAAATTTATGGATAATCTAAAAAAAAAAAAAAAGAAATTCTCTAGGTCTGTCAATGATTTGGTCATGTAGATGTTGAATCTAAACCAAATAAAAACTCGAGTAGCCCTGTACCAGAATTTCTTAGGAAGTGAAACAATAATTTCTTTCCCTCAGAAGTGTATCATATGAAGATCAAAAAGAAGAGACTTAAATGACGGTCAGGTTTTTTTTGTTAACTCAGCTGTAGCTATTATGTTTTCAGGATGTATTCAAACACTTGACTCTTGGATGTAAGTTGAAATGGCCTAATGGTTTAAATCTTAGTATTAAATAAATCCACTTTGTCCTGTTTTATAAGGAATTGTCATTATTATCAGGATGTCAGGCCTTCCAAAATTCATCTCTTCCAATCTTATTTGTTTGTTTGTTTTGACTAGGATTCTGCTCTAGCTTTCAGTAAATTCTGGCCTTTTAGTAAATTCTTTAAAATTGGAAAACTGTGAAGAGAGAATGAGGTACTAGGCTGTGGCATTTTGAGCCAACTTGCGGGAAAGAGTACCCTTAGACTCTGGACTTTTCCAGTTTTGAATTGTGACCTCAACCTCTTATTCAGTAGCTTAGAAGACAGTCTTCCCTTTTTATATTTGTTCAAGAAGGGAAAATAAATTTATAATTGTGTTCCCTTTAAAGAAAATAAAAGAACATTTAAATAAAGTATGTTTCCAACTGTATTGAAAGTGTAGAGAAGGGTTCTTTCATCCATGATCTAGAACAAATGGGTTTTTTCCTTCCAAGGGTGAGGTAAATTGACATTTTTGTCTCAATATCACAGAAAAGCTCTGAGAAAGAACTTTATACAGAACAAATATATTATTACACCTGAGAGAAATAATCTCTGCTTATGCTCTTCCATTTGGTAACAGTTTTTCTAAGTTTTAATTCATGAAGACTTTTGTTTTTACTCAGGATTTACTGAGCTTTACCCTCTCTAAAGAACTTACTATTTGTACATCTTTCTCCCCTCTGCCTTCCTGTCTCCTTCCCCCTCAAACCCAACATATTTAGCTCTTTATTTTGATTTTTTCCACACACTATTTCTTTTAGACTGCAGCAGCTCCTGGGCTTTTGAAAGAAACTAATTCACAGCTCTTTTTCGTATGGTCTTGTTGCAAAGAAGTATTGCTCTGAAGGGTCACACATTTATCATCATATTACTGTGAGATAATACATTTGTATTACCTTAGGCTAGTATAGTCTTTTTCAACAGCATTTCAAGGGGAAATAAAGCCTTAAAATAGGTGGATGTGATAAAAGGAGCATTTCCTATCGTATGACAGCATCTATTAAAAGAACATAGTGTTACCTAACTCATATGCCACTGAGCCTTTTGATGAAGTAGGCCAGCCAAACCTCAAAAAGATATAGCTTTGACAATCCCACGAAGATATTGGTCAAGGTGAGGCGACCATGACATTGACAGTCTGAACTTGATGTTTGATAATGAGATATCTCACTTGTATTCAGAGGAGGTCAGATGAAAAGCTCTGTCTCATCTAGGTTGCCCTTTACAGTGTTAGAACTGCTAATTTTTACTGCCCATTACAATGAAAAGTTTAAGATTTTAAGCATTAACAAAGGGAGCTCTATTACAGTAACAGATAGAAGGAATTCAATTCAAAATTTGGCTTCTGTTTTAATAATCTGGAAATGAAATTAAAAAGAAGAGTTTTTTCATGCATGGACCACTGGCAAGGAGTTAAATGATTGTTTTTTCACTCATGTATCTCTCCTTTATGTGGCCCGTAAATTTACAGTATTTATTTTTAAGAGGTTGTTAACAGAAACTCTACTATCACTAGAAAGGCTTTTCTCACAAAAAAAAAATGTGCTCAGCAATTCTACAAAATACAATTGATGCTAGATTAAATGATACCTAACATAATTCCTTTTTCTTGGTAATTACTGCTTTTGAATGTTTTCAAAGGAACTTTTGTTTCCTTTTACACTTAGATACTTTGGATTGTCCTACTGATAAAGCTTTATGAGAAATAGTCTTGAAACGAAGAAGATAAAAAGTCCAATTTATTGCTTCAATTGTTAATTTCACAGCTCAGTGATTATTTCAAAATATACACTGGTTGACTGAACTACAGCTGTGGCCAAATATTGATTTTCTGGGGGAGGTTTTGTTGCTTTTTTCATGCAAAGAATTACTTCACCCAATTCTCTGTGTTTGTTATGTTTGGTTTTTTTTATAATTAATAAAGCAGTAAAATTTCCTACCCAGAAAGGCAGCATGAAACTTTAAGTTACAATATTTTTATTGTTACTACAAAAACAGTTAAAGCAATTTTCCTTTTACAAAATATCTACATTTCAGTCCCTAATTGCAATAACTTCTTCCTAGAACTAAGACATCAAAAGTTCTTTCCGCATTTCCATTTAACTAAATGGTGACGTTCAGTTAAAGATTGTTGTAGTTTTTAGTTAAGAACAAGTTGTTGCTGCTCTCTTGAGCCTCCATTTACTGCCTTGATTCAACAAACCCTGTTGGCAGCTCTGTTTTGAACAAAACACAGAACATTTCTGACCTCAGCAGGAGTTAAGTACAATGTGAACATTCTGCCCAATATGTTGTGCTAGTGGAAACATTTTGTAAAAACCAAGAAGTTTGAAAAGTCAAAACCACAAATTGAATCTGTGGTAAAATACCTTGTCAGTCCACTGATGTTTAAAAATATATATAAAGTAGGAATCATACATGGGAATGCAGCTTAAGTGGCTTTTCATGTTGTATGGATGAACGAAAAGAGTTGCTTCAAATATGAAGGATGCTTTTCAACCCATCATTGAATAACAAGGTCAGGCTGTGTTCCTGTAACATCTTCTGATGGTGAAGGTGAACCACTGATGTTTTCTGGCACTTAATGGCTTCAGTGGAGGAAGGCAGACTCTTCTACGTGTCCTCCTTTAGAGGAGGTTGATGAAACAATATTTTATTTGTAAAAATTATATTCCTTCCATGAGACCATAGGTTAATGTAATCAGTGAAAGCAAACCCGTTGATATTTATAGGATTGCACAAACACATCTGATTGTCTGCAGTACCCTTTAAATGTGTAAAACCATGTTTCTGTGTAAATTTTTTGCAGTTTCAAAGGGCTGGACTAGAATACATGATTGGAGCTTAACATGGTTGAAGTTAGTTTTATGTTTGAGTTCTACTAACCCACATAATGTATTTTGTGATTTCTAATCCACCTTTGTCCACCGTGTAAATAAAAAGAAACTGATCAGAGCCCAAACCCATATTTAATCTCAATCTCTATTTGGAAGCACAGGTAATATACACATAAACAGGAAATACACAGGAGATGGAAGCAAGGTCAGGCCAGTTGGAAAGTTGGGAGGTTGTCAGAGAAAGTATAAATGAAACAAGGAGAAAGCCAAGGCCCATCCAGAAATAAAACTGGCCAAGAATGTCAAGGACAAGAAAAAGGGCTTCTTCAAATAAATCAATAACACAGCTCAACAAAGGCAAATGCAGGGTCCTGCACCTGAGGAGTAGTAATCCCATGCGCCCCCACAGGCTGGGGGCTCAGCTGCTGGAAAACAGCTCTGTGGAGAAGGACCTGGTGGATCCTGGTGGACACCAAGCTATCCATGAGGCAGTAGTGTGACCTTGCGGCCAAGAGGCCATTGGTGACCTTGGGTGCATCAGGAAGAGCATGGCCAGCAGGGCAAGTGAGGTGATCCTGCCCCTCTTAGCCCTGGTGAGGCACATCTGGCGTGCTGTATCCAGTTCTGGGCTCCTCAGGACAAGAGAGACATGGAGAACCTGGAGAGGGTCCAGAGCAGGGAAACAAAGATGATTAAGGAACAGGAACAGCTTTCTTACAAGGAGAGCTGGGAGTGAGCTGGGCCTGTTCAGCCTTGAGAAGGGACAGCTAAGAGAGGATCTCATCAATGTCTGTCAGTATCTGAAGGGAGGGTGTCAGAGGATGGAGCCAGGCTCTGCTCTGTTGTGCTGCGCAATAGGACAAGAGGCAACGGGCAGAAACTGATGCACAGGAAGTTCCACCTGAACACGAAGTAAAGAACTTCTTTACTGTGCAGATGATCAAGGCCATTTGAGCAGATTGTCCAGAGAGGCTGTGGAGTCTCCTCCACTGGAGATATTCAAGAACATCTGAATGCAGTGCTGTGCCCTGTGCTCTAGAATGACCCTGCTTTTGAGCACAGAAGTAGGATCAGATGACCCACTGTGGTCCCTTCCAACCTTATCCATTCTGTGATTTGGACTGGATTCTGTCAGAAGATAGAATAATATTTTGCTTTTGATTAAACAGTTTATAAAATAGCAATGCCACTTAGAATCTATTTTCATAAGCATCAGTGCTATTTAAAAAGAAAAAGTGAACCCCTCTCTGATGTCCAATCTCTCATTTTGCTTTTGGCAAAGTCAACTTACTTCACCAAATAAGCCTTTCTCTATTCAACAAGTCCAGTCAACAGTGACAACTGAGCCTATTGGGTTAAATACAATATAGTTCAGTTGTAAATAAAATTACTTGGGGGACTTTCCAGAATTTGACTTTGCTCATCTGATATCACAGAAGAGCTGTAATTGAGGAACTGCTAGTGCTGTGTGTACAAAAACATATCCTGGAAAGAAGTCAGTTCTTCACTGCATTTGCCACACATTATATGTAGGCTGCCTCTTAAGAAAAGTTATCTTTGCAGATCTGGATTCCAAAATAAATCATCTGTATTTCTTCGCCTTGCTTGGAAAATGAAAGTTAATTTGTGCCATCTGCTCTATCTATTATTTCTTTAAGGTGACAAAATATTTTGAATTTTGTTTTAACTAGTTATTTGAACCCATAAAAAAATGAAGTCTTCAAAATAAATTATCAGCTTTTAAGAAAAACAAATACTTATCGTCTATTAAAATATTTTTTATAGAAATTGGAAGATAAATTTTACATTACAAAGTAAAACAAGTATAAAATTACTATTATTTTTGTGAAGTCCAGTTTGGGGAAATATGCAAATATTTATTCCCACTGTATCTATATATTTTGGCTCTTCCACTGGATTTGAAGGATATTTGTTAGAGGAATAACATTTTTCAGTTAAATTGTATTGCTTTTGTTCTGTAACTGAGATGTCAAAAGCTTCTAAAGAAATATGTTAATAGAAATTTAGGAGTACTGCTGTAAAAAATCCAACTCCATTTGAGAGTTAGGAAGTAACATTTTAAATTCTCAAATGAAAAAAATGGTATTAAATAGAAGAGAGTTGGTAAGTATTTTTTAGATTATGTAAGATACCAAATGTGATTTATTAATATTCTTTGTCATTCTAGGCTAGCTGCATCCTGTAGACTTTAACAAAAGCATCTTCTGTTGATTTTAGGCTGTCTCATATTTTTACTAATAACAATGGTAAGAAATGAAAGATCATTTAAAACAATCTTAAGAAGTGTCAAGATCCTTCTGAATGTGGGTCGTAGTCAGGAGGGACCTTCTCCCAGGCAAAGAGGACACAGTCTTAAGCTGAGCCAGGGGAAGTTCAGGCTGGACATTAGAAAAAGAAATTGTCACAGAAAGAGTGGTTGGGCATTAGAATGGGCTGCTCAGGGAGGTGGTGGAGTCACCGCCCTGGAGGTAATTCAAAAAGCCTGGATGTGGCACTCAGTGACGCGCTTTAGTTGGTAAGGTGATGTTAGGTCACAGTTTGGACTTGATGATCTCAAAGGTCTTTTTCATACTAATTAATTCTGTGATTTTCTGTTTCTATTATGTTTGCAAAAATTAGTGTATAAATAAGCTGTTTTCATCCTTGTTCATTCTTAATTATGATCATAAAAAATTCAAGTATTAGACTAGCAAAAAGACCATGAGAATCAGAAGAAAGGCCAAAGGGAAAAAAAACCTCAACCCTCAATGTTCTCTAAATTAACACAAAACCGGTGTCCAAAATATAAATATTAAAATGAAGAACAGACTACATGAATTATAATAAGAATAATTTCTTGTAGTATCTGAGGGACTGCTCTTCTGGTTTTGGGTTTTTTTTCATCATCTGAGATAACACAATTCTATAATCAGAATAACATTTTTTGGAAAAAATAATTTCCTTTCCAGTAACTCAATTTCCTGGTGCATTCTCTGACTTAAAAAAAAAGTCTATAGTTTACTTGGCAGTTTTTATCTTTTCCAATTTATTTTTTACGTGCTAATAGACTGCAAGTGGTTGAGATGCTACAGAGGGCTTAATGAATCTTCCTTTCTTAGGAAAGAAGATATTTATAATTAACTGATAGTAAATAAGGAACTGTGCATGGGCTGCTTTCAACTACTGCTGTCTCTGAAGCTAATTAGTGAACATAATACTCATTATTATTTCTGAGGGCTTTAGTTCATTTCAGGTGATTTCAGTAAACATCAAGAAATGTAGAAAGTAAAATTAATGCTGTTGGTTTGTTTTTTGGCGTGAAGAAATTGATCTTCAGGAGGAAAATGTACTGAAGATCACAGGTACAAGGTAGCAATATAAATAAATAAATATAAATAAAAATCTGTTAGCATTTATTTTCACTTCTTACTCCTTGGGTAAAAAAACCTTCCTAGTGTAAAGTTGCTTCTTTTTTTCCTTTAAATTAATATATTTAAAAATTGGGCACTATAGGTGCAGGGGCACTCTGTAGAACAGTGGAAGAGCTGCTTTATCTTTTCCAGCCAGCCCCAGCACAGCAATGACAGCTCATGTTTTATAAGTTAGAGTTTCATAAAAATTCAGGTAGCAGTTAAAACATTTAAGTTTTCTTTCCCCAGATATTTGCCACAAATTACCTAATTCAATAAAATAAGTATTTAACTTCAAAAATGGAATTGTTTAAGTAGCTAAAAGGGAACACTTATTTTACTATTTAAAATTTTGCAATTGGGAATCAAATGGGAAATCTTCAGTCAAGTAAAAAGGTAAAACCTGCTTCAGGCAAGTGGTAAATTTCTACGATGTTGCACATAAATTGTAAAATTCCTGTATTTCCTCATGTTCAGATGTGTGTGGAGAAACATACATCTTATGTTGCTGACCAGTGTGAATAACTTGATCCAGATTGGGTTGAGTAGGCTGTATAAACACCTAAAAGTGTTCCTTTGCAGTTACCATATCTAGTAATTACGTGACTATCACTGAATGCATTTATCAGATTTTCTCAATGCTAAAACCATAACAGCTGCCAAACTCTAAAAAAAGACTGTTGATCTGTAAAAATAAAAAAGTGAGTTGACTCTACATACAAAGTTCATAAGTTCAAAAGCATTTCAATAAGTTGAGAATGAACAGTAGATCTAAACAATCTTGCTCTTCAAATTAGCATTTTATTAAGTAATTTGGAACCAAAATAGGATAAAAAAGACCGAAAACCAAAACATGCTGTAATGCTACATTGCTACTTTTTTTCAAATTTATATTAATTTTCAATTTAGAGGAGGAAAACCAAAGAGGAGTACTGGATGTTTAAATGATAAGATTTAAATTTCCTTTCACTCTAAAGAGAGAAGAAAAAAAAAATTGGGGTTGGCGGAGCGGGAAATGTATAGCATCTTAAGACAACTAGCTGCCTTTTAAAAATTTGTGTTTCTTTTAGAAACACAGATCTCTGACTCAAGCAAGCAAATTTATTTATTACCTGTAACCTCTTCACTGGCTGTGATTTTTTCACTGTGGGTATAGGTGATCCTTCTGTTTCTCAAGGCAGTGTGATTTGATCGTACTATTTATCTTCTCCTCACTCTCTGGCCTATAAACAGGCCTGTTGATTAGTCTCTCATTTGGTGAGCCTTGGGTGGTTTTTTGATCAAATTTTCTTATAGGGAGGAAAAAAATAATAACTGTGCAACGGCTTTGAAAAGAGAAAAGTGAGAGTAACCAAAGGAAAAAAAAAATAGCATTTATGCTCCCTTGAGACTAAAAAGATTTGGAGAAAAACACAACAGATTGGCTAAACACTACTGATATAAGATTACAGTTCACTAGTTTTGAAGCTTGTGACTGTGGTTGGGCAACGCCAATACCGAGTCATTGTTTAAAATGCTATAGTTCTGCAATGGACCACAATTAGAATATAATTTAATTTTTGTAAAGTCGGGGTTACAATTGATTTTATAGTTAAAAACCTGGAGCTTGTTTTTTTTCTAGAAAGGTTTTTTTAGTACTCTAGAAGTTATTTCCATCTGGCAAACTATGCCTGAAGCAATTTCCTAAAAAGCAGGTGAGAACTTGATTTATAAAAATGGGCTAGATCACAGAGTCAAGGGCAGAAGGCAGCCTGAAAACCAGAATGCTTTTGGGAGATGTGACAGTGCTCATAGAAGTTCCACCCTGCTAATGTCAGGCCAAAACCCTGAAACCAATCTCTGAGCAAAGTTGGTGCTATTTTTGATGTAGAGATCATAAAGGATGGTTAAAATAAAAATAATTATGCCTAGCTGATTTTTTTTCATCTTTTTCTTTTGGGGGGTGTGGGGTAGTCTTGTAAAAGATCTTTTTTTCCAAAGACTCTGAAAAAAACCTCTTGAAAACTCTTAGATTTGATTTAAGAGCAATAATTTCAATATCTTTTAAGAAAATCTGCTATTTGAATTTTATTTTATTTGAGAAAAAGGAGTCAGCTTATGTTAACAGCTCCAGGTGACTATGAGCCCATGTTAAGGTCTGGTGAGACATGTTTCCACCTGAATTAAAGTGCAAATGAGACTGTATGCCAAATTCAATAATATAGATTTTATTAAACAATTAATTTGAAATAGAGAGGTAGAAAGAAATGGAAAAGAGAGAGAGAAATCAAGTAGAAGATCGATAACAACCATGGATCCTTTAACATCACGTTGGTCCTTCTTCACCCTGTGCTTCTCAGTATTGGGCAGCCTGATGCTGTTCAAAACTTTTCACTATTTATATATTTTAGCAAACATAGGAATTAATGTTAAGTGGCTGCACAATTCTCTAATGCTAATTAGTCTGCATGCTCATTCTTTCTCTTTGAGTCAGAGGGTTTCTGGGGTCAGTGGGCTGTGAGTTGGAGCTAGCAATCTCCCCATGTTGAAATTATCTTTACTGTGTACTTCTTTTGGGCTCCAGACACATAGGGCAAATAGTTTTCACTTCATCTGCTGCAGATATCACTTGTTTGTCATCTGTCTGTAATATGCTCTGGCAGTTAAAATGGTTTGCTATTTATAAATACTAAATTGAATGTAAACAAATTTATCTCACCCTTGCTTATGACTAATTTTTCACGATTAGTTATTGTGTTTCTTTGCCATGCACACAAATGCTTTTGTTTCAAAAACTCTGCTGGAAAATGTAATTATCATCTCGGGTACACAAAAATGTTTACCCATTTATCTTGTTGCATTAGAATAAGTAAAGACTTAATATTTTTTTATTTCTGTCTTTGCTGTTAGTTGCTCTCAATAGGTTTGTTAGCCTAGCCTTCCTCCCCGCCTCAAAAATCAGAGAGTTAAACCAATCCTGAATCTTCAGCTTTCCTCTTGGGCTCAAGATTGAGAAACATTTAATTTGTCATGCTAAAAGTCCTGTCCTGGTTTGGTATGAGTCACAAGGACTTCAACAGTTGTCTTTGTCCTCTGTCAGAGCACATGAGTAATCTTGCCAGGAATAGCACGGGACTGTGGACACAAAGATGGATTTACTTCAGGGACATGTGGGACTGCATTTGGCATGTAGAATAGGGGGAGCATCCTATGGGGAGCTGTGGATGGCTCATGATGTAAAAAGACTATTTTTACACCTTCTGTGAGATAAACCAGTTCAAGTTGTGCCCCTCAGTGGCTGATTTGGCCTTTTCACTGTCATGTCAGGAAAAATGTACCATCTTGCCAGCAGTATGGAATAGCCAACAATTTTACCTTTGAGGATAGGTATCAAGTAGGACCTAAAAACAACTAATGATCTAAGATAATGAAGACTCTCAACAAAAATTAAAAATTTCTCAGCCTATCTATTAAAAAAACCCCTAATTTATTTATGGTAACTACTCATACAGTGAGATCTGATTAATCTTATTGAAATGATTTATATTAAAAGGAAAAAAAAAAGTATGGATCAGCATAGCAAATCAGTTTCTCAAATCACTTGGAAAACATGTTGTAACAGTTGAAACAAGCCACAGGTAGTGGAGTTTCTGAGCTGTAAACCTTGTGAAGTAGGAATTAATTGCACATTTTTGTCATGTGGGCACATCCTGCTGTTGCTGGCTTATTGCAGCATGAGAATGGATGCTGTGTCTGCTGATTGCACCGGGGAACAAAATGTTTTCATGTTGCCTCAGATGTGCTGAGACCATGACCTCATCTCACACAGTCTTATTAGCAGTGATGAGCAGTGATTTAGCTCTGTTCAACAAGTAACTCCTCAGAAATATTCTGTCTCTGCTTAGCATTGAAATGATGAGCCCAGTATTAGTGACAAAGCCTTATATATACCCTGTAGGAAGGCAGGCTACATCTTTTAAAGGGAAACAGAACACTAAGACAAGCTCACTGTAAACTTTAAATATGCTGCTGATTGTCTCTACTTTTCCAACTATTTTTTATGTGTCATGCCAGAAATTTATATTTTCCAGTCACAACAGCCATTACCTATTTAGAAATGTCTCTCCATTTTAGGTGTAAGAAAGAGGTGTAAGTAGAGTGGACAGATAATTGTTAGAAAAGAAATAGAGAGGTATCCCTGAAACAGGTAAGTGAACTGTAGTCAGCACTACAATTCTACAGTTTTATGCCCTTCCTTGTGTGGTAACACATTGGTAACTCATCTCAAAATTATAGTGAAAAATAGTGCTCTGAGGCAGTGAGTTCTGTTGTGACCTTGGAAAGAAGCATAGACTGTCCAGCAGTGCCTCTCTCAGGGCCTGTTCCTATAACCATCTTTTAAAATAAGACTGCTGCAAATTATTTTTCTCCAATATTTCACACCAGAAAGTTCTTAATAAGCCATCATGTTCTAGTGACAAACACCAAATGTAAACAGGTAAATAAATTAATTGAAAAGATTTCTCATTGCATGCTTACTTAGCAATTTTATTTCACCTGTACAAAAATCCTTATTTTGGGGGATTTGCTAGGAAAATTGAATTGCTATACTTATTTACACTTGTTTCCATAGAATTCTCTCCACATGTCTATTGTTGCTCCGAATGTCTGTGTTATGTTGAAAATTTCCCTTCTTCACCCTGAAAAAATAAGGGTGTGAAGAGTTGCTATAAGAAGTGGGCATAAGAATTAATTTTCACTAATATTAACCATCAAAAAATGTAAAACATTTTATCAAATCTTGTCTTTTAGACAATAATTGTGGAAAGGACAAGCACCTCCCTAAGACTAACTTCCCATAAAGAGCATTAGGCTGTGAAAAATTGAACTGAGGAATTTCAGTATTTTTCCACCATTTGCCTAACTTACAGTATGGGCTCCATTTATAAATACTTAAATTTGGATGAGATAGATGCAGTGCAAAAAGTTCAGTTACAGTAGACACTTAACAGGATTTTCTGCTCAGTTAAGGGGAATCAAATGAAATAGATGTTTCCAGCACAGAAGAGCATAGTTGAAAGTAGTTCAGGAATAGGGACAGACTTGCAGAGGCTCCTGGTCGCGATACAAAAACTTTGTTACACAATAAGTTTTGTGTATTAGTTGTTGATTATACCATAAACTTGGAAGGCTGATGTTGAGTATAGGACATAAAAAGCAGGTAGAGGAGAAAAGATAGCTGTGTGTGGCTTGTAGAGCATGTATTAACCAATATAACTTCATATGCAACTTCTTGAAAATCTTCTAAAATGTCCGCTATGAAGTACAGTTGGACACAGGACCTTGCATTGGAGACATATTGTGACTTGATTTGATTTGACATTTTCTGGGTCTGGGCTATGATTTTGACACTCAATGACACAAATATGTTTTTATTCAATATGACCTTTCATGTTACTTTTTCCTTTTTGGGCACCAACCTGTTTTTGGTTGCAAATATGTCCAAAGGGACCATATGGCCTCTGTACCATTCACTGTAGTAAAAACCATGGCAGTTCACCTTGAGGTCTTCAGTCATTACTCCTGACTTAAGCAACTTAACGTTAGCATTTATTGTTTGTGAGGGTACATTTTAATTTCTCTGACAGCATTATTAGGGAACATGCATGAGGAAAATTAAGAGCAAATTATTCTTTGCTAGGTAAAGTCATGGTGCTTAGCCCTAGTAGCTGTGTGGGTTCTGTGCAATGGCAAAGCTGGGCTTGGCAAGTGAATGACTTCACACTCATCTTTAATTTGTCTGTTTGCACTGATTATGGTACCAGGGGAAACATAACTAACATGAACTTTCTAAATCAGGTGTCACAACAGGACATCTAAGTTCCCAGGCCTACATATGTGAGGACAAAACCTACCTTGAGTCTTTTTTGGGGTGTAACTCAGACCAGTACCAGCCAACTGCTTAAGTCTCACTCCAACATCATTGCTGCTCTGTCTTCTTTTCCACGCTTTGTTTAATGCTTTGTGCCTCCAAAATTTATTGTAGACGGAGCTAGATGCTCAAGCAATTCCTTGCTAGAAGATTGTGAAGTGGTGAGTAAAATAAAATAAAACATGTCTACATCCTGAACCTCATGAAGATATGCACAATTAAAGTCACAACTTGATATCTTAAAGGTCAGTGTCATAGAGAATTATATTGGGAATAAGACTGCACCAGAGAGATGCCCTCACATTTTTTGTATTCTGCATTATACTTGTAGGTCTTAAACTATTGACATAATTGTACTGAAATAAAGCCATCTATGGTTTCATTGACTTAGTCATTAGATCGTAAAAGCAACATTCATTGAGATGATATAAATTCAAATAATTCCTGTTTAACTTAGCTGCAAATGACCTGCATGTCTCTGTTTAGAAAATTTGCGTATACCTATACTCAAGATAAATCAATTTCCTCAACATTATTGGAAAAAAAGCTTGACAGCTTGGTTTTTTCAATATTTCACATCCTCCACTGATCACTAATTTTCAGAATCAATTATGCTTTTGCAGAACACTTCTGCACTAAGCTGATTTCCAATAACGTTCACAGACAGAGCTTTTTGCTGTGCCTATTGTACATGTTTACCCACCCATGCAAAACAGCATGAAGATCTCATTAGAGATTGAATCTCAGGCAATTAATATCCTATCACTTGAGCAATAAAAAAATCCATGCTGAACTATTTTTATGCATAACAAATATAGCTAGAAGTTTCTTACAACAAATGAGCTTTCTGAGTTTATTATTTTTTCTTTCTTTGCCTCATGTCCTCACAATGATGAACTAGAAGGGAGACTTTTTGGCCCACCAAAGGCAGTTTTAAGAGAAAAAGAATAAAAATATATTTCCACCACAGAGTTCTGGAAAGCCCACTCATCACTGCCATTCTACTAAGTCATTTCTCAGTCTATCTACTAATTAAAAAATGTTTTCTCTGTTTAAACATATACTTTGTTTAAATATTATATACAGTCTAAGGAGCAGCTATGCATGTGGGTAGGACATTTATAAGAGTGTTTCAATACTGTAATAAACACTGGAAAAACCTTGAAGGGTATGGTTAAATTGAATTTGAATGGACTTAATTATTACTGATTCTAGAGAAAAACAATTTCTATTCTTCAGTTACAGATTTGTTTCTTTGATTGATTGATTCTGGTAATAGAAGCATAAAATTCTAAGAAATGTGGCCCACTTTCTGGGGTCGGTTGGGGTGGTTTTTGGATTTTTTTTAGGGGGCAGTTAGCTTGTTTATTTGATTTTTTTTTCTTAGATGCTTAAAAGGTGGTTAGATAAGATACCGAGTCACTGCTGCAGGAGTAAAATTATGAACAGAGAGGGAAAAAAAGCCTTAGGATTTCCTGACCTTGTTTGAAGTGATGCATTTGATTCATCTATATTTTCATGCTTTAGCAGCTGAACTTTCTTCTGTTTTTAAAGCATTCTTCCAGACAAAATGCTTGTAGAGCAACAGATTTTATCTGTTTGTTTTATGTTGGGATTTAGTGAAGAATTTTTGCTATTTTGTAGGCTTAGTTGTCTGAAATAATGGCTTCACATACTCTTAAATAGCTCCATGAGATATGATTATATTTTTTGTCATGTTCTTTTGTATTGATTTTTCTTTGTGTATTTTCTCTTAGCAAATATTGGTAAAAATGAATTCCTAACAATTTTTTCTTGACTCTTCTGTATCTTCCTGCAGAGTGATATTTATTTTATCTATATAAAAATAATTTAATTAATTTTTCTTGAGTTTCAGTGAATATTGCAGCCCCTGGTGAAACCTATTAAGAAGACTATTAAAGCTTATTAAATTTCATGTAACCCCATTGCTCTCCTTCTGTCAATAAGCTGACTTTATTTTACCAGTTGCTAAAGTGTTTTCACTTCTGCCTTTATTTATAATTCCAGATTTCATAATGTTACCAGGTTAGGAAAGAGATAATTATAGGTGTTGATAGATGTTGACTTAGATAATAGTGATGGTAGTGGGGGAGATAGGTCTTTCCAAATGAGGATAACTTTTTTGGGAGGTCAGGGAAGGAAGGAGGAAGGGGATGGGAGTTCTTGACTTTGAAATTACCACTGGGAGGCCAATCATGCTCTCATGCTCACAGTGCCAGTCTTAACAACTAGATATACCACTGTGAGTCTGCACTCAAAGTGGAGGAAAGCAAATTTACTCTTGATGACAATCTGACTCATAGCACTCTAAGGGGTTATGTGCAACTACAAACAATTGAAAAAATACAATATTCTGCAGATGGAAAAAGAAGCTTTAATTCGCTTTGTAGAGCTTCTAAGCCAGCTGCACTTAAGCCAGTTTGAAATTATATAATGACAACAGTGAGGTATTGAATATAATGGCGTATTCTGCCCATCAGGAAGGGAAACTGTACCTTGGTACCATCCCAATACAACAGAACACCCAACTGTTAAGCCCTCTCTCAAGGCCCCACTGAATGGCAGCGCAGCTTTCCTATGTATCAGTCTCGCAGCATCAGCAAGTGTTTCAGTTTGTTTCCTGAATGCTCTGGAAGGGCTCTGAAAACGCTGTCTATTTTACCTTCAATCTTTAACATTTTGTACTTTCAGATCATACAGTGAAAGAATTACTTATATAAGAGTTAAATAGCCCACAGAGCCTAGGTTTGGACTAACAGAAGCTTTGTGCCTTACTATAAAACTCCAGTTTGCTTTTATTTCTATTACATTAGTTATCTGAATAATTTGTGCGTACGGAGTTTAAAAATGTACTGAACTTTCTATCTTTTGCTATATTTCAGTTGTTAGTTCAGAATCTGTTTCTACAATAAAAGATCTGTAAATATTAAAGAGTGCATCAAGTTTGCTGCTTTTTCTGCGTTAACTCTTTTTATGTCTTATTTCTGATTTTTTTATCTATTGAGCTATTCACTGTCCCAGAATTTGCCACTTTGATTTTTCTAAACATCCCTCTAGCTCAGCGATTTATTGATAAAGAATCAATTGAGATTTGCAAAAAGCATTGCAAAAATTATTTTGTTTGCTGCACCACTCTTTGACAGTTTTTGTACCTCATTGTTTCATGAGTTTTTTTATCCAGAGTTTGTTTATTTTTTTGCCTGTATTTCTTGTTCATGTGTTTTTGCTGTCTTCTGGCCTATGTGACTTACACCTGATATACTTCATGCTTTAACTGGTTAAATAGCAAAGTCCTTGTCAGGTTGCAACTGTTTGTGCTGGTACAGCACTTCCTAACTTGCCTTGGCTGTTTCCAGTAACAATTAAATGGCTATGTCTCACCCCTTGGTCAAAGATTATGCTTATGAAAAGATCTCAGTGGTTGTCTAGAGAAGCCAGAAGACTGAAGATTATACACTTGGTAATTTTGTTTATTTATTTTATTTTTTGTTTATTTATTATTGCTAAAAATGTCATTGCTTTCACCAAAATGTATGGTAATGATTATTAAGAGGAAAGTGATGCAAATGCTTTCTGAGAAGCAGAAAAGGATTGATTTGCTGTAAAGTAATGCAGTCTGATTTAAGTACTTGTCATTTTTTCAATTCTCAGTTTTCAAAAGCCACCACATTTCTGTTCTGCCCTGGAATAAATGCTGAGTGTTTAAACTGAACCCTTTCTGTTGTCCTTCTATCTCTGCCTGATTGTTGTGTAAAGAACAGGAACATGGGAAGGCCAGAGAGATGAGCTGCTGGCACCATACATTAAAAGGCAGCTGCTGGTTGCAAACCAAAACATTAAGAAGCAAAGAAACAGGTTCAGATCTTGTTTCTGAGTTTCACCATGTAAGGTCTTACAGCATTTCTAGAAAGAATCCAGTCATAGACCTTTACCTATAGGGTAGTTAATTTCATTTTTTATCATGAAATACATATGCATTTTAATTTACCCTATGGATCAAAATGCTGGCCTTTTAATAAATATTCAACCAAAATCTTATTAGATACTTTCAACAATTTTTTTTCTGTTACTGAAAATAAATATTTTAGAGATGGCTTGATACAAAACGACTATTTGAAAATTGGTAAATTGCACTTAAATTTATGTTCAGTAAGTAAAATTATATATATAATTAATATGTAGAATTATAGGATCATAGAACAGTTTGAGTTGAAAGGGACCATAAAAACAATGTAATTCTAACCCACCTGCCATGGCCAGGTATGTCTTGCACTAGACCAGGCTGCTCAAAGCTGCATCCAACCTGGTCTTGCACATTTCTAGGCAGGAAGCATCCATTTTTTTAATGTCAAACATAAAACATGATTACCTTTAAGTAGGTCATATCTTTGCAATTTTCATTTTCCCTTCAGATAGTTGAAGTTATGTTTGAAATACATGATTCAGCAATGTATTTTGCTGACACAAAAATAAAAATTTTATGAAAAAAACATGTAGGCATAACTTTAAAAATTTGTTTCGCATAAAAAAATACCTCCTCAGAGTTTTTACCATCATGATAGACTAAACAGTCTGGGAGCCTGAGGCTCTGAAGAAGAAGCTTTTGCTCTCCTGTGACAGTTATTCAAAACATAGCTGGAGGAGACCGGCTCTCACAGCTGGACAAGTAGACCATGACAGTCCTTCCCTGAGGTTTAAATATGCTGTACTGACAGGACTACAAAATCCATTGTTATGGCTGTGTTAGTTTAAACGCTGACCTACTCTCATCCCTTGGATTAATGAACACCATCACAGCACTTTTATTTTGTACCTTAACTGAGTAATAGTCTCTGTGGGCAAAGGGCTGCATATGTAAAACTGTTATTGACCTCAGTGGAAAGGGACCGTCTCTGCTTTTCTCAAGGCTGAAGAGAAGATTAAAAACCAAGAGGAATTAACTGAGACATGGGAACCTAAATTTAGTTCTGGTCGGTACAACATTCCCTCTTCTTCCCTCTCATTCTTGCCCTGAATATCTCTCCAGCAAGGATTGTTAGAGGAAAAGCACAATGGCAGTTAGGGTTTTCTGCATTTTATTCAGCTAACAAACAATGCCAGCCTTAATTTGCTACTACTGGTGTGAACTATCACTGCACAGTCTGGACCCTGGTTCAAATCTAATCCTTAGAAGGGTTGATGCTTCCTTTTTGCAGCATGATTTCTAAAAATGTAGAAAGGTTTGAGTCACTAAGGGGAATTTGAAATTGTGCTTAGTCTTTGTAATAGCTCGTCACATTTAATACTGTGATGCTTTAATATGGAAATAAAATGCACATTTGTAAACTATTTGGGGAAAAAAATAGAAACATAATCTACTGTTTGTATTTGAAATCATATCCAGAACATAGCCCTTCAGTGTTATGAAAATGCTATATATAAATATATATATATATGTAAAAGGTCGAAATAGTGCTCTCTCTCTTTCTGGAAATAAGTTTAGACCCAGAAAGATCACTGACAGTGAGTTTATCCTGATCTATTTCAACTAAATTCTTCGTTTAATAAGAGAGTTGGTTTGGACAAGAATAGTTCTAGAAAAAAGGGCCATCATAGTTCAGGGGGTATTGAAGATTATCTTGCTGATTGAATTTCTCTCTGCATACATATTGATTTTGTGAGTTCATGAGGTGATCTAGTGCATAGAGGGGCTTGAATGCTTTCCCAGAAATCCTTAGTGTGATGAGTATGATAAATTACTCTACAAACATTTGTTGCAAGTATTTGTGTTATTTTTTAGCCAAATGAAAGTTATGGGAATCTGGAACTTTTGAGGAAATATCATTAAAATAAAAGATCCAGGTGTTTTGGAAAGTTTTCTATCCTCCTGAAGCTGGATTTGAAAGCAATCTTTTAGTTTGATATTAATTTGAGTTTCTATAATTCCAGGATTTATTAATTTTAATTATGTGCTTCACTATGCATATTATGAAATATAAATAATTTACATTAATTCTTAAAAATTGAGTATTTTGGCTAATTTATATTTTTTATGACCTTGAAATGTGAGATAAGTCAATAAAAGATTGTAAGACTTCTGTCATGATTTAACATCAGTAGGCAGCTGTGCCCCAAAAAGCTTCTTGGTCACTCCCTGTCATTTCTTACAGAGGAGAAAACCAGAAGAGTAAAATCTAGAAAACTCATGGGTTGAGATAAAAGCCCAATATGGAAACAAAAAGCTGCACATCCAATTAATTCACTACTTCACATGGACACGAAGGTTTTCAGCCACGAATAGCCCAGGCTCCATCAACACATACACCTTAACCCTGAACACCATTCTTCCCTCTTCCCCCAGCTTTTATTGATGCACAAAAATGTTATATGGTGTGGGATACCCCTTTGATCGGTCAGGGTCAACTGTCTGGCCACATCCCCTCCCAATTTCTTATGCACCCCCAGCCCCCTCCCCAGTGGAGTAGCAGAAGAAGCAGAAAATTCCTCAATTCTCTTTCAGCTCAGCAACAGCTGAAATCTCCTTGCAGTATCAACTCTGTTTTGGACCCATAAAAGTTACTTCAATGAAAACTAAGTTTATGACTGCCGAAATTAGTACAGTCTTTCACATAACAGTGACATGGATAAAACCAGTACCCCTTGACTTGCTTTGTTTTTATAAATGTTGCCATAAATCAAGCCTTTTCTGAAGCACACCTGTGTTATCAACACTGTTTTGGTCACAATTACAAAACATAGCACCATTCAAATTTCTATGAGGAAAATTATTTATATTCCAGTTGAAACCAGTGGAGACCTCCAATTATTTTTCAGGGTTTTTTTTTTCTGCAAGTAGAGTGTAATGGTTTTCATGTACTTTTTGATGCTGTAGGGGTTTTAGCCACTGTTTCTCATTGTTTTGACTCCTAGACAGGAATAAAAACCAATCCTGAACTCTTTTACGTTTGGGTGTTTTTTTTTGTTTTTTTTTTTTTCCTTACACAGCTGTGTACTACTGTCAGTTATAGCCTGTATTTCCATGAAAGCATGTATATATGCCAGAAGTTTGGGAGGCTTGAGGTCATCTAGTAGCCAGCTGAACACTCACAGAACTGGGATGTGTTTTGATTAAAACATGCAAAAACAACATCCAAAGATAGAAGCCTCTTTGCAGCAAGATGTCTAAGAAACAGAACTTGAATTACTCTACTGCTTCTTGGCTCAGTTCTCTTGAGGGGATGGGATTTTTGGCCTCTCATTTAGACTTGCTCACACATGAAGCTCTTTTCAGCACATTGAGTGCTGTATGGTCTCATTTGAATTGTACTCCTTGTTCAGCAGATTTGCCAATGTGCATTCACATCTCTCCCACAGTCATGGAGGCACTTGCAGGATTTTGCAGCCCATGGGAGCATGCAAAATTGTCAAATGAATAACTTATATTTGTGCATCAAAATAAAAATAGCTCTCCTTAGCCATGGGATTTCATGCTTTTATTCCTGCTTCTGGCTGCCATCATGAGCTCTCAGATTGCTTTTACAAGTGGGTGATATATATTCAGTTTCTTTCTATGCCACTTGCAAAAAACCTGGCCAGTTCATCCAAAATGCCGTTAATGCTTTTGCCATTGCAAATCAGTAGATACTTCTCTTATGGAAGATTATAAAAGGTAAAAACTTGAATTTGTGTCTCTGTAGTACTTTGGTAAGAGCAGAGTAAATAGTTTAATTGCATTCATTTTATTGCCAGATGGTACTTGGCTGATAGTCTTTCAGCTCTCTCTAAGAAAAGGCAAGGAAGTACATGAGAGGTAAAGATGAGAGAAGAACAAGAAGAGATGAAAAAACTTAGAAAATGCAGAGACTGTGTATTTAAACAGCACTTATTTAAAAACAAACAACAAAAAATATTAGTAAAGGTGTCTATCCATGAGTGCACAGCAGACCATTACCACCTAAGCTAAAGCTCTCTGGATGCTGATATAATTTCATTTACAAACATAAACTCAGTAGTTATGGGGGAACAAAATAAAAAGCAAGAATTTTTAGAAGAAAAAAAGGAAGAGAAGAATTTAGTCAATTCTATAGTTTCCACCCTCATCTCAAAATGGAAGTGGTGGTGTGGAAAGCAGTTCAGGAAAGTACAGGATGAAAAAAAGGCCTTGGAACAACTTCTGTGCAAAGAACTTTCAGAAATAGATGAGCAGGAAATAAACTAAAAATGAAAAGGAACAAAAAACTAGGCTAGAGAATAAAGTTAGGAGAAAAATAATTTTCTCTGCAAAAAAAAATCTTGAGAAATCAAGTTAAGGTAACAAGAGGAACATTCCAAAGAAGTAATGCAGCCATTTCTCCTGCAAGAGACTACATTTGTGAAATTCCTTGTCAGTTTATTGTGGTTGGGAACTTCCTGAGTAACTGCTGGAGAATGCATTCCCTGACCATGCTAGGCAGCTACAAATCAAGCTGAGCTTAGAAACAGATGAAGGATGAGAGAGTACTCAAAGTATTGTCCCATTCTTCACCCTAGACATCCACTTTTTGGAGGCAGAGGCAAAGTTCTGGGCTAACTGGACTTCAAGTCTAATTTATGGAAGTTTTTTTGTTGCAGTTTTGTTTTGGGATTGAGAGTGAGGTGGTTTGTGGGGCTTTTTGTGTGGTTTTGTTTGGTTTTATTTTGGTTTTGGTTTTGGTTTTGTTTTTCAATGGACAGAAACAAGCTTATAGTGTATGAAGAACTATAATGTCATGACAAAGAAAAGGATGGGCCAGCAGAAGACAAAGTCATCATGGAAACATTTAGTGTGACCTTGTGTACGCAAAATTTTGTTTATTTTCTATTACAACCAGTATTAAAATCTTACAAGACCTACATAATTATTTTTGTGATTTTTTTTTTTTTGTGGAAGACTTTTTAAAACTAATTATTTTTAAAAGAGTTTCTCTGTTTTATTTCTTCAAGAAAATATCTTTTATGTAAAAGAAAAAATAGATAAAGCCAGGGAAACACAAAACCCCCAAAACAACGCAGCTGTTCCCAAAGAAAACCAGGGTTGGCTCAGACAGAAATATATTTTTCAATGATTTTAATAGACCTCTGTTCTGGAAGCATTGACTGCAGTGGGAAACAGCATAGGGCCATTAAGTATGTTTACTTCTCTTCAAATCACTGATTACTTTTCTTGAAACTGCTAATGACATTCAAGCTGTTTAGCAGTGCTTTTCAACCATGTATATACTACAAAATTCCTCTGCTGGCATCATTGCTGTTTTACACAGTATGGGACAGATGGGCATATGAAGTTACTTGGTGCTCCTGCATGGCAAAGAGTTCCAATGAGTGACCTGGCAGGAGCACTCATGTTCTCCTGATGGACAGCCTGGTGTTAAAAACCAGCAGCAAGCCCCAGAGCAATGACTCACCGACCTGGAGAAGAGTGAAGGGCTCCAAGCGCCTCGCAAGGCAAGTCAAAATCTTTGAGAAAAATATACTAGGCTTGTGGAATGAGGCTGGATGTGAAGCTGGGAAAACAGTGGATGTTTGACCGCTGGTTGAAGGAAAGGGTGCCTGGGGGACTTGTGCAGGGATGTGCTAGTTCTGAGCAAAGAATGCAAAGGAACTGGGAGAATAAGGATGATAAAGTGAGGGATATTTTCCTTCTGTTGTCTAGTAGGCTCTTATATGTCCTGGATTAAGCAAAATATTGCTAGTTGTAGGAACGGGTAAAGATGAATAACAAAGTTCACCCGCTGAAGAAATAAGAAAAATGTGTTTGGCCCCAGTACAATAAGATTAGATTTGTAGATAGCAATGTTATTATTCAGTCTGAATGCTGTACGCTTCGGAGATGCGACAGTATAGTCTCACAATTGTGTGATGACCTTAAATATTTCATAAGCATTGCTTTTCTATGTTTAGCTGTCAAGGCTTAGACTTACTGTGTCAGCTCATTGCTGGCGGTCTACTTGAAACTGAATATCAAACAGCTTCTTATAGCGTTCCAGAATGGTTGCCTTGGTTCTAAGGCTAAGATATGCAAAAGAAAGTGCGGGCAAAGTTTTAATGGATGAGGTTAGATTTCTGAACCTGACAATATTTTTTGTTAACTGTTAAGATTATGCATGAGAAAGTGTGTTCTTTTGTGGTCTTACCTCAAAAATATCTTTACTTTTTGTAGAAGATCCTTCAAATGCTGTTTTATTCTAGGGGAAAAAATGCTGCTTTCTATATTCTCTAGGCACTATAATTTGTTTATCATGAGTTACAATCCTGTCCACAAAATCTAACAGCTCATAAAACAAACATCGATCTGCTATGCCATGAAAAACAAATAATAAAAATTAAAACTAGTTTTTACACAACAGTTTAGTAATAAATCATACTAGAACCTCTTGTTTCAACGTTGACATGGTCTAGAAATATTATATTTCACTGAATAGATTTCAGAAGAAATGTTTGCCTATTTGAGAAAAAGAAGTTTACTTTCTGCAAATAGTTTGAAAGTAGATGCCTACTTTGTTTATGGAAAATATTCACAAAAAGATGCAAGTGCATACACCTTGGTATTACACAGGGCATTTTTTGTTTAATTGATTACCAAGATTTAATTTGAAATCTTCATGGATGAGTTTTCTTCTTTTTTTTGTGGATGGTTGGGGTTTTCACTTGCTTTGTTTTTATACCTTAGTGAAAATTTAACGCAGAACTACCAGTTTTATGAATTGAATTTTTCAAAAGAGCTTAGAAACTTGTGGGAGTATCCCTCTTCTGATTGATTAATGCAAGCTGATGTTGTTTTTCAAGTTACTATATCTGATCTTTGTCGTGGTGATATATGTAATCAATTAAACTGTTCCAGCTGCACAAAGACTAGAATAAATGAATATGCCTCTGTATGGCTGACAAACATTTAGACAATTTTTCTTATTTATTTGGCTTGCCATGATAAATGTAAAATATAATTTTTATTCCTCTGAAAAGTAATTGAAATACAACAAAAAGCTAAAAATAAATTGCAACTATTTATCTTTATTAGTATTAAAAATAATTTTTAAATTTTAGGAATACCCTGGAATTCCATGGTTACAGGAAGAAGCATTCATGCCTGGGAGCATTGCAGACATTTGAACTATATCACAATGTGCTCTTTTATTGTCACAAATACACCATACTTCCATGTTCTATAGAAAACAGGCCGCTTTCATTAAGAGGCAGATAGGAGACACATTCCGCCTCACAATGAAAAGCTAAAAAGGAAAAAGAGTGAAAAGTGGTGTATTTTGAACATGTCTTACTGACATGACTATCAGATTTCTTAAAAAGAACATGTCTGAAAATATGCATCATCTGTCTTCCTGGATTGAAAACCTTTTGCCTTAGATTGTAGAAGGTAAAAAAAATCAAACATTTAAAGGTGAAATTTCCCCCAAAAATGCCTGGTTGTAAATTCCTATTGGTAATATATTTACTACTCAACCAAAAACTCATAATATGTAATCACAAAATATGTAGAACTGACTCATCCTGAGTCTTGGTCTGTGAACATCCGATCACATGTTAGGTCTATTTTAGGTTTTTTCTGCTGCTGTAAACCCATAGTTAAGTAGAGGTTTCTCTTTGTGGCTTCAGATTCTGAAAACTACTAGTATCCTAGTATGTTGGTTACAATGATTGCTTTAAAATTTTTCAAGATATGAGGAAAATATTACGTATTGCCTGAACCTGAATATTAGCATGTTCATATAAAGAAAGAGAACAAAAACAAACAAAAAGAAAAGGCAGGTAAAAATACAAAAAGAAGCAGATATTGAAGATGTTTGCAAAGTGGTTTTATTTGATAGCAAAATTATGGCAGTTTTGCCCATCTATTTGAGATATTTTTTTTTTAAAAATGCTTCTATTCAGATTTCTACTTGTTGTTTGATAATGTCTTTAACTCTTATTTGTGTATTATACAGGAACTGTGTGTTTATATGGCAACTTGCTACAGTGTAAAAAATACATTTTGTTTTTATTTTTAGTCTCTCAGATTGAAAAAATCTATACTGGTACTGTCTAATTTAGACAATTTCTGCCTACCTTAGAGTGTTAAATTGCAGTCTGTTTGGGACAGCTGGCATTGCTTGAGAGTTATGTCCACCATGTTTTGGAGTTCTTAAATAGCATTATTTGTGTTGTGATTCAATTCAGAATGTCACTATTTTAATAAAAATAAAATTTGTCAGAAATTAACTCTAAAAATTCAAGTCCAGTATCTGACTGAAAGAATTATTTGGCTATAGTTTTTCATGCTTAATTCTTTAAACTTTTTTTTTTTATTTTGCAATGCTGAAATAATGCTAGAAGTAGCACAATTTGCTCAAGACTGTGTTTTGCTTCCATAAAAGGAAGAAGCGCATATTGGGGTTTCAGATTATTTGCCGTTATTTATTTGAAAATTTGTGTTTAGAATTTAACAATCACTTTGCAAAAAGTAATACAATGAAAAATGATAGTGGTTGTTTGCAATTGCTATTACCCGCTGCATGCTAATAGATATCTTTGGAAGTTTTATGTGTGAAGTCTCAAAGAAAAGAAAAAAAAATAAAAGGATGATAAGACAGAATTGGAAATACTTAATACAGTCGGAGTAAAAAGTGACAGTAAAATCTGATATCCTTGTGGGCAAACTTTCATTTGAAGATGTGACCTTGAAAGGTCTTAAAGTTTATTGTATATGATATGTTTCCTGAAGATTTTATTTGGGTGGATTTACAGTTAGTCTTACCAATCAATATTATCTTTAGATATCAGAAAGGAGATTAAGCTGACAGCAGATTCTGTCTTTAGTAGTCTTATAAATCTCTTGAGAGAGAACAACAATAGTTGTAAATTTCGTACTCAATCTATTAACTTGGTAGCAAACTTTGGAATCTGAAATCAAACCCAGGTTGGTTCCATGCTATGCATAAGGATATTGTCAGATCTAAGACTTAAGCCAGTAGTTTTAAGCTTCCTGTAAGTTTATGCCCTTTTAGAGGGGGCAAAGCATAAAGTGTTAGTTTCCAACCCAGCTGCTTATTTCTCAAATAGTAATTGACACCAGGCATAAATAGTTCTGCCAGTTGAAATTAGTCTAACACTTACAAAGATCTAAATCCAGAAGTTTTAAAACATGTTGGTGACTTTTTTCACAATTCATCTGTTAATGAATTATCATTACAGACATAATAATTTTAAGGGCCTACTATTATTCAGAAACATTTTCTTCTCTCTAGTTCTGTGTTTCTATATACCAAACCTCAAAATTAATGTTACTTGCATCCATTGTCATGATGTACAACAACAAAAAAATTCTGATCTAAATATTATTCAGCAACATCAAAGCTGAGACTAATTATTTGGAGAATAAAAATTTTTTTGTCCCTCTCTGCCTTTGAATTTTTTTGGCTTCTTTTTTGATTTACTTTTCTGTTTTTCATATATTTTGTTGATTTTATATGTTTCTTGGCATTCTGCATTTATTATTCTAGGAACAGCTTAATTTTTCTGCCACTATAATAAAACAACAAAAATTCAGAACACTCCATAATTTATTCTTGCTTTATGATAATAATATTAGACTACCTGGCATAGAATACTTTGTTATAGAGCTACCCCAGATCACACTATATTAGCAGGTGACATTTTTCCCTGAAGATAATATTGATCATAGAAATGAAAAGTCACATTCTATACTTTAGCTTCACTTTCATGGAAGACCTCCCTTTTCCCTTTTTCTGTCCCACATTGATGGTTCAACCAGCAGTCTTATTGCTCCAATGCTCATCATAGATTATCTTGGGGACTTTTATTTATTTATTATTGTTGAGCACTTGTGATTCTTTCAAACCAGCCATATAGTCTTGCTACAGCTTTTCTAACTCTTGGGTGAAGGTAAGAGCTGTACTTTTAATGCTTCTTAGTTATAAAATGTAGGGTCATCTTGCAGGCCACAGCTGAATCCGTGGTAAAGTACCAGTGAACACAACTGAGCAGCACTTGTTGAAGAGAGAAGGTCTGCTCTGGTGGCCTCAGTCTGTGCTCCAACAGCAGTGAGGCAGAACATGCCAGCTCAATTGCTGTCTGCAAAGAGTATTGAAAATCCCTCCCAGCATAAACATCTCGTTTGCGTGTCTGACTGGACGGAGGTTGGATTAAGCAGGTTGTGAAACCACCTGGAATGGTTCTGCTCACCATGGTATGGCAGATGGCTTTGCTTCATCTCTCTGCCTTCAGCACAGCTCTGACTATCATTTCAAAGTCGTTTGGAGTAGTTAAGAAACCTAGAACAGCTGTGCTTTTCCAAGCTCTCCTCCTGCTTCAGATTGTTGGATTTCAAGGTACACTGAGAATGGAGTGAATGCAAAAAAAAAAAAAATTTAAAAAGACTCTAAAGGGAAGATTCAATATTTACCAGTTCAGAAAACTGTTACATTTTCCTGCTGTTGTGAACTGTGTGGTGAGTCTGGAGTGCTACTCAGATTGTGACTTTCTGCAGTGGTGCTTTCACAATACTTTTTCTTTCCATCCTTGGCTTCTCTAGGATTTATGTATAACTCTCAATTTTTCTTTTTAAAAGATCTGTTTAAAAATCTATTCCTTTATACTCTATCCTTTTGGCTTCCCCTGCCCCTCCCAGGAATCTTCTTTCAAGTTCTGACTCACCTAACTTCTTACAATTTTATTTTCTGCTATAAGAATCCTACTCTGCTCTTTTCAATGTTCCTTTTCTTTCTCTTTTTCTTTCTCTTTTTTTTTTCTGTCTTTCTTTGTATACCAAATTGGAATTATCACAAAGCTCTGTCTCTTAAAATATCATCACAGGAGAAATAAATTTCATGCAAATACATACAAATACAAAATAAGTACTATTTAACTTCTTTTCCTGTGGTGTTTCTGGAATTTGGAATGATTGTTTAATGATGAATTGTTGAAACCTTGTCCTCAATGTTAGAGAGCACAGACTATGCAAAGAAAAAGAGTAAAATTATATGGAACTGAGCAAAGTGATTCTGGAATTGCACTTTCTATTAACACAAGATGTTATTTTTTTGTTGTCATAGTCCCTCTCAATCCTGAATAGATTACTCAGTAAATAGGTGACCAAAAAAACAGGAAAAGAAACAAACAAGCCAAAACCAATCCCTAACTGCAAACAACTGACAATTAAGAAAAGCCTTTTTTTTCTTTAATTGCCAGAACTTGCCTTCTTATCTTTGAGAGAATTCATTGTCCATGGCAGCACCATAAAGTCAATTTATATTAGTGTACTGGGTGTTCCTTGATTTTTAGAGCAGTTGAAGCTGTGGAAGAGTGAGAGTATGGCCAAATTCTATTATCCAGGCAATATTGCATATAAAAATTAGTGTCACCATAATTCCTATCTGTGCTTTAAGACCAATCCACAATATGACACCAGCACAGATGGCAGTGTTATAAAACAATAAATCTCACAGGAAGCCTGTTGCCATTGGAATAGGTGAGGATCAGTACAGAAGGGTTGTCCTTCTGTCCAAATGCCTCAGTCTGCAACATAAGCTCAGATCCATAAAACTTATTTTCCATTCATCTTGAGTCATTTCTAATGCTGGCTGATCACAATTTTTGCTCAACCTTCAGGGAAAAAAAACATGCATACTAAATCTCTCCTGATTATTTTGATGTACAAGCACCATAGGCCCAGATTACAAATGTTTTTAGAAGTTTAATTCATACTGATTTAAGTAGGGCTATGTATCTAAGCTACTTTGACATTAAGAACATTCCCTTCTGCTTTTTATTGCAAACAAAATGACTAGTGTTTTATATTCCCAGTGAAATTGTACAGATTAAAACCTGAAACTACACTCTTTTCTTTCTTATAGAAGCAGCCACAATTCCCTGCTTTTTTTCTTGTCCTTTTGAAGAATCACATTGATTCAATCACAATATATACCATAATAATATTTTACTTTCCAAAGGATATTGGATATAGCCCTGATTCCCTGTTGATGGGAATTAGTGAGTGAGTTTCTTGCTTTGCTTGAGTGCAAAACAAAAGTTTTTGCTGTTTCTATTAAACTACTTAATGTTACCCACAATTTTTCTCACTTTTACTCTTCCAATTCTTTCCCCCATGCCACTGTAGGGGAATGAGAAAGCAGCTGTGCAATGCTGAGCTGCCTACAGGGGTTAAATTACAATGACTGTGTGTAAAATTTGTGTAGTGTGAAGAGTTTTGGAATCTCATAAAAATAGTTGGAAGATAGAGATTTTGAAATAGTGACAAAAACTGGATTATTTTTTCCTTCTCTTTTTGAAAGGAAGAAAAGCTTTTGAAAAACATTATTGCAGATTACTCAGCAATTTCTTTTAGAAATATACCTGCATTTTTTATCTTCTGGGACAATGCACTTGAAACTTTTTCATTTGGCATAAATTCTCATTGTGTTCCAAAACACATTGACTGACTCAATCTGCCATAATGCATTCCTCAATCTCAGAGAAAAAATTAATATTGAAAACATGGTGGCATAAAATCAGAAAATATCCACGAGAGGCTTAGAAAAAATACCACTATTAGGAGAACAGGAAGGAAAGATAACTGCAAATGAAAAAAAAATCCAGAACAGTGCAAGGAAAAAAAGGAGAATTTCTGATTTTAATCTTTAGGGAAATCTGGAGTAAATTCCAAATTTGGAATAGTATTTGAAACCAGGAAATGAGGCTTTATTCTAAAATTTTCATCAAAACTGTGAATGATTTTCTCTTTTTGTCTGCCTGCTTTGTGACAAAGAGGAGTATCACTGTTTTCTTCTATTGTCTGACAACATCATTGGGAATGTCACAGCATATGGAGTGTCAGGCATATAATTGATTCCTGCTTTAGCTATATATGTGGTCAGAACTTTTATAATGATAAAAGTGGTTTTTTTTCAATTCCAATTCCTTTTCTTGATAAAAAAAAAAACAAAAACAAAAACCAAACATCTCATTGGTTTGCTGTTAAATGAACAAATAAAATACAAATGTTAAATAAGGCCAGAAAGTTGTAGTCAGATTGAAGTTACAAAAAACTACAGAAAGCAAATGTTTAGATTTCTTTATTTGTTGTTCCATATATTCTGTGCATATACATTTATATATATTTGTGGGCAGTAGTAATCCAGGGAAAGAAGTGAAGAAGGAAAGAGGGGAAACAACAGTAGGGAAATGGAGGCTAAAAGAGCTACCAGTAAATAATAGAAACACTCTTAACATCTTAAATAAAAGATCAGCATGATAAAATTGTCCTGGGAGCTCTATAAGCATGCAATGGGTTAGATAGAGAAGAGGATTTTGTTTTCTCTTGGAGCTGTATTTTCTGCTGTGGCCAGTGCTGAAAGATTTTTGTTGTCTCAAAATACTTGTTTCAGTCTCAGGGATTTTCTGGTCTTACTTTCTGGATGGGCTGGAAGGCCAGCTGGAATAGGACAGAGATATCATTGCACCCACAATACACAGGAATGGGGTTGTGTATGTCTCTAGAAGGTATTTGCCTCTTTGAAGTGGTTTCTGTGGTTACATATGAATAAAAACTAAACATTTTAGTTTTTAGCTTAACAAGGAAAAGATGCTTCCTTCCAGTATTGGCAATCTGTCATCAAACACCTGCCTACTGTGGTGTTTAAACCATTTATGTTTCAAACACAGCAGCAGTTGAAAAAGGATAAACTCTCATGAGCTGCAAAAACATGTGGTAAGTTCTGATGCACAATGCTACTCCATGCTTCGTGCAGGGAGAGAAAATTGGACACACTTGGTTGTGATGAGGCTCAGAAAGACTTTCTAAAACAAAATATTAACTGCCAGTTGTGCTTTATCTGTGTCAGATGGAAGAAGAATATAAAGGAGGTCTAACACCTGTGTGTGCAAAATGACATTTCAGATATCATTTTTTTCCCGCTCAGTGTGTTTTAGCATTTAGCTGTGTCACTTAGGGAAATTGCATGACTATTCCATTATGTCATAAAAGAATGACTTGGAGCTAGGGATTTTTGATTAATTATGCTACCTGTAAAAGTTCCTCAAACTGTGGAAGAAAGTTCATGAATAGTAGGACTTGACAGCTGAATTATGACTCGTGTTTCATGAGTGTCAATGACAGCAGCAGCTGTGAATCTCTGATGGTATTCATTCATCCGTGCTCATCCTCATTAGAAGCAATACCATTTCCAGCCCCTGAGAAAATGAAACATTATTTCTGCTTTATGGAAGGTTTACTATGTATTGTTCTGTGATCGATTAAAGAAACTATGGCATATGTCAGGAAAGTAGTAAGTTTCACAATGATCAGTCTTTGAAAACCCAACTCCTGTTAAAGTGATAATATTTTCACTTTTTTAATGTAATTATTTAATTCATAAAGTATTAAAATTTTAAGTGCACTGTTGACATAAAAAATTAGGAATTCATGTAAACTATAATGAAATTAGAGCAGTAATGACAGAGGAGAAGAAATTAAAACCTACCTCAGAGAAATAGTTTTTCTCTTTTCTCTGATCTCTCTGTAATTCTTGGCAGGGCTCCAAGACTATTCTGATGTTTCACTGGCTTGAATCAATGTTTTTGGCAGCATTAGTAAAAGCTGTTATTTTTGTTATGGTTGTAAGACAGTAGATTCTAAATGAATGTACTTTGGCCATCTCTTTGGGAAAGATTTTATGAATCAAGTTTAGATAAGAAGCCAGGAATATATATAAAATTACAACACCATACAAAAGTTTTTTCTCACCTATCTGGGAAAACTAAGCCAGAGCAAAGTTAGTCTTTCCTGTGTGACTAGTATAACAGTTCAAAATTTCAAAGAGTAATTTAAAATTCTAAACTGTCAGTATAAAGTTCACTTTTCTTGCTCCTCTTGAAAGTAACAAAAAATTCTCTTTTCCTAGCAGACTTCTGACAGAAACTAAGACATTAAATTTAGGACATACCTTTTAAAACACCTGTAAAGTATTTAGAGACAATCTAATTACAACATGATGCAAAATTAATTTCACTGGGAAATATTTTCTTTAACTATACATATTACCGCCCTCAAAATATTTTTGCCTGAAATGTAGCTTTTCCAGTCAGAAGCTAATTAGAAAAATAAGGTTGCTTGCTATTACTACTAGCTATGCAACAGGATCATATTTAAAAACTTGGAAAACTCACCAATTTTATGATTAAAGCCCAATTTTAATTATCTTTGTATAACTGATATTGATCACACCACTACTGAATCAACATGTGTCTAAGCTAGCTGTGAACTGTAATTTATCATAAGAAAAGTTTAATTGAAACTTAGTATAAATAACTGATGGTTAGTCAATATTAAGAGCTTTAATACTATACCTTAAGCCATAAACAAAACAGTTGAAGCCTAAAGATAAATATTGATACAAGTCTTTTTATGAGAAGCACAGGCAAAATAATCTTGGAACAAGATGGATTACCTCATAAGCATAAATGACATCTCATAGCCAAGGCAATAACTTGCATGTAACTTCAAAGTATTCATTGCTCAAAACTCATTAGTTTGATTCCTCAGTGTTTGCAGAGTTATTCAAATTGGCCTTTCTTGGTGCTAAACCAAAAAGTTAATATTCATTTCCTTGTTACATTTCTAAAAATGAACTAAGATATTCTGCTATTCCTCTCTAGCTATCAATAGATAACTTTTAACTGGGGAAAAGATGAATTATAGTTTTTCAGAAACTATTTATGGTTCACATTTTCCACAAAAAAAATTGGATTAATGCAAATGGATGGGCTAAAAATGATCTGTCAGACACAGCAATTTTTCTTACTTGTATGATTTCTTTTGTACATACAGCCTTAACATTAGAGAAAGCAACATTCTTGAGATCAGTGGCAGAGCATTTAAAAAAAGAGAACATGCAAAAAATTATGCTGGTTTGGACATGACATAATGCTTCTTACTACTGAATATATAAACATTATTAAAACATGGCAGTCGAAGATGTTCAAAAGGATGATACCAATGTATTTATAAATATTTACTTTTATTTGTAATTTAAGACGTCTATTATTCGTTTAGGCATTTTATTTTTTATATAGAAATCATTTTTCTGTTATGTGCATTTACAGTAATTAGTATATTCTACAGAGACTTGTTTTTTAGAAAGGTAATCTTCAAACTTTCACAGTTTGAAGATCAGTGGTGCCCATTTGTGTTCTGATGTGCTTTTGGCTTTTGTTTCAAAATATTACTTGAATTATGTCTCAAGTAGTCAGAAGATTTTGACTGATTCATCATGTCAGACCTCTAGAGCTGATAAGACAGGTAAGACTGGGAAAGCAGTTCTGATGTAGAGATGTATATTCATAGAATGTGAATTTCTTCTAATTTGTGATGTGAAAGGGAATTTCAAAATCTGAAATAATTACTTGGAAAAATTTCAGCTGTGACTTGTTACAATAATTACATTTCTTCTCCTGATACCTGAGAGGGATCACTGTTGACTGTCTGTGGCACTTGGGAAAGGAGCAATTCTGTTCATACTTGCAGCTTCCCACAATGTCCATCCATTGATGGTTTTGACCATGTGTATTTGTATTACTACACATTAATTTAACTAATTCACACGGCTGATTTTTAAAAGTAAAGATCTAGGAGGAAATTGCATCCATAAAACCTAATGATTGTGCACTTGTGAATACTTGAAAGTATTCCAAGCAAAACTGGTGATCCACTTTCTCCAAGTATTTAATCTAATCTGTTCATTGTCAAAAATGTTAATGAGGTTCTGTTGTTTTGGACTTATTGTTGTTGCTCACCATTCAATGTCAATTTTGAACTTGAAAAAGCAGGTTGGAAATATTTTGATTGTGAGTACTTACCAAACCAAAGAAAAAGGAAGTACAATATGAACAACTGAACATGTCTATTCATTGCTGATGAGATTTTGAATAATCTATAGCACTTAAAAAAAAAAAAGTACTCATTGCATACAAAAGACCCATTAACTTCAAAACAAACAGAAATAAAGAAAGTTGCCTAAGACACGAAGTAAAATTGCCCCTGGTTACAGGCAAGTAATTGGAAATGAAGCTTGAAAGATCCATATTATATCTTCTTTATTATCCAAAATTGGACACAGAAAGATGATCTTGTGATTAGGGCAATGGACCAGAAAATAGGCAATTCTAAGTTTAATCACTGGTTCTGCCTTGCCCTCCGTGTTTGATACGGACAAACTGTCTTTCTTTCTCAGCTACATAAAATCACAATTTATAATAAGTTCTAAGACTGTCATGACCATGAGGTGCAACCAGCTTATTTGAAATCTATATTTTGACTAATAGTAGTCGTAAGTTAAGCTTTGATTCTCAATGAAAGCAACTCTGCATGAAAGAGCATTTCCCTTTTATGTATCATAGTCACATAGTCACCCCTCTGGAAAACAAAACAAAAGCTTACTCTGCTGTGTTAGATGTGAGGATCTTTTTTTAAAAAAGAACATATTTACTGGTAATTTTTTAAAGTACAAAATCTCTTTGTGCTTACATTGTGGAAACATTTTGTTTGTCACCCAGTAATAAACCTTTTGCTTTCTCCCTATAAAAAGTGGACCTGCATAAAAATAAGTTATCTCATATTACAGAAGGTTGACATAATAGACGCTTAAAAATTAAATCATTTCATTAGAGTAAGTGCCTGCAACCACTTTCCAGATGACACAATGCATGATAAGCCACAACTGTGGTATGAAGCAAGAGAATAACATATGCTAGAGGATAAAACGTAAGGCAATTATCACAGGTAAAACTGGGCCTGGTGTTGCTAGTTACCATATTAAACTTGGCTGTACCTAATGGTAAGTGAAAGAGAAATAAGATTTCATCACAACTGACAAAGTGATTGCATTTGCAAATTTATCTTTATTTTTCCTTCCTGAAATTCCATTCATATGCATAACAGACCTGAATAATTTTTTCCATACACTTATGATAGCAGAAACAATATTTGTTTCCCTCTCAAGATATTTTTTCCAATGTTAGGCAAATTTCTTTATTTTCCTAATTATTCCATTCCAATTTGTTTATGTCATTGCAATGATTCAGAACACAGAAACTGTTAGCTAACAAATATTAGTATATTTAACAATCACTGATGACTATTTTCCACCTCACTTCTGAGAGAACTCACACTCTCAGTGAGTTTCACTATTGGCATTACTGCAGACACCAGAGATCAAGATTAAAAAGTAAAGAATAAAATAGTACTCTCAAACCTGCCAATGACTTTTCAGGAGTCAGTATGACATACAGGAAAGGTTACAGACATTTTCCAGGACACATTTATGAACAATTTGCAAGGGAATCATGGGCTCTCAGGGCACATATCCAAGATAACTAGTGTGATGAAACTATATTAAACTTAGCAATTTCTGCCTGCATTTTTTTTGCTTTTGTTGTTCATTGGTGCTTAAACAACTTTTAGCATACAAGAAGACAGAATTTTGCCTTTTGAAGGAAAATGAATATAGTTAGAAGCTGCAACATTAACAAGTATATTAAAACAGACTTTTTTCTTAATTGAATGTAAATAGTCATAGAACATCTACTTACCAACAATATACAGCAACAAAAACTTCTAGGAAATTTAAATTGATTGTAGTCTGTTTATATAATTGATATATTCATATTTACATATATTCTTTTAAAACAGAAAATCAATTTCTTCATGATACTACAGATGAGTAATACTCTAATTGAAAACCGTCTTATGTTTTCAATTACAAAAATTGTAAGACCATGTTCTGGTTTGACCAACTTCTTATTAATTTTATTTAATTATTTTTTCATGTTATTTATATGGGTTTAGGACCCCTGAAGTTTGCAGGATTTTGGCATAAGGGCCCATTATTTAATTAGTAAGTGGCACCCTCTTTCTTTGTGTATGAAGAGTCGTGTTTAGAAAAATATTGGAAAGTTCCATTTTCCTTAAGCATAGCTTTTCATCTGAAACAATTCTGTAAGTTATGCTAACTTCACAACTGATATGTTCAAAAAATGTTGTCAGAAACACTGGGTTTATTTCAAGAATGACAGTTTTTTCTTCCTCTGAAGGACAAGCTCTGTAGATAGTATAAAACATAGAAACTCTAATGCCTTCAGAAGGAACTGGAAAACTGCATTGTTGAGCTCTCTCTGTGTGTGTCTTATGCACTTAGATAATTACAAACTGCTCCCCCTTTTTATTGAAGAATTAAATTTGGCATCAATTAAAATCCCATGATAAATGAGAAATGCAGGCATCTAGTTTTGACTCTTTAAGTCATAATCAGGTTTTAAGTATTTGCTTTATTTCATCAACAAATTTACATTTGATGTAAGAGCTATTAGGGGAATTCTTGTTACACAGAGACTCAAGATAGGTATCTGAAACTACCTTATTGTTTTCAAATCTGTTGGCAGTTTGATGTAAAATTACTCTTTGTTGAGAACAATTTCATTTTGTAGCCATGCGTAAAATAAATAAATTTACATTTGTGTCAGCATGATGTGAAGTTACACTACATGGAGAATTAATACTCTGTTGCCTTTCCTTAAGAGCAATAGTGATGGTCTTACTTTAAATAAAAACCTCATATTTGGGAGGTGAACTGTGGCAGGGTTGTCAGCTATTTAGTTTATCCCTGACAGTGCATCTGTGTATTACATGACAGATACTAAGCTGCCATTTGTGTTATAAATAAAATAATGTGGATACTTTAACCACTATCTCTCTGTTATACTTTGTCACTTGTTTTACCACTGTTAGAGCTGACATTGGTACACTGTCCCTCGCCCAGGGCACTAAACCTTGCAAACACCAGTTCTTCAAGTGTGTGCTCTGCTAATGGCCTTGCTCTGCCTGTATGCTGTTTGTGCATTCTTTCTGTGTTCTGTAATGGATATTGTTTACATTAAAAATTTGCTATAAATTGAATTTTTACCTCTAGGACTCATATATAGAGCTATGCCTATTAATGGAAAAGCTGAAAAACCCCCAACTTGTTTAAGAAGCTATGTGAAATTAATATGTATCAGTCAAAGAAATGCACTTTGATACCTGCCGTCATGGTTTTGTTTTCCATGCCAATTGCACACCAAAACTCAAAGGAAAGGAATATGCTGGGGATTTTTAATCTCGTCAGTCTGTACCTTGCCAGATTTTTATATTTATTTCAGAAAAGTCCTAGAGTTCAATCTATTGCTAAATCACACATTTAATATAATTGGAAATTGCTAAGAAAATGCCTTGCAAAGAAAAAAGCACTTCACACTAGTAACTGATGTGTATTTCTCTCTTCAGTTATCTGGTTAGACATTTGGAAAGGACATACTGTAACAAACAAACAAAAAAAAAGTAAAATGAAAACCAAAAAGCAGAGGATACAATAAACAGATTTCTGATATCTGAAAAAGGTTTATTTGGTTTTTTTACCAGGAAAGGTAATTGAGTGACTCATGGGATTAAACGAGTCACTTGAAGACTCAGTGTACTCAGCTCAATGCCTGACTTCATGCATTATTTTAGGTAAGTCATTCTCTTTAACCAAATTTTGTTGTCTAGAAGTTGCTCGTGTCAGAAACAATTGTATTCTGTATTTTTTCATTGTCTGGAAGAACATAAGCTAGCTGTTATTATTGAAATGTCACCAGTAAGCCTCATTTCCACCATATTCTGAGCCAATACTTTTTTCCAAAGATTCATGTTTAATTTCAAATTTCCAGAGAATACTTTTATTTGGGAACCTCAAAATAAAGACTTCATAGAACTTCTGACAGGCCTACTGCAGAGTAATAGAGGTGTGTCTTGTGAGTTAATGAGTGTCAAAAGAAAGAGGAAAACAAATCAATTAGCAAATGTTGTCTTGATGTAGCTAGGTTTTTATATAGACTATTTAATCAAGAAGAAATTCAGAATAACAACTTTAGCAAATGTTATTAAGCTGTTTCCTGATGTAAATCATGAAGAGTGCTTCCCCTCGCTTCTCTAACTGTCTGTGGCTGTTCTGCAGCAGCCTTCTTTTATTCATTCTGCAATGTGCTGCAGGAGTCTCACTTTTTTGAGTAGTTGTAATACAAATGAGAAAGCCCTTAGAGCAAAATAATTTTTTTTCTAGGTATTTAAACTGTACATATTTCTAAGACCCTACCTCACCTCTCCATTATGTAGTTTTTATAGAAAAAATAGTTTTTCTGTCTGGGGAATTAACTGTCAAATCTCTACAGAACATATTTTCAGAGGGCAGCAGGAAAAGGAAAGAAATGAAAATCATCCTGTTCTCAGACCACGTTCATGTTCCCTTATAATGACAGTAATTTTCAAACTGTTTGGAATAATTTTCTTTATGAACTATTGATGGAATTAATATAGCAAACAATTAATTCTGAAATAATTAGGGAAGAGTAAAAATGCAGTAAAAAATATACTAAACCAAAACTTACTGCAAATTACTGGAATAAAAGTATGGAAATATTTTCTGGTAATTCAGCAACTGTTAGTTAGTTTACTGCTGCCCCTGGGTAAACTGACATTTTCATATGCACTAATTAGCAAAGAGGTCAAATAAAATCTCAGATAAAATAGTTCATTTGTGGCATTTTGACTCTATGGAGGAACTAGTCTCAAATTCTGGAATAACTGACAAAGTAAAACCCTAGGTGTTCTACCCACTAGGGCTGGCTATTATCTACAGCTAATTAACTGCAAACGAAATGGAGAAAAATAAATTTATAGATTTTAAAAAAATATTTTTATTGTTTAATGAAAGCTGAGAAACATCTTTACCCTGAAGTAGGAGACTATGTTGCCATGCACACAGAGCCACACTTGGTTTTGGTTATAATCAGATGCTGGAGTGTGTGGCAGCAATGCTGAGGCTGCCCTGGTGAAGTAACTCAGCCCAACAACATCTCTTCCACTCATGTGGAAGCCAAGCCAGCAACTCTGCTGGGCTGATGGCAGCAGAGAGCTCTTTTGCTAATTAGTGCATGGAGAAATACCTAATTACACAGGAGCAGTAGTGACTTGAAAAGAGACAGCTGAAGGACCTGAAGAAATTACAGTCTGTATTTCCAAGCCAGCCACAACCTCAGTTCTTGTTTTAATCACAGCATAGTCCAGTTAAAATTTCCAGCTGCTGCAAATGCAGATTTATCTTCACGAAAAATGGAAGGAAAAAATCACTGAATGCTCAGCAACAGCATCATCCATGCTCTCAGAACCTGCATCTAGAACATAAGTGCTCAAGATCATGCCTGCTTATACATGTAAATGATTCTAAATAGCTGCATCCTAAGACCGCTGTTAAGATAAGCAAAGCTATTACTCAGTAAGCTAAAAGTTTCTATGGAATTAGTTTTGAAAAATATCATTTTATCTCCTCAAAATACGTTCAAAAAGCTCACATTTTAAATGTTGACTTAAAGATTTTTTTTATTTTCCAGTGAAATAAAAGTATATATAATATACTTTTATATATATATACTTTAGTATATATATTTATATATGTATATAAAAATATCATTTACATTTCTTTCCAAATTATCCTACATATAAATTTTATCTCTACAAATTCTTTGTTTGTTTTTTTCACTACCTATTTTTCCTGTTCATCTTGTATAAATGGATATATTTGCAAGTAAATAATGATGCATTTTTATGTATTCATACATCATGCATTATTGCAGTTTGCTGTTTCAAAATGTAAAGATTTCATGAGGATGAACTTAACAGGATGTTTTTCCACATAAAAGTTAAAATAAAGCCTATTTTAATTCAAATAAAGGCAGAAAGAGAGGTATTTGTCAAAAGGAGTTAGTAAAATTTTTTGTGTGATAGCTGGAGAATGCAAAATTTTAGAAATGTATGATTTTTAAATGCCTATACTGCCATTTTTCACTTTATTCTCCATGTAGAAATAATCTCAGGTGAAAGCAGTAATAATTTCAAACTGTCATTTGATACTGCTGAAATACTCTGCACCAAAGTAAATTTCCCCCTGAAATATAGGCAATTCTTATCTTCCTACTAAAGGCTCCATGAAAACTAAACCAAGTTTCTCCTTTTGTGAATTCAGATGGTACTCTCTTCATAGGGGCTTGCAAGTGTGGGTTCTTGAGTAGTGTAAATGATAAATTCAATTAATTTTTGGATTATTGGTGCCATCTGTTTATGTAACCCTTGTTCATTGTCTCTTTTTATTTCAAAGCATATGTGTATCATGACATATCTGTCCACCTAATTTTCCAGTAGGCAGAATACTCTATCAGAGGTCTGTTGTGATCTGTAGTGAGTATAGCACTGACTATGTTGCCATTTTTTGGTGTATTTTAGCCCCTGCTGAAATAATGGAAAAGATTTTCTCAGTGTAAGTTGTTGAAGTACAGCTGTACTTTGAAATTTCTGAGTTACTGGAAAAAATTTTCAGGCCCCATTGATTCTGCTTCAGTTCAAATGTGTTATGCCCAGGAATGAATCCATAAATCTGTACTGTTTCATGTGCAGTGGAAAAAAGGGTCCTATGGTCTTTCAGCTCTTGTTCAATTTTCAATTCCTGCTGCTTTCTTTTAAGATTATTCTGGTTTTATTCAGGTTAAAAAAGGCATTCATTCACATAAACTCTTAGTGAGCCTACAGACATTTTTTAATCCTCATTACTATTTACAATTAAAAGATGTATATAGGAAGACCACTAATAAATGCAAACAAATTGACAATAACTTGAACAGAAAAGAGAAATAAAACAGAGCCTTTTATTACTCAATTCTGTAATTAGACTATTGAAAACTCTTTTATAAAATAATGTTTGAATCTCACATGATGAAACACAAGCCTTGAAAATTGATAACTATTTTTCTTAATGAAAGACATAATTGATCTTTTGAAATATTATCCCTCACCTAAATGTCCGATATTTTTAACTTAAAACTCTAGACAGCATTTTATTGCATAGATCATGGTTTATCACTAAGTGTTTCAATCAGTGAACCAACTTCAAATCAGAGCATCACAGACCTGAAAGAAAAGACAATAACTTGCCTTTTTTTAAAAAATCTATTTTGTTATCTCTTGTATTGATATTCAGAAGTATAGTATTGCCTACAAACTTGACACAGGTAAAATACTGAAACTTGATTGCCTGGGCAATGATTACTCCTCATCTGAAAACATGTAACTACAAAAGGGTTAAATTAAATTCTTTCCTCTAGAGTTAGGATGTAAAATGTAACTAAAAATAAAAGCTGTTTCAGCTTTTGAGAACAGGAGGAGCAGAAAAGAATGTTAGTCCATCCAAAAATATTCTCCTTACATCTAAAGATTTACAGAAAAGGCATATTTCCTTCTACATGGAAACAAGATTTCAAAGCAAAATGGAAAGTTATCTGTGAAAGCAGAACCCTTTACTCCAATATATTTGGCTGACAGATAATTGTATGAACATCAAAGATCTGCTTTCCAATATGCAGATACTTCTAAAATACTCACAAGAGATGTTTCTGTTTGAGATGCTCTATTCTCTTATGGATTGGTATTTCAGATAACCTCCTGCTGTCCTATGAAAATTGCATGTGAGTGGTGTTTCACCTCAGATCTAGAAATGTGTTTATACAAGCAGTCTATCTGGGTACAGAAATTATTATACAATATTTACATCTGCAAGATATTGCTGCTTTCAGTTGTGCAGGGTGGTTCTGCTGTTGCTGTGCAGTGACACATTAGGCTGGGCATGTAAAGTAATGCAGTGTGACTGATACAAGCTGATGTTACACTTCACAGCACAATGCTTCATAATGTGTTAGGTCAATGAGAGCATTAAAAAAAAAAAAAAAAAAAGTAATTCTCCAGACAGAGAAAAGACACTGAAAACAGAGAACAATTTGAATTCGAAACACTAAAATAACTTTTGGAGAATACATAGCAGTTGGTGGTTGTTTAATACTCTTAGAGCTAAATTAAGAAGGGGAAATAATTTTTTTTAAACCTATCCTTCTCTTTACAGAGTTAACATAATTTCACAAATGTGGTCCCTACTGGTTTTCAAAGCCATGGATTTTTAGAGGACTATGACTAGAGTACTTTAATGTACTTCTAGTGGTTGCATTTTCAGCTTGTAAGGCTGGTATTTCAATTCCAAACAGAAGTATTTGTTTTGTGATCAGTCTTAAGTTTCCCTTCATTGTATATTCCTTTTATTTCTTTTAATTTTTAAACTTTCTGTTGCTTTTTCAAGGTGTGCTTTTTACTTGTTTTAATTCAAATACTTTTCCTGAAGATCATATGAACATACAGAAACTAGCATAGTGTTTTCCTCATGTTATAGTAATCTTTTTGATTTTTTTTTTCATGGGATTCTCTTGCAATTTGGAAATCTTTCCATCTTATTGTCAAATTCATGCCTTACACCAAAAAACCCCAAACCACACCCCACTCCAGCCCAAAAAAACCCCAACACAAAACCCTCTCTCTCTCTCTCTCTCTCTCTCTCTCTCTCTCTCTCTCCCTCTCTCTCCCCCCCACACAAATTAAAATTAGGAAAAAGGAAAAATATTTCTTAAACAGGTTAAACTTGTTTTAGCCTGAAAGTTAGAAATTGATTAACTGATAAATTGTTACATTTTAAAAATTATTTTTATACCACATCTTTCAAATTAAGCGGAAGGAAATTCAGAAATCAGTGAAACTTCAGCATGCAGCATAACAATGATGGAGGGCTGAAAAATGAGTCTTAAAATATCTGCCTCTTTATCAGTGCATCTCAATTTCCCAAGGATGATTCGCTTGAATCAGGTCATCCTCTAGGACACAATGCTAGTAGTCCCAACCTCTATAAAACATTTTTCATCTCCTTCTAATTGTAAGTTTGACCTTCATGTGAGAGTTCAATGAGGAGGGAGCTCTCGAAACAATGCAGAAGTTTCCTATGGGAGTGTTGCTGCGCATTTCAAGTTTCTGGTAACCCAGGTAGTAAAGGCATTAATCTTCTGTAACACATTTTTATCTTTTCGAGCATGCTGATCTTACCAATCAAATATTATAGTTAGTATATCTTGTTGTTATTTTGAACGTGATGCAGTTTCAACTATTCCACATAGTCAGGGATTAAATTTTTACATTCACACTACATTTTATAGCTATTTTCTGATAAACTGGAAGGAGAAACTGACAGTAAGGATATGTAAAAAATTTATTAACTCAGGAAGTCATTCTGTTTCCTCAGAATAGAACTGGATTTTTCTTTTCAATGCCAAATATTTCATTATAACAATCAAGAGGAAAAAAGTTATATTTTTGGTTTTTTTGGTATTGTTTTTCCCCGGAATAATATCTGTCTGTAGAGTCCCACAACATTACTTGAAACACTGAATTACAAGTATCAGAGACAATAATTATGTAATGTAAAGAAAACAACATCTGATTAGAAAAGCTCAGATATGCAAACATATTAGTAGAGATTTAAAGTTAGTGCGGGGTGAGTTTTAGATAAAGAAACTGTAGTAATTCTAGCAGATATTGAGTAATTGAGGAGTTGAAATAAGAATCACATAGTGAGAAAATTTCAAAAGTTGAGTCCTTAATTAGTCATGCCAGTGTTGATGTAACGCCATCCTGCAGTCTCTCTTTCAGTGCTGTTTGCTCATAAAGGCTTTATCTCCTGCTGGGAGGCACTACCCAGAGGTTAACTGACTGCTCAGGGAGAACACCATGAATAAATTTTCATGTGCCTAAAATTTAGCATCGTCTCTTTATTTAAGCACCTTGTCCCCCACACTTTGTAACCCTGTTCCCAGGACTTGGCAGGAATTCCTGTTCCTGTCACTTCCTTTACAAAGGAAAAGAACTTTTCTTTGGACCAACCTGTGTGCTTAGTCAAAGGTGGTGGAGATTTCTGCTGCCTCCTGAAGGGCTCTGCTACCTTTGTCTTCCAGAGAGCCCTGCTGGCTGCTGAGATTGTCTCAGCAATGATGGGAAAGAGCTGACCTTCACTTCTCTCTGCATGCTTCTGCTCTTTACTTCTAAGCTTCCCCTGGAAATACTCTTTTTAAACTTTTATTTCCATCAAGGAGATGTAATTAGCTGGCACTGGGCTTGTTTGAAGTGTGGCATATCCTGCTACAGTAACAGCAACAAATAATTCAGGTTAAGTTTAGTAATGGAAAAAGTAAATTTTTGGATCTTGTCAGTGTAAATCCTTCTTTTTCCTTCTTTCTGTAGCAGTAAAAGCTGATGTAGAAATAATAATGGGGTTTTTTTGTTTGTTTGTTTAGATTTGTAATACCCATGAGCCAATCTCATTTACTTGGTGTTTTTTAGCAAGAGGATGGCAAAACTATGCAAAAGCTTCACACTTAGGTGTACTCTTACAATTCAATAATAATAGCAATAATTTACCATTATTGTACTGCAATTGATGTTTAGAAGTACTGCATAGGGATTATGCTGTGGGGTTCAGCTTTGATCCTTTTTTTGTCTACCTTTTATATGCATGTGTGTCAACCTTTTTCACTGGTGAAGGGAAACAGTTTCAGGAAACAGTTTACAGGTTTAGGTATAGGCTTTATATTCAAAGTCTCACTCTGCATTTCTCTTCAAAAATAAAGGGAATCAAGATAAAAGTCTGCTTAGGGTCCCAGTCACAGGTTTGACATGGGACCCTAGAAAGGTCCAAACTGGGGATCATGTGAGTGTGCAGACACAACAAGTAGGAGCCAGTGAATGGCCTCCATTCCCTATGGAATGCACCTTGGCTAAATTCCTAAATAGTTGCTGGAACTAGATATTGAAAATAATCCAAAATTTCAAAAGACAAAAGACCAAAAATACAAAACAGATAAATACTGTCCCTTTTCTGTGGCTGCATGTGCTAATGGAAATAAAATATTACAGATGTATTGCTGTAGTGTTTTTGACTCAGAAAAGGCAAGGAAAAATAAAGCATTGTTTAATATTTTTTTAATGTGGGCCGTCAAATGCACTATTACTGTGGGCCAGCCAGCGGGAGGGCTGCTGGGGAAGGACACATGCTGTGGTACAAGTGCCAAGTCTGGTAGTTACATGCTGTAGTACAGAATAGTTCTTAGACAGGCAAGTGCTCTTATACAGAAAAAAATCACGGGAACAGTAGTTATTACTGAAATGTAATATTAAAACCAACATGAAAACTGACTAAAAGTTACAACATTTGCTATTACAAATCTTTTACAGTTACCCTCCTCTTGGGGTGAGGGTGTTGGAGGAAGGAGCAAGTGTTGCAACATGAGATCTGACATCATCTGATTTATTCATGTGCTTGAACAGTGGGTTATGTTATCTGCTTGATTTGTCATTTAAAAAGGAAGTTATAACTGGATTTTAGTCACAGACATAAAAAAGAGGGAGTCATCCTGAAAAAGACCAGAAAGCAGCTCACCAGTATTTGAGTTCCTGTTATGAAATTGCTTCTTTGCTTTTGCATACGAATGAACATCATAAGAGATGTTGATGTGAAAATAACTGTAAGAGCTCCATTTTCTTTTCCCTGAAAGCAGGAGACTAGGGAAAATTTCTTTTGAGAATGCATGGAGTATATGGAAGGAAATTTAAGACATCATTATAATCCTGTCACAGCTGGAAGAGGCAGACTCCACCAGGAAGCTACTTCATCATCATAGCTTAATTTTATATTTAACAGCTCAAATGTGTAAGATTATTAAAACCTTCAGTGATTTAAGAATTTTCAGGAGACTGCAGAAACAGAGAGTGCAGAAAACTGAGCATATTCTACCTTGAAAACTGAGAGTACTTTGCTTAGGTTATTGAAGTAGAAAACATTGATAGTTCAAAGGAATGAAGAATGACATTGTGACTCTGTGTTCTTCATTTTGAAATGACAAGACATTCAGTGTTTGCCCGCAGTCACAGCTGGTGTTAAATGCTCTTAGGTATGGCCATGAAGAAGGCTTTAAGCAGCCTGCTTAAAGAAGGACTTTAACATACATATTTATGTATGCCTTTCATAAAAAACAATTTCATTTGCTTTTAACCATTGTTTGCATAAATGAAATTCTATTGGTATATTTTAAGTAACCTAATTTACTTGGGCTGGAATACCTAATCAGTCTAATACATTCTTTCCAGATAATATTATTCTCATAGGGAAACTGCTAATTTATCGATATACTTTTATTGCTGACATCTTTTTTCTTTGAGAACTATTTAAAAGTCAGAATAATAGAAGTTGCAGACTTCTGTCTGCTTAAAATGAAAAAGTTTTTTTGGGTGAGATGAGATCTCTCTTATTGTACCTTGAATTTTGGTAAGTAGAAATGCATTCAGAGTTAATTCATAGACAGTCAGTAATAAAAAAATAATAATAACAATTTTAATTTGAACAATATCTTCACTAGCTAAAAAACTAAACAATACTTCATAAATAATTTATAGAGTGTTTAAACAAAACACATTTGCTCTCCACTTAAGGCTAGCCTATAATTTTGTAATCACTGTCATTTTTTTTCCCCCTAAGACTCTTTCAAAACTTTGAGTTTTTCAGGTAGAATATGACTCTGTAGTGCCAGTAGGACACAATGAAAGGAATTGCGATTTATGCTGGAGAATTTGACTGTATTTCGTGGGGAAATTATTCCAAATTAAATAAAAAAAATAGAGAAATTTAATACTTTTCTGAAATTATATATATATATATATATATATTAAAAGTTAGAGCGATAGAAAAACTTTTAGAGAAAGGAACAGAGACTAATGTCTCTGGCTGTAATTTAGCTTGGAATAATTTGCTTAGATAGGCAACTAGTCAGGTTCTACTTTTAATGGCAAACTAATGTTGGGATTTTGGCAGGAGGGCTTTAAGAAAGTGTTGTTTTAAGGACATGATGGATGTCAGTGATGAAGGATGAAGGAAAAGTCTGTCTATCTAAATGTGACTTTGTAATCGTAGTGCCACAGAGAGAAACATGACAACTCACCACTGTCAGCAGCACCTTCCAGCGTCTTCCCTGTTCAGGTGTCCTCTCTCATCTTTGCTAAAAGCAGCAATGTGTAAATTAAGAGAGGTCTTCCAGTTATCAAGGGTATTGTGCCACATGAAGGAAGGCTGGTGAAAGCTGCAGTGTAGTGTAAGCAAGGCTCAGGATGCTGCTTTAGGCTATGTAGCAACAGCAGCAGGAGCAGGGCAGAAAGCTTCAAGAGTGTTGTTAGGGGAAGGTCAAGGAGTTAATTTGATCCTGAAAGAAAAGAGATGAAAATTACTCATGATGGGAGGAATAGGTTTGGAATGGGAAGACTGTTGCTAGTCTGTTTTCAACTTAATCGTAAAATTACACTGAAGGATTTTGCAATTTGTATTTTTAATCTATTTGTGTAATACTTTGAATTTGCTAGAACCTGGTACTTGCCAAGCCAAGAACTTCAACCTGAACTTGCAATACCAGCAGTAGGGCTTCAGAAAAGACTTGTACACAGTGAAAGTGAGGAGAGAGCTCATGGCATGGGAGAAGGGAGACAGGTATCTCCTGCAGTTTGCACTCTTCCCTTCTTTGCCTCTTGCAGAATTAACTCTGCCAGGGACACAAGAACAGAGTGAAATCTGTCCTAAGCTTTCCCTACAGAGTTGCTGAGAACAGACCTGCCCTCTTAAAGTAACACAGCTACTCCAGACCTCCTGTTAGTCTTTCAGCGTCTTTGTAAATATTTTTGGGAAAGAAGGAGGGGCAAAATGCAGCGTTGCCACTGGGCTTACAAATTTTCTTTTTTCAATTCAATTCTGTGTCAGAAGTCTAATGATCAAAGACTCTCATGGAAGGAGCATTTACATGACTACTCTCATTTCAGCTTCTTCATCTTGTAAGCCACGTGATTGTGCTCGAATCCTAGCTAGCTTTCCTTTAGTTGTTAGTTTAATTTCTTGTCTTTAATAGTCACTTTTAAAATCCTGATAATTTGAAAACTCTGCCAGATTTTGAATGTAGATTGAAAGCATACTGCTGTTTTCAAGTTAATGAACTTGATGGCTAATGTGTGTCATGAAAAAAAGGATACATTGGATCCTTTTATGCACTTCTATATTGTCAAAGTCTTTAAAACCACACAGTTCTAATTTCAAGTACTGCCACAAAGTTCATAGGTAGCCAAGTCTGAGGGCAGGATTAAAAAATATGATTTAAGTATGCATGCAAAACTCATCTTAAATTACAGAGTTTTTCAAGTTTCTCCATAAACAACAATATAGAATTCTAAGTTTGAAACCTGCATTCAAACATAAGAGTAATGACAGTAGGTGTTGTGGTACATGTTTGTAAATGAAAGTCCTCCTTGGTGGGATTTACACATGCCTGTTATTCTTCCATAAAGCTTTTATGAAGCTGCATATTATACCTGTACAAGAAAATGCCTACAGTTCCAAATCTCTACATCACTTACTTGGAAATGAAAAGAATCTCAACAGGAGCTTCTAATTAAAAGAAAATTGGTAGAACAGGAACTATTTTGTTCTACCTTACAGCTTTGAGCAGAGTAGAAGGCAAGAACAGATTCTGTTGAAAACCTAAAGGATTCAGGTGAAGGTAAGTGAGCATATTGTGCTGGTTAAATAGCGTCAGAGGAGTGGTGTAAAATAAAACTATCCTACCATGGATAATGCTATGTATCACAAGACACATGTAAGTAAGTGGATATTTTTTATGCCTGACAAGTCTGGCATCCTGTTGCACTGTATCTACTCTGCAAAACCATCAAAAGATTATATAACAGAGAAACCTCTAAATCTTTGGATGAAGCAGTTAAAGCACAAGACTTACATGTACCCAGATGAGTTGATGGTCCCAGAGCTATATCAAACCAATCCATAGTTCTTCATTCTTTATTTAGAAAAACAAGCCAAACCAAAACCTGAATTTGTAGAGCACATGACAGATGAGTTAAAAAACTTTTTTTCCCCTGATTGCTCTGAGTGCTCCCCTTATTACTCTGAGGAAAACACTCTATAGTTAAAAAAAGCTGATGCTTCAAATACCTACAAACTTGTAATCGGTGTGCTGCCCTAAATAGCAATGAAGCACACCATTCTGCATTGTTAGCATATGCCACACTTGGATACAAGCAAATAAAATGAACTAAAAATACTGGCTTCAACTGCCTAATGACAATGAACACACAGAACCTGTCTGACTTTCATTTTTAAAAAGTTGAGAAATAAAATTTTTGTTATGAAATTAACATTAGTATCATATCAATCATGTGAATTCTATAACTGAGTGTTCTTAACAGATGTTTTACTGAAATTTGCATAGTGATGCTGAGGTTGCTTCAAGCTTTCCCTACAGCTTATGTTGGTGTTGGTTTTTTTAGGTCAGTGATTACTGTACACACAGATGCATACAGAAAAAAAGACTATTCCTATTCCTATTTTCTTTATTTTGTTGTTATTAAATCAAAGGGGAAATTTTAAATTAAATCTAAATCTAAAAATCAGTCTCACTGTCTCACTCTTTCTGTCCTATTATGTTATACAAAGCTTCTAGAATCATTCAGAAAATGACCTTTCCTTAAGTAATTATTAACCAAACCCAGATTTACAACCTTCACAAGCCTATCTTTTCAGTCACAAACCTGTCTGTTAGACTCTTGATGAACTTAGCACCTCTAAAGTTTCCAGAGTCTTTCTTTGGTATACAATTTATGTCTGAAAGCTTTGGATTTGTAACATTTCCTGTCTAAACCAATAAAACGAGATAAAACCAGGTCAATACTTGGATGAAATATCTTATATATCACATGTCATCTAGTAGCAGCAGATAAATTCTTACTCCTCTTTAAGCTCTGAATCATTGTCATGGTCCTGCACCCAGAACTGCTGTCTTTTGCTAAGATATCCAAAATAAAGATGCAACTTATTTGGTGCTAGAAATAAAGAATTCAGACCCAGATATATCAGTCTCAGTCCTGGCAAAATTCCAGGCTTGTTATTAAATTCTGCTTGCCTAAACCTTCGTATGATTGGTCACTGTTAATTGAGTGAAGGTATTTTATATACTGTGAACATATCTCATTTCATGGCCATTGACCCCTGGATCCTAAATTCCTTTACAGATAAAAGACCACAGTTATTTATTTTGAACACAATAATTATCTGAAAGAGAAAAATCTCTTTAAATTTATTATTGATATGCAGATCCTAGAGCATGTCACACCATAAAAAAGAATCATTTTCCACACTTTACAAGTGGGAACAAGGCTCAAGGCATTGCAAGCATCAGGAGATCACCCAAGGAGAAATGCCAGGAGAGAAGACATGCCTTCGAAGCCTGTCTATTTAATTCACTGTATAGACTGTAGATTGTTGAGCTGATACAACTGTTTCATTTTCTCTTGCTTTGTAAATCTACAGAATTCAGAGAAATATTTTAACACACTGTACACACCAGGACTTATTGAATCATATAAGCAGTCAATCAATCAAAGTCTTTCACAATTTTGTTTAAAATTATTCTGTATCACATTATTCACTATGGGACAGTGTCAGCTGTGTTTTAAAAATAAGTTCCTAATTTTAAACTGTAAATCTTAAAGAGCTAGAAAATAGCTACAATTATCCAAGGCAAGAAAAGAGAGAGTGGTTTTTAGATGGCAATTTGTGTTTTTTATGTTAAAACAATTTCTGGAAAATGTGTTTTAAAAGTAGCTTTCACTGTAATGAAAATGAAAACATGATATATTCTGAGTGAAGTCAAAGAAAGCAGTGACATTTAATGATGGTTTATAAAGGAGGGTAGACAAGTTTTCAGCCAGGGTTTCCAAACACATAAGTAGTTCTAACAGTTGAAAGCAGAGCATTTAAATCCTTTTGACATCCTTAATTGGATGTTCCCTCACTCTCTTGCCTGTCTTGTTATTTGCCTTTATTTCTCTCTGAGTTCTTCAGAATATTAAACTTGCTAAGAACCATCTAAAAATAATGCATTTAAATATTTGTAATGCCCTATTGTGTGCACAGCATCAAACCATCAGAGTGGAATTATGCCTGGTAATATTTTACCACCCACCATTTACCAGTCGAGGTTGATAAACAGATGTGTTCACTTCTTTTAAATCTTTTTTTTTCCAGGGGTTTGGTACGTGAGGAATCAAACTGACAGTAATGGTGGGTAGGTACAGAATGGGAATGGCATGAGCCCTGCAATAGTGTCTATGTGTGTTTATATGTGTGTGCTTGTGTATGTGAGCTAGTATATATAAAAAAAAAAAAATTCTGGCCAAATTTTTTATCACAGAATCTAGATTTTTAAAAAGCCATATCACATTATGTCAATAGTGAGTATTTTCCAGCAGACATTTTCAAATCACGTTTCTTGGTATATCACGTGGGACATGGTCACAGTTCAGTAATAAAAGACCAACAAGCAGCTACCACAGAACTTTCAATGACAATAAGCCTGCATGCAAGGCAAGAAGGGATGTTTGGTCATTACTGGTTTTAAAACACAAAAAAAACCCACCAAAAAAACCCAAAAAAAACCAAAAAAAAAGAAAAGATAAGAAGAAGGAATAGTTATGAGAGGAAAAGAAGTCAACACACAAACCCCCTCCCCCCCACCAGACCTGATTTTGTTAATGTCCGTGATTTATTCCTGTTTTTAAACCACTTAATTCTCTATGTATGTAGACATTATCCTGTTAATTTCAAAATTATGCGGTAAAATCAGAAACAGTTTAGAGAAGATCAAAATGAGTGTTCAAAGCTATGGAATAGCTTCCATGCCAAGAATGACAGGTAATCAGGGAGGTTTTCTGAAGAAATAGCAGAAGAGGTGGAACTGGTCTGTGAAAATGTAGCTTGAATGCAGAGAGATCATAGGCATCAATAGTCATAGTCTCTTCCAAGACAAAAAGTAGAGCACCAAGTTAAGGCCCAAGGTGACACATCTAACACGAGTACAAGGACTTTGGGGCCTTCATACAGAATGCTGCAGACACCAGACTTTTATACAAATTTAAATTGGTACTGAACAAGAAAAAACATCAAGGATAGAAATCCGTGGTGTGAGCAGTTGTAGCCAGTGATCAGTTTGCTGAAGTACTGAGAGGCAGATCTTCACAATTTCACTGTATCATGTACTTTTATGTTTTGTTTTCCAAGGAAGCAAACCATGAATTTAAGCAGAACAAAAATGAACACTGGGGGACTATTCTGAAGCTCTGAAGCTGAGGTAAGCAATGAAATTACACTGGTTTAGTACAAAATTTAATCTACCACAACAAAGAAAAAGACAAACAGGTGGGACTTGTGAAATTTGGAACTTTTAAATTCACCTCTACTTTCCATTTTCTTCTGAAAGACTTAAGTGCATTAAGAGTTAATCCACTATTAAGTGCATCTTTTTCAGCTTTTCTTGCGCTTTTTTCAAATTTTAAAGCCAATATCATTGACATTTAAAATAATGTATGCAGTTTTTCCTCCTTGTTTCTTTAATGCATGATGCTTGAAACATTTTTGCTATGTTGATAATTTAGCATGGAAGTGCCCAATCTAAACAAACTCTACATTTTCAATTTTTTCTTTTTGTTTATCTGATTATGCCATCCCCTCAGTTATATAACTGTGTTACATGGGGTTTGTTATTTTTTGGGGTTTTTTTCCCTAACTACTAATTTCAGAAAATTTTATCAGTTTAGTACATCCCAAGCTATTGAGCACATAAACCAAGACAAAATGTGGCAGTTTTAGCCTCAGGTAACTTATAAATGGTCTGCGTTCACAATTGAGAGAGAGGAGGAAAAAGTATAACTTGCTGTGCTTAGCAGTAACTGAGTTAATTATTTGCTGACATTGATATTCCTTGGTAATTGCCACTTTCACAGGATTCCACAGAGATTCATATGTTATAAAGTTTCCAATGTGTTTAACCAAACTAAAAGACACAAAAGTGGGAAGCTCGTGAGCTACAGATTGCTGGAAAGAGTAAGGCAGGAACTACAGCACTACAAGCTTGTCCTTCTCTTACACCTCCCTCAATGCCTGATGCTGACCTTGGCCAGAGCTGATCCTTGGGCTTGGTGTGACTTTGTGGCTGTACATGGTAAATCCCAGACATAACTGTGACAGCTCCACAGGGCACAGCTGACAGAGGAAAACTTGGAACCTCTAACATACATAACTCGGCTGACTCACAGAATATGACTGTGCCATGGCTCATGGTCTGCCTGGGTTGCTGGTCACGTGGACCAATAAGGGGTGAAAGTCTCTTTTTCCCCCCTGGGAAGAAGAAGTGATGCCGAGAGGGAGCCAGATTCTGCCACCACAGTTAGGGCATGCTAGGAATTGTGCATCTTAGGTCCTTCACAGGCAGAGAACAACAGCTACCAAGAGCTGTTGAGAAACAAGGTTTTCAGATTTAAATTTATATAGGTAGGACACCTGTTGGAGAGCAGGCAATGTAGAAAATTATTGATCCTGTGGAGGGTCAGACAGCTGCAGCTGGAACACACAAAGCTGCCTATGACAGGCACAGAATAGAAACCAAATTACCTCAGAGAGTGCTGATGTAAATGTGAAGAGCAAGGAGGGACACTGCAGGTGAAAGGGAAAGAAAGATGGTGAACTTCTGCCCAGAACAGGAAAAGGTAAGAATGTCACTGCAGAGAGAATTCAAACTGAGACAGAGTTACTGAGACAGAATGAAAACTCAGTGAAAAGACAGGGGGCTGGTGAGCTAAAAAAAAAATCCCTTACCTTTCTATTAACACCTATTTCTAATGAGTTTTGAGGCATCACATATGTTCTCATATAGAAGTACAGGATTTTAGTGTTTACTATCCACAGATAGAGATTTTAAAACTCCCATGAGGCAGTATAACACCCATGGCATTGAAGTTCAGTGCTTCCCTGACTATTTTCTTTCACTTTATCTTTGGTAGCAGATTAGTCACGTGATGGGATACTGGAGCAGGTAATTGAGTTCTATCTTTTGATATGATAAACATACACTTCTCTCTACATCAGTGTTGTGAAACAAAGAAACATTATGCACACATAAATGCTTCTAAGATGTGAAACTTTTGTGACAGTGATTTCAGCCCCAAGAACATCAAGGTTATTTTGTGTAGTCTCAAAATTTTGATAGCATAGATGCAGGAGGAGAAATGGAAGGGCTAGTGGCTGTTAAAGACCTTTATGCATGCTACAGCAGTTTGATGTTCTCACGCAACTGCTGGAAAGAAGTGGAAAGAGTTTTGTAAGGCATGACTAATTATGAGCGAAGCTGGTTAAAAAGAAAAGTTATGAGCAAAGTATGTTTTTTGTCTTGGGTATCTTTTACCTTTGGGTAAAACTACCTTTTTGGTGTTTTTTGTTTAATTCTCTTTTGGAACACAAGCAAATTGAAGGAAGCGGGCTAAACATGATTTCAGTACTTAACTAAACTAAAAAAATCCACACAATCCCCAGTCCCTTTGCAATGACTTAAGGCCCAACATACTGACCTTTACTTCAACATCAATTCAGGATGAAATTAATTTGTTTTTCAGAACTCCAGAGTGAAGATAATGAGCAGATTAATAAGGAACAAGGTAATTATTTACAATGCAGGATTTGGGGAAAGATAATGGGCAAGGAAATGAGGGCAGATGTATGGGAATTCTACACTGTCAGTCATAATCTACTTTCTTGGAAGTGAATAAAGAGTTTAAGCTAAAAAGAGACTCCTCCACATGGTTTATAACCCTCAAGATGAAAGTACTTTTCTGAGTTTCAGAGTAAGGATACTCAGTCTTCATTCATCCCCATTGCAGAGAAAAAGTATATAATTTTGACTGTGTTGTTGTGAGACACTTGACAGCTCACTCCTTATAAGTGCTTGTGAGTAGTTTGATTATTACTGCTTGCTATGCAATATCTCAGAGCCTGGGGGAAGGAAGGGGCTCAGCAGCTTGATCCATTTCTCACAGCTTTCTCTGAGGTACATCCTGTGCCCCTTGGTTATCTCTCATTTTTTGCACTCTCACATTACTTTTTAAAACTGAATTGTTTAAAATAAAGTTAGGAATCTTGTTTGCTTTCCCCAGACAGCATTTCCATGGTTTTCTGGACTGCTTTTAGGAGTGTTTGGTTATGATGTTGACAACTACAACCACACTATGGTTTGCATGTTTTTAGCAGTGTTCTCAGGTAATTTCTATTGGTTTATTACTTTTGCTTTTGGTTTGGTTTGGTTTTTTTGTTATTAGTGTTCTTCCTTGCTACAGATGACAATGTTTCTTCATTAGAATGCAAATATTTATCCTTTTTTTTTTCTACAATAACACACGTTGTGTTTCCTCAGACATTAGACAGTGTCCATACAGTATTTTAGGCAACCAGTACCTCCCAAAGGTACTAACTATATGCTAACCATCTAATGTAAAAGGGTATTTGTAATCTGACACCCTTTCCCAAGAAAATTCTTATCTTAGCAAAAGGAAAATGTTCCCATTTTGCCTGTTTTCAGCTATATTAGCCTTATCCATGATGCCGGAATGATTTTTGTCTTTTCTTTTATATACCTTCTACACAATTCTCTGTATCCACAAGTATTAGCAGTATGCATACTTGCAACCTTTTACTTAGTTTAGTGCTTAGTGTTTTGTAAGTGTTCTGCAGGCCTGAGACTAAATACCCCAGAACTGCAGAGCCAGGGAGACCAAACATTCCTACTATCTCAGGAACCCAAGGTCTCCTAGCAGGACAGATTCTGTAAACTAGGGGTTAGCCCACCCCAGCCCCATTATTGGGCCCCCTTGTTAGATATGCTGATGTGTAAAGTCTATAACTGGTGTGTGTGATTGACGGGGGGTGTGCATTTTGCCACGTGTCACCTGGGTGAATTGGATTCATCAAACAGGATCCTGATTAAAATACTGAGGTAAAGACCCAAAACCCTTTAATTGTATTTAGTTTCATTTTCCTAACACCAGGAAAAGGCATCATCCAGAAAGCAACAAATCTAGCAGGCTGAAGAGAAAAAGAGGTTGAAGCGATGCATTGGTTTGAGTGTTACCCTAACCCTGAGCTCATTCTGGAGACTGTCCCAGGTAATGTCTATCTTTGTACACTCTACAAGCTCCTTTTTGTTAGCTCCTCATTAGCAAATCAGATCTTTGGTGCATGCTCCTTTCTTAAAAGCGAGAGTAATGAACAGAAATTATACAATTATACAATATATACCTGGGAATGAGATTAAGCACATGTCTTAAAGATAGATTTTTGTCTTCTTGTCCTGCATGCAGTCTGTACAGACACTGAGTGCCCCATCATGCTGGTCCAATTGTGCTCTACTCACAGCTCTTTCCTCACTGCTCACCCTCCTTGAGTATCTGAAGGATGGTGTGGATTACATTTGTTTAAGCAAAGAAAAGTCTGCCAAGGTGAGCTGAAACTTCCCCACTCTGATGCTGACATCTTCTAGGATCCAGAATTTGTTCAAGCCTTTTAGAATTCAAAACTTTTCAGAAATAACTGAACGTCAAGGATAATATACCATTTTTTCTTTAAAAAGTGTGTTCTTTGGAGACACTTTTTGGATTTTGGTTTGGGTCATATCACTGAGTGTTTACTTTCTAAGCAGAAATTCGATATTGAAACAATCACGTTAGACAAGGCTGGAAGATAGTTTGTGTGCATGCAGACACCCCAAACACACTCCCATGCTCCCTGATCAGCTCCTTGATTACATTCTGGCTGCATTCATAAGTCTCATATGTCTGGAAATTTTGTAAATCTCAACTTTTTTTCTGTTATTATTATTTCTGTATATGAGACAACATCTGACTCGTACATGTCACACATTCTTGCAAAGGGCACAAACTAGCTGCAGTTCTCTCTGTGCACAGCTGTTCAGTATAAGCTTCCTACTACACTCAGTTTGATGGTCAACCAGCATCCAAATTTTCTGGTGCATAATTGTTGCAAGCTGTGGCAAGACATCTGTATGAAGTGTGGAACACCTCCAAACATCCATCAAGTGAAAGGCTCTGAACATGTGGCTGGAGCAGGCCCAAATTTATTTCAGGAGATTTGTTGTTGCTGGGGCTCCTCTGTAAATGCATGCATTATTTTTTTTCCCATTATCATATGAATATCACGGTAATAATTTCACTGTCTCATTAAAATCCTTTTTGTTGTTGTGATTGACTTAGTATTGTATTTAAAACTTTCCCTTGCTTAAAAACCACGTCCAAACACAAACACAAACTGACCAACCAAAAACCTCCAATCTGATGTTGAGCATTGACTGTCATCCCCTTGAAAATCAATTATTGTGTTGCAGCTTAACCTTTCATTAGGCATTAGAAAACAAATAATCTTATAATCAAAACAATATTACACCATTTATATAGAAGATTGCAGAAAGGCTATATCTTTCCCTCAGGGCCCATAATCAAGTCTTTTTCTATGTAGTTCAGTGAGATTAAACAGCTGAAAGACATAAAAGAACAGGGAGGGTTTTAAGAATCTGATAAATTTAATTTGTGCTAGTTTTTAAAAGTCCATATAATTTTCTTAAAATTTGATTTAAGCCCAAAAAACAGAGAAAGGCAGCCACGGAGTGACAGGGGAAAAAATAAAATGTGATTCTGAGTGTAAGAAAACTCAGAAACTGTGTGTTGTGCATGAGAATGTTAGCTTGTTGCACTCTTTCCAGCTTTGAAAATAGAAACTTACATTTCAGAAGATAATGATGTTCTTCCTTTGCATTTATCACAGTCAGAGCAAAGCTTGGCCACCAATGCTTAGAAGATATCACTGTCTGAAGAAATGATCTTATAAAGGAAGCTGGCATGGAGGTGAATATAGACTGTGACAGGGCCTGCATTATTTTCAGTGTCTGTGGCTCCTATGGGAGTAACTACCAGTCAACTGGTAGTTGCCTTTAATATTTCACAGATTTTTATTTTTGGGTTTTTTTCCCCTTAATTTGGACTCAAAAATGAATACATGAGATGATACCTTTTAAAATAGGTGCAGGTTAAACATATTTTCTTTCACTTGTGTTTCTCTTATTTGCTATTTACTCCTGGAACACGGTTTATAGATGAGTTTCTCTCCCACTAGAATTTTGACTTTGAAAATTCTGAAATTCAAGTCAAACAGGTTCAGTCTGTGGGTGGGTGTCATGGTACTTTAGTTCTGCTTATACCAGGAGAACCATACTGTTTAAAACACCGCTGGGTATAATTTTGATGCCAACCAGTTACCAAGAAGGCAATTGGGAGACATATCATGTGACGTGCATTGGAAAAACTCTGGTCATCCAATACTTAGTTAGTCCAAAAGTTGTTTACAGTTTGATTCTTTTCTTGTGTAGTGCTTCAATTTGCTATTAAAACTAGCAGATGTTCACTCTAGGGGTGGTTGCACTTCATTTGTGAACAAAGTGAATCATTACAGGGTGTATTCTCTGTCATAACTTGAAACTCAAGCAAGTCCAACATATGCAAAATTGAATTGAACAATTGAAACAGAATCTGACCTACGTGTTCCCAAAATTGAGTTTTAGAATGCATTTATGATCCATGCAAATGAAGAGAACTCATGTATTTTAATGCAATCCTATTATTCTAATTATCTTTGCATATGGCATAGTAAATATTGATACTATTAATGAAGTTAAAGCAAGATGAAACTGAATATTCATAATTTAGTTCATAGTACATTACAGATGTTTTACACTGAAAATTAATGCTGTGTGAAGTTATATATAGCTTTGATAAGCTTTAATTTGCTGTTTTATCTACAATATACTTATTCTGTCCTTGATTATAACCTTCTGGCAAAAAAATTCTATCTATGAGGTTTTCCATTAAAGAAAAAATGTGGCAAGAATAATAGATTAAAAGAGCTTAAATTGTCTGATACAGAAGACCTACTGCATTAATTTTAAAACTTCTTATTGTTTCACCACTGGAATGGAAAAAAAGGAGTTTTGAATGTCTCTCTCTCACTACTACAGTAGATTTTTCTTGCCCACTGATTTAGTATGATTTCAGTATTGCAAGTTGCTTTCCATCCTGGATATCTCCCTCCTCCCTTTTTGAACCTTCCAGATTTCTAGAATTGCAACCAAAGGATCCTGTGCAGAGTCCCAGACGGTTGCCTGGAGTTCCATCCTTGTGCGTCTGAGCTATCACCTCTTGAATCTTGCTGGCATCTGAGATTCAGACTTTCCATGGATGTAGAACTACCTCATATCGAATTTCTCTTTATTGCCTCATTTCTCTTGAATTATTGTCATTCCCAGGGCTGTATTTAAACTTCTGGTCTATTTTTCTCTCATCTTCACTCTGGTAATTAGCTCTTATGTTCTTCGGTTCAACTTCAGCAACTCGTCATGGCTCTCTCTTCTCTTTCCAATGCTTCTCTTCTTCTTTCAATACCCTTCCATCTTTCTTGTTTTCTGGGCTAGTGAAAAAGAATTATAAGTTTAAAAATACTTGTAGAAGGAGGATTCACTTATCTTAAAACTAATAAATTCCACTGCCTTTCCACCACTATTTGTTTTCCTTGGAACGCAAGCAAGAAATTCCAAGAAGGCTTCATGGGCCCCAACTCCTTTTGCTTTGGTGGGTGGCCCTATGCAGTTTCTGCAAGGCTTGCATATAAAGTTTCCCATTGAAGAAACTTTTTTATATAGAAGAGCTGTGTCTTAGCATGATCTGTTCTCTCGAGATAAGTGACCTGGGTGGTTTTTTTTTAGGCATTTGTTTGTTGCCTTCCTGCTCTATACCAGATTTGCTTGGTAACATCTATTAATATATTAATATTAATGCAGCTGCCATTGAATTTCAGGTTTTTTTTAAGCTCCTGTATAACTCATCTTGCTTTCAAGATCAACTACTAACTGGTTCGTATATTGTAAATATATAAATTCATTATATGCACTCAAAATTGAATATGTATAAATTAATATAAACTAAGTGAATGAAGGATCTGCTGTTTGGTTGCTAGTTCTTTTCTTTCTTTGGGCAGAGGTACTTTGCCAACAAATGATAAATGGAAAGGAATTAAAACAGAAATTAAAAATTAAAAACAGTCTTCAGGGAAGCCCTCGAGTATACCTTAAATTACATTGATTAAGGCATATTTTAGCTTGAGATAAAAAAACTTAAGAGTAAATCTAACTCAGCAGGGATAATGCTCACAGATATATGCTCAGAGTATGTTTAACAAAGGTTTATCTCTAAATATTTCTCAGTTTTGCACATCAAGCCCCCAGGTTCATATTTTCTGGATGCCTGATTGCATTATCTGTGCCTAGTACAAAGGTACTGACCTGAAATTCTTGTTTAAGTGACCATCTAAGAATCTTTTTTTAAAATTAGTCACAAGTACAGACAGGATCCCTTTCTCTAGGTTAACATAAATTATGCTGCCGTTATTAAAAATTCTTAATCTTAAAATAGTTTTCTGCCAATTTAAAACATATATTTAAAGAAATAATGTGAGTCCTATGGATTAATTCACAGAGAGCCTTGAATCATCAACTGCTACAAAAATATTTTCAACTGCATGAGACAAGGATGAGAAGGATAAAGGTGGAAGAGAGGGAAAAATGTAGCTTTCTTTTTCTTAAACACTTTAATTTTTAAAGCTTATCTTTCATCTTTCATAGCCTACCACTTGTTTAAGAAAAATGTCACTAATATTCTCACAGTCCATGTACCATTAGAAAAAAAACCCACAACATCAAAACACAAAAATCCAACAACAAACTTTCAAAATTGTCAGTATTAACACCTGGGTAGCACTCAGTTTAGAAAAACATAAAATCAAGTTATCAAACACATAACATAGTTAGTAAAGTAACATTGATATCTTTGCAGTGTCAGAAATGCTATTAAAATGACAAGCACTGACGGTGTTGTGAGCTAGTAAATGCATTTTTCTGGTGTTTATTCTTAACCTCCACAGAGCCGCAGCTGAACTAACAGAATGAGTTTGTTTCAGTGCCCAGGATGTTGATTATGGGTTATCCATGTATAATATACAGCTTCCCTAAGAATCTGCAAATCATTCATTGCTCAGCTATACTCACTTTTTCTAGAAAGCAGAGGGCTTGCAGCTCTCCAGGTACATTTGAATTTTTGTAGTTTACTTTTTTTATCTCTAACTAGAATCTGATTTTTTCTTCCAGTCACAGTGTTATCTGCGAAGGACTGTGATAGCTTCCTGAAATTGTAATATATTTCAATTTCAAGTTAAATTTTTTGGATACTTTTTCATTTTGTATACTGAGTTCAATCCATGTTCTTTATGTTGTTAATTTTTAAGGAAAAAGATCCTCCTCCAGGTAAAGCTCAGAATTTTTCTACAAGAAAAAATCTTGCTTTTGCAACAAGTGCTTACATTTATGACAGGGTTCTAGGTTGTGAATCCCCAACGGAGAAATGAAACACTTTAACTCTGTGTTTCCTTTGGCTGGATTAAACAAGCCTTGATCTCTCCTCTGAGAGCTTCTGGCTACAGTCAAATAATGCAGTCTGCTTTCTTTTCCTTTCTTTCCTTTCCAGCACGTGTGGAGGAGCACGTTGGGCTCTCACACTACTCACTCCTTGCCAGCTGCTAATATAAAATGGTATTGCTCTCTAAGGAGACTTGTTTTACATGTGTTTTTCCAAAGATCAGTAGAAATTCTCCCCCTCTCTTACAGTTCTCTTACAGTCTTACAGCTGTTCTGCATAGCCACGGTTTGGCTTTACCTCGGTTATTCTGCGCTTCATGCACTCACATCTTTCTAACCGAGCATCACAAAGAGCTCCTCAGCACCAGCCCTCAATCCTTTGAGCTCATTCCCCGCTGTTTCTCACCAGGCTGAGGAGCAGCTCTCCCTCAGTCCCCTCGATTTCCATACAAAAGGCGATCTGCCCTGCAGCAGAATGTTTGGGATGCTCGGCCCTGGCTCCCTGCAGAGCCCCATCAGCGGCGCTGTCCCCCTGCTGAAATGTGACCTACGCTTGTGAGATCAGAAAGCAGCACCAACTTAGACTGAGCAATTCAAACACCTGGAATATCCTTTCCCTGCTAATACATTTCACTTCTTACATTTTAGTTTAAGATGTAGTTTTTACTCTGGCCTTCTCCAGGTCTATATGCATTTATATGCTTCCTGTGCACTCGAGGTAAAGCAAGGGAACTTTGCAAGTGGGCAGATTTTAGTCTAACTAAGGACTAAAGCCAAAAAAATTAAATCGAATCTTCGATTCTATAGTGGATATCTGGTTACTCTATACAGTTTAAAGAGGACTATTTGCACAATTTTCAAGCATTTCGCTTAAAGAAACCGCTATTTTTCTCAAAGTCATTTTGCAGATCACCTAAATGTGCACACTGATGTCCTTTAGGCATCAAACAGTCAGAAGAGAATAGTAGTAAAAACTTTTATTTCTATTTATCCACAAACATATTAATTGCTAAATGCAAAAAAATTTTGGAGAGGTTAACAAATAATAGGTACACAAAGTAAAGTTTTTTTCATCATGGCTTCTCTAGAGAAAAAAAAAAAATTATCTGGTCCTTCACATTCTCCCAAGGAAATATTATTGAGTTTACTAAAGCTACAACATCAATGAAAACAAAAGTATTATCCACAGCCACTAAGAAACTGTATTCAAAGGCAACTTAAACTGCATTAAAAACAAAACCAAAATTACTTTTAAATTTCTTATTACACCTTATGGACCATCTTATGTAGATGTACTCAAAAAGAACTGAATAACCCTAGTTCCTGAGCAGCCCTATGCTTATTTTTACTGTGTTTTACATGTCTTCAATTGCATTTCATGACTAAGGGAGTAAGTGTATATGTTGATCTAGCAGTGCTGGATGGGAAGAATCATAGTATGAGATTTGCAGCTACTGCTTAATCTACTTTGAAAATTAAATTTGATGAAATTTAATGCATCCATTTTAAGCTGAAAAACTTCATCTGGAGTAAATAATCTCATATTTTTCACAGATTACATCACTTGTGAATTTTCACGCTCAAAATTTGGATTTATTTTGTTTTGGATCAACTATTTAATAATTTTGTGGAAAGAAATTTGCTTAAAATGGAGAAACACAGGATACAGAACAAAGAAAGTCCTTTTTCAAGCTAGGAAAACAGAACCAAGATTCTGTCTTCTGCTTTTTGCTCAGACTTTGGGCTATAATTTATTCTGTGATTGGTTATTTAAAGGCCTTTCTGCTCTAGGTTACCATTCACACAATAAAAAACTGTAAAAACAAACAAATAAAATAAAAACCACACCAGAAAAATACCTCACAAAAGCAACATAAACATTACAGAAAAAGCTGATCTAAGGAAAATTCACCATCTAAAAAAGGTATCTGTATATATAGAGCTGTGAAGTCTGTTGGGATTTAATCATGACTGCCTTTACAGTCAAGAAATGGCAAAAAAAAAATAATGTAGCTAACACTTCTAAAACTTCATGCACTTCCAAATAGATTCATCGGAGAAAAAAAAGATGAAAATCAAAACTGTTGTGTTTGTTTAAAATTAATTGGATTGCCTAGTAGAAAAATGATAATCAGTTTACCAAACATTTAAATCTCAGGGAATCAGATTTCCCTCTTTGGGCTGATGGGAGGGAAAGTTCACCTTGAAAGCCAGAAAATTTTACAGCTCTTTCTTGATGACAAGGCGGCAAAGAGAACTGATGTGACAGCTCAGTCTAACAGAAGCAAAATGGTTTATTCCCCTCTGTAACACTTAGTAGGAAGCAATGCAGTGTTTACAGAAGAACTGAATCACTTTATCAAGACTTTTATGTGTACTGAGTTTAAAAGGCACCATGCACTGGATATCAAATCTTCTCTGTATTGCAATACACACACTCACACACACAAGTAATTTGAACTTATTGCTCCACTCTTGTCCTATATCAACCATCAAAATAATCCAGAAATTCTTTCCTGGATTTCTTATTCCTTCAAATATAATTTCAGCCCTTCATCACAATATGCAAAACTAACATATTTTTTTCTTAACTGAAAATGAAATATTCTGATCTTATTCCAATTTTTACTGTATGGGAAATAAATTTATTTTCAAATAAATTATAAGAACAATATTCTTGAAAATGCTTATCAGCCACAAGAATAAAATTCCTGATGGCAATAGTTTTTTAGCTTGATTTAGTGTCAGTGAAGCTGGCAAAGTTATGGAAAGAGAAGAGATTTTGTCTTTTCTTTTTCCTCTTTTGTTCCCTGGTACCTCCCCCACCCCTTTTTTCTACTTTTCTTTTTCCTTTCCAGATAGAATAATGCATGACAAAGACCTGGAAGGAGCAATTATCACCGTATTTCTTACACTTGCTCTTTTTTCCTCCCCTGTTTGTTTCCCACTGTTCTACCTCTTTATTTTGTTACTTAAGAAGCTTTCTGGACAAGAAGCACATTTTTTCCTGGACTGGAAAATGCTTTAATACTGCAGGTACCATTGCAACACACAATTACCACTATGAATAATGAAATCTTATTTAATGACAGTAATCTTCAGAGGCTGCCGAACTCGTGGAGCTACTTGAATCACTTTTCAAAATACATCAAATCAAATCAAAGTGAAATTTCTCTCAGAAAAAGTGAGTAATTTTTATACAAATTGCGAAGGGACTTTTGTTTGGTTTTAATCTCACCAGATCTAGTGCCCATATGTCCTAAACCCGCAGAATTCTGATGTTGAGTCTACAGAGCTTTTCCAAATATAAATTGGATACCATTTTTAAAGCAGGGAAAATAAAAAGTTCAGGCATTGGTTTGATGGTACGAAAACCTTTTCCTTTCTTACAGATGTTGCATAAAATATGGATGTGTTCTTTCTACTTTATCCCATTGAGACCAGACAGAGAGATTTGCCCCAGAGCAGCCCTGGTTCTTCAGATTATTTTGCTTGTTATGCAGGGGGTTCATTTCTGTGTTGTTTTTCATGATGCTACATCAATTTGGCAGGTAGGTGGTATGTCCGTGGATCCAAAAATGTATCACACAATGCAACAATGTTTCACACAATGCAATATTCAGCAGCCAAATTCAGTGCTTGCCACTTTCAAGCCAGTGATTTTTTAAAATAGCTCTGCTCCATGTTCCTTGTGGTTCATACTGTACTTTTATGAGTTTCAAATGGGCATTTTGGGTATATATTTTATAGCCAGAAAGTTCTGATATCTGGTAGCCTATTCAGTTCACAAATCATGATAATTAGACAGTTCTTTCCACCTACACGTTTGTCACTAAATCACTCAGCTTTTTATATGAACAGGGGTTTTTTTTTCTCTGCCTATGTCAGTCTTTAATCTCTTTCTGTTCAGAAATCACATATTCTCCAGTTTATTTTTAATGCCAGCAATAACAGCTATCGATTTTCTCATCATCCAATTTACCACAGTCAACACACCAACAATTCACAGCATAGGTCTCAATTTTCTCCTCAAAGCAGCTTACTTTAGTCATGTACATTCATTCACCTGGCCTCCACTGTGGCAAGAATAGGAAGAATCATTCAATGTCTCAAAGTGCCCACCTGGAAGATGCAGTTTCTTCATGAAAGGGATGTTTAAGATCTAAAAATCAAGGAAAGACTAATTTATAGGCCCAAGATTCAAGACCACAGGATTCCTTAGTCAAATGATGTTGTCAGTGAATTTGTTTCACGTTCCACAAAATAAAACAAACTGTTCATTCCAAGTGCTTTCCTAAGGATGCCTGTACATTTGGTGTAAGATGTAAAAATTATTTTGAGAGACGACATCAGAAAGAGTCTGGGCTTTTCTGCCACTGACCTATTTTGCCTGAACAGAACCATGAGATCATTTATTTTTGAAATTTAGGAGTGATTTCAACCAAAGATCTGGAGAATAAATTCAAGAATGCCCATGTTAACCAGCTGAAATAAACTTTCATGTCATTCTACCTGTAAACCATTTTGTCCTTTTTTTTTCTCCTTTATTTCTTTATTTTTACTATGGTTAGGCTCTTATTCTGAAGTGTTTAATCCTTTGTAGAGTTACTAAATAAAAAAAAAATCTTAGGCTTTTCACTAAGAGTCCGGGGTTTTACCCTGGAGTCAAATACCTTCTGAAGTTAAATTTGGCAATCCTTCACTCGTGTCCCCAAATTCCCAAATGGGATCTAATCCAAAGTGCCTGACAAGATAAAAGCACAAAATCTGTCTTCTAAAAACCACACATTACCATTTTCTCTCCTTACCCATAACTATAGCTCTGACAGTCAGGGCATTTTAGCCAAAAAGTAATAAGGTTAGTTAGTCTGCCTTGCTTGTGAAGATCATTTAAACCCCACTTGAAATTAAAGACAGTTGATATGAAATACATCAGTGTCATCTTGTCAGTGAGAAAACTTCACAGAAAATCTGATGGCTGTATTTATGAAGAAAATGTATATTTTCCTAAAGATTTTTCTACCAGTCTTCATAGAATGCTTGGACATGCTTTCCATGAAAAAAAAATATTTTTTTTTTCTATAGAGGTTGATTCAGTTAATGAATTAAAAAAAAAAAAAAAAAGTAAAAAAAATTGACAATAAAAGAATTTAACTACTAACAAGAAAAGAAAAATTAAGATAAAATAACTAATATTATGCTGAAACATTAGAAACTAATGAAATATTTTTTCTGAGTTCACAGCAGGCTAGCAGAGCAGAGAAAAAAAAAGCAATTACTGTCTATCCATTAGAATTTTTGAACATAATATTTGTGCTTTTATTACTTTTGTTGTGCCCTGGGAGGCTGGCTATTTCCCTCAGCGGCCAAACACAAAAGAGAGGGTGTTCTAAAGAAAGTTATCTGAATTTGATCATTTTTCCCATCACAAAGTTAAAACCAGATGTATTTTTCTTATCATTACCCAGACAAAGACATCTGTATTATAAAACTGAAGATACAATCGGTGTCCTAAAAGTCTCTAGGTAGATGAACATAGCTGATAATCCCAATGTTAGATGAAAGTCTCTGCTTTTTTAGTATATCTAGTCCTGCGGTTTATTAAAGAATCAAGGCTTTCACTTGTAACTTTTTTTGAAAATTTCTTTGGGAGCTACTTGAGGTCAGAAAAAAAGACAAATATGGGGGGAAAAAAAAGGGGGGAGAAACATTACTGGGAATGATTTTACAAGCCAGTGCTTGCTAACAGGTTAAATGATAATGCTACTTATTTTGTGTGCTGATAAAATGTAGTCAAACAGATCTTTACTAATCTAAAAAGGAATTCATAAATGACAGAGGAAAAAAAAATTACATCTTTAATTTTGTGTGTAAACCCTCCTTCCAACAGGTTATTGCATTTATAAAGGGTTACAAAATCAGAGCAATTTAGGAACACAACCAAGGAAGAATACAAGGGATAAAGGGAACCAATCTTAATAGAATTCACAGCAGAATGCAGAAGAAAGTAGACAGGGTAGCCTCTACCCCACTAGGAATTATTTTTCCAAATTTTAACAGGTTAGTGATTTTTCCAGTTTTGTGAAAAAAGGGTTATAAACCACCTAAATAAACAAACTGAGAGAAGTGGGGAAGAAATTACTCACAGAGTGGTTATTAGTAACTCACAGACAAATGGCAACTATCCTAATAAGGACGGAATATAAGTTTCAAATATTTTTGATATACTGAAAAAAAAGTGGTCCACCCTTTGAAAACCAGATTAAAATCTTATCACTTCTTTTTTTAATATTGGTGAGAACTCTTTTGTCCCTTTGCCAAGCCCAAATTGAAACAGAAAAAAAAATACTGAAAAAACAAAGCACCAGATAAAAAAACAACCAAATATACACACAAACAAATAAAATACAACCTGAGGAAAGGAAAAAAAAAGCCCTAATTAACCTGTTAAAAATAAAGTAACACAGAAGTGGAGGAAGGGCAAATAAATTTGAGATTAACATCACTACCACATTCCACCAAAATTACCTGCCAAAAATGGAGCAAATACCAGCCTGCTTGGGATTAGTTATGTGGCAGCTGGTTCAGAAATATGACTATTTCTGCTACCATATGTCTAAAAAATCTGGGAAACTGAGAAGGGTCCAGAGAAGAGCTATTTGGGATAAAAGACATCTATAAAATATAGTACATTGAAAGATTTGGATATTCCCTACTGGGGAAAATGGGAACATATAGTTAGCTAAATTTCTAATTAAAAACAAACAAACAAAACCATGGCTTGATAAACCAAAGAAACCCCTAACAAGAGAGAGAAATAAATACTGAGATCAACTCAAAGGTTGTAGAGACACTTTCTCTGTAAGTGCTTGAAAAGAAAGAATAAACTTTTATTCTTAAATCTGTTCCAAAAGATCTATGAAAATATCATTCTGCTTCCCAGCTGGGGAAATCTCAATTCTCCCTAACAGTTCTAAAAATAAAACTCTCTTTTTGATTTAGTGAATTGGGAGATGAATGAGTTTAACACCCCATGTTTCTGGAAGCCTAGTAAATGAGAACAGACTTAGTTTTTTATGCAAAAATCTAGAAAGAAATGAGGTTACATCTATCTAGTATCAAGAAAGTTTACAAACCCTGAGCAACTACTGTGGAAAACTGAATTTTCTAGGCTTTTCACAAGCAAGCTTAAATTTCTGAAGGTTTCAGCATGAGCAAATGTGGTAAATTACATGACAAGTGGAATATATTTAAATCAGCCAGCAATTAACAAATGAAGCTATTTTACATTGGTAGAATAAAAACCCATCTATGATCTAAGCAAACAATATTGTTAATGAGTTTTAATTATAATCCAATTTGTACAAAGGGGGAAGAACTCTTTCCTGGAGTTCAAACATTTCCTGATATAACAAAATTTAATTGTGTTCAGTGTTCAAGTAAATGGAGGAATAAATCTGAAAGTGAATCAGCTGCTTTAGATTAGCATGATCTGATCATGACTTTTTTGAAGGTCAGTCACTTTTGCACTTAAGGATGACAGCAGTAACATATACAATAACTAAATCAAATTCAGAAGCTGGTTTCTACTAAATGTGGAATGGCTTTACACAGCTTGAGTTGCTTAACAGGGTGAACATTTACTTTTTTTCTAGAAGAAAGTGTCTTTGATTGATGAAAGCTGCTCATAAAAGGGATGAGAGAAGGAATACTTACAATCTTCCAGCCTTCTTTCTTATCCTGTTGAGAGCTAGTCCATGAGACAGGTCTACAGGAATTTGTGTTGGAAACTTTCAAAATTCTTACATAAAAGCTTTGGGCATGAGCTGGGAGGAAACTAGCAAGTCAGTAAATGGAAAAGTGCTTTTATGTGGTATATGCCTGCATTAAAGTCAGAAAACTGCAACACCTGTGGCCTAAAGACCAAGCACAGACAAATAGCAAGCTTTGCACTACTCACCATGCCCTCTGCAACTGTTGTAAGAGAGGTCATCAACATGAGATACGAATTAATGAGGATTTTTTTTAGGTTACCTAATATCTGACAGATAGAAAGCCCTGATGTCAAACGGATGGCAGATTGATCTGCCAAATTCATGTGAGACGAAATTTAACACTTCAGTGCTTCAGTATATGACAGTGATAAAGTATTTGGATATTTTCTGGTTAAATTTTGTTTTTATGTTGGAATTATTACTCTTGACTTTTTATTTGGACACATTTGACTTCACGCTTTATGAACATTCCATCTGTAATCTCTCAAATGTTTTGCAAGAGACATTTATGAGCCTGCAATCTAACATTTTACATCCTGTAAAAGTGCAAACCAGAATTGAATACAATCAAAAATAATATTTCATTTGGTAGCAATCTACAAGAGTCATCCAATCCAACTGCCTGAGCACTTCAGGGCTGATCAAAAATCAAAGAAAATTATTGAGGTCTTTGTCCAAATGCCTCCAAAACACTGACAAGCTCAGGGCATCAACCACCTCTCTAGGAAACACCCTCTCAGTAAAGAAATGCTTTGTAATGTCCAGTCTGAACCTTCCCTGGCACACCTTTGAACCACTCCCACACATCCTGCCAGTGGATACCAGGGGGAACAGCTCAGCACCTCCCTGGCCACTTGTCCTCCTCAGGAAGTCACAGACAGCAGATTCCTTCTCTCCAAGCTAGATAGACCTCAGCTCCTCCTCCCAGGACAGGCCTTCCAGCCCTGGCATCAGCTTTGTTGCCTTTTCTGGACATATCCAAGGACTTTCACTTCCTATTTGAAATGTGGTGCCAAGAACTGCACAGAGCACTGAGGCTGAGGCCCCCAAGGCTGAGTGCAGCAGCACAGTCACCTCTGCTGGTTGTGTGCTCCTGCTGTGCTTGATGCACCCCAGGACGGGGTTCTGCCCTCTGGGTTGCAAGGCACACACACCCTGCTGGACCACACTGAGCTGCTGCTGCCCAGTTCCCTCTTGGCAGGGCTGCTCTCCAGCCACTCCTCTCCCAATTTTACTCATTCCTGGGTTTACTCCATCCCAGGTGTACAATCCATCATTTGGACTTATATTTCATGCTACTCATGGTGCCCACTGCTGCAATTTAAAGCTGTTAACTGAGTGGTAAATTCAGCATTTCTCAAAATAAAATGTGAGACATTACGGGGGCTATTAGTTCATAGAGTTTTACAGAACTCATTACAGCTAAAAGGGTTCTTAACTCTAAATATTAGCTAGGGATTTCAACCTAAATTTAAAACAACTTGACTTTGATGGGGTGAAGACAGAGAAAAAGGAATTAGGGCTAGGAAAGACCAGAAGGCAAAAAAAATGGAATAAGGTCTGAAACTGCTTTGAATTTTTTCAATTCTTTTTCCCTCCTCTAGCTTTTTCATGTTACAACTCAGCAACAAAGGTTTTATGCATGTGAAGAGAAAGGTGCTATCTTTGCATGTTCTTTTGATGTCATTCTGTCTTATTTAAAACCAGCATATGTGCATATAAACATTCCTCTACTACTGCTTTCTTTCATCTCAAAGATATGCCTATATTTTCAAAAGTTCATATAATGTTTTGATACACCACATAGGCTAAACTACTCAGCTTTATACATGTCAGTAGAAATGCATAATTCCTTGGAGAACTTTCAACATATTTGCTGATATTAAACATTTCCTTTTTAAAATGGAAATGTCTAGGCAATCCTCAGTACTGTTTTTGTTTAGTGTAAACTTTTATGAAACTTGAAGAGTGTCCTATCAGAGTAAAGCAATATTGAATGAATCTGCATGGGGTAATATGGCCTCCATCCCTTTAAATTAGTAAGTCAATTAACAGACTATTTAACAGGGCAAATTTTTGTGTACAGTACAAACAAAGCATCAAGAAAGTTTCTTTGTCTCAAGTATTGTACAGCTAACATAACCCAGTTAGGACAAAAGATCATTTCTGAGCAATAATGGACACCAAATCACAATGTTTAATATTACAGTGGTCTTCAATAATTTTGTAAAATGTGTCAAAGTAAAAAAATATTTTGTATTAATTTTTTAACAAAATTTCTAGGAAGTGAGACAATTGTTCTTTGGGATACATTTACAATGTATAAAACAGGCCAATATCTGAAACCTGTTGCTTATTATAAAGATTCTGTTTAATAAGATTATCTATGTCTGTATTAACTCTCATGATATGTGATCTACCCTACTCAGACTCACATTATAGTAACCTTGTATTTAGGAAACACCAGGAGAATTTTTCTCTGCAAACCAACAGATGCTGATGTCATGTTACACTAAAAATAAAGAATACCATGACACCCAAACACAAAACTAAACTCCTTTTTTTTCTTTCAATCAGGAAGTATGGATTAATTCTCTTTTATCTCCTGCCTTACAAATAAGACTTCCCTTCCTGCTTTTCTTGTCTGCTTAAGGATTAGAAATTTAAAATAGTTGTTGCAGAATTAGAACAATCCAATATTTTATCAGGTAATAGTAAAGCTTTTAATGACACTAATTTAATTTATTATTTAATGACTGTCTCATTTTTAAAATAGATGCCATACTTATTGATGTTCATAAATACTCTTTGTAATCGATGCCACCATGCATCATGTCTGAAAACCACAGAATAATTATAAAAATTTACAGTTGTTTATGTACAGTTTACAGTTAAATGTTGGTCTTACTAATTTGATGATCTGTGTCAGTAATAGTAGAACAACCACTGACCCATTAATTATCTCAAAAGTCCTCATCTATATATTTGCTGTTTCATTAACATTTGTATCTACAAAAATGCATGCAGATAGGATTACAATTGAGGTTTCCCATCCATTTTTTGGCAATAATTATGTCACACTCCAAACATTTGTGCTTCTTATTCATTTAGATTAAGTCCATATCAGGTCAACTCAATTTTGATTTCATTAGGGATGAACATACGTCAAACATTGTTGACTGAGTTGAGACTCAGATTTTCAAGGATCCACGAAATCTAGACTACAGTGACCTGAAGTAACACTGATGCTTGTCACCTCAAATGAAGATCAGCTAAGGCATTGGTATGGCAGAGTTTATAAAGAAAGCAAAAATTGTGTTATGACTAGGCAAACCCAGAGGCATCCTTTCTGGGCTGAATAAAGCCTGCCTTTAGATTGATTATGTTTGGTGAGTTTACTTGAAATTTCCTCTTGGATCGTGAATGGCTGAGCCTTGCCTGTTGCAGATTTTGACTTATTGCTGTTTCATGCTGCACATTCAGTACCTCTCTCAGCAGTTCCAGAGTCAGTGTGATTCTGAGTGAAAATTCACAGTGTACATAGAATGTGAATTACAAAGCCAAAAACTAAGGCTTTTCATTGTGAATTGTTAAATAAAGACAATTCTACTTGATTATCAGTGCTGGGACTTTTCTGGATGATCTGCATTCTTCTACTCAGATCTAATTCCATGGACATCTCTAAAACTCTCCAGAGTCTCCTCCAGCTTTCCTGACCTGAGGCAGCTCTCTCCCCCAGAGCCATGCTCATAATTTATTTCTCTCCTGAACTTTTTTTATCTCCACCATTCTTCTCTTTTCACTGCCTCATTCTATACTCATATTATTTAGTTCAGGAAGAAAATAGTTAACTACCTTTTAAAACTGTTTTTTTTAAAAATTAAATCTGCTCAAAACAATGATAAAAGGGGCACAACAGCTGCCCTTTCAAGGTATTTTTTAACCCTGAGTTACCTTGACAACAGGTGAGGTGCATTCAGGCCGCACCAGCATCCCTTCAGTGAAATCTCTTCTCAGAAAACCTCCAGTGTTGCTCAGCTTGTACCCTGTGATTAAAGCTATTCAAAATTGGCAGAAAGCTACAGTTCAAGCCACAGGTGTTAGAATGGAAATTCAGTACGCAAAACTCAAAGAAAGGTGTGCTTGTAGTTTGCTCCTGAGGAGGCCAGAGAAGCCAGCCATTACACTCCTTAATCACTCCTCAGTCAGTTAATAACCATATTTATTCACAAACCCTTTAGCAAAATGCAGCAAATTTCAATGTAACCTGAATTACATTCTAGAAAACATAGAGTGCTTAGAAGAGAAAATTACCCTCATGTCAGTTGAGCTGCAAGTGCCCTGCAATTCCGGTAACAATATTGAAAAAGGCATGATCAATTGCTCTGAAATATCAAATATTCTTTATGTAAGAGTGAAAAAAAAGCCATATAGAACTTCATTAAATGAGTAAAAATATGTACATCTTACAGACATATAGTACAATCCAGAGAAATAGGTACGCTTTTGGTAGTGTATTTTCAGCTTTTTGCAGGGCAGAAATGCACTTTAATTGTAAGGATCCAATGCTGCATAAGAGCTTATTGTATAATTAACCTCTTGGATGAAATTTAAAATGTCCTTAATTTTCAGGTTCTTCATGAGGATCAAAATCAGAAAGTCTTTTTCAGTTCTTTAAAAACAAAAGCTGCATTCAAAATGTTTGAAACATGATACAAAAAACAAAACAAAACAAAACAAAACAAAAAAAAACAAACAAAAAAACCCTCACACTGAAATCCATTCCCTTGAATATTTAAAATTTTAAACAACACTCAGAGAGATCATTCACATGAAACACACTTTTTAAAATTCATGTTTTAATTGCATGTCTTTCTGGGCTTCTATTAAAGGATCCTTCTGAGGTCCTAGTACTTTTCCAAATTGCAACAACAAATACATCAGCAGCATTATTTCCACAAAGCCATGGATCACCCAGAAATCAGTTTACAGATTAGTGAAATAGGACATCTTTTCCTTCTTCTTCTTCTCTGTGCTACTTGGTGGAACAATGCTGCTTTCAGTGGAGTCTATTCAGCCCATCTGTGACATCAGGCTAGTGAGAGAGAAAACACAGGCACATGGCCTGGTTTAGATGTACAGATGCAGCCCCATAATGGGGTACAAGGTTACTCTGCCTTCTAGCATCACTTCAGATTTCCTTTATGCAGAATAAATCCATCTTATTTCTCTGAAACATTTAGGAATGTGAAAGAAGCCCAAAAGTGTCTGATTATACATTGCACATTTTTAGCAGGCCATTCAGCTTTAAGATTTCATGCAGTTTTACCCCCAAATTAAAATATATTTATGAACATTGATATTAATAAATGTCTAAGCCCAATGTCTTCTCAAATGACCATTTCAATTAGCCAAAAGAATCAGGCATAGTATAACATGTACACAGACATGAAATCTATTGCCCCACAAAAGATTTCTCATTGGTTTCTTTGTGTGTTTTGTTGCAAAAGTGAGGAAATTCTCTATCTCCTGCTCCCTGTAATCTGTCTGCCTTAAGAAGAAAGATGGAAAACATGTATCTTCCCACATGGGAAATAAACATTTTCTACTTGAAAATACTAGATGAATGTCACTGCAACACAAGCACTTTCAAGTTATTGATCAAGTTTTTCCATATAAAAGGGCATTAAATATAAAATTAAGATATGCCACAGCAGTTATTCTCCCATTTATTCTCTACATTTTTACAACCCTTTCACTGCAGATTATTTTCAGTGAAGGTCACACAGTGTCTGTCACCCAGAGGAGAAAATATTTTCACCGAATATTCCTCTGATATCAAACGGGGAATTCATACAAATGAAAATTTTGGCATAAGTAAAGTTGAAACAGCCTATCTTGTGGGGAAAAATCCTAAAACAACAAAGGAGCTCTGCAAATGTACATAGAGACATAGCTCTCTCACAGAACCATCCTGGCTCTTCCAGAGAATTGCTTCATTTACCTTAATTACTTCCTAGTAAAAATATTCCCTATAAGTCTGCAGAATTAAACAATTTTATCAGCAGAAACAGCAGAAACTGAGAGAAAACAAACTACATTCTGATACAACAAGAGAAAAACAGGCCTATGTTTTTCATCAAGATGAGGAAATGGATGGAGAAAATCTTTCTCCTATATCAAAAGTCAGAAAAAAACCCCCTTTTCATAAGGAAGAAATTCCAAATAAGAAATTCTGGGTAGACACAAACAAAAGACAGATATAAGCTATTAAAGAAAAATAAATTTGATCTAGGTTACTAAAGACAACCACAAGGTTTGAGGTATAGAAGAAAGAATGTTATATTAAAGTACATAATGGGCTTCTCTTCATGGTTATGCAAAGTGATTAATGGGATTCTTTGAAAAAGCAATGAACAAGAGCAACATGGCTTGAAATAAATGCTATGTTCATAACTAGGTTTCATGGCAGCAGGCCTGAAGGCAAAGCCCTCTAAACCTTTAAAATATTGCATACCTTGGTCATCCTGTGATTTAAATTTAAATCACTTTTAAAAAATAAACTAAAAGAGTCATATTCGTCCAAAGTTTATGTTAAATAGACAATGTTAATATCAACACCCCCAAATCACAGTAAATACTATACATTTGTGATACTGCCTTTCATTAAAATATTCCAGTTTTCTTCAGAGTATCATTTTAATAAATATGATCCAGAAGACAGAATGCTTTAGATGGAATTAGAGACATGATTAATGACAGATATGATAGTGATTTAGTTACTCTGCACAGGAGGCTGAAAAAAAATGGAACATATTTCTCATTCAATTGGAAAAAGCCAGAATCCAAGTGCCTAACTCATGCCTTTCCACTAGCTAATTTTCTATCTTATGCTGTCTTCTAAAGGTGTAAGAAGGCATACTGCTTACCACTGTTTTTTTTATGTACACTATGTGTTTAAAAAAAGATAAATAAATAAATAACAGATTGAAATGTCCATGAACCCTCTTGGAAGTTAATGATCCTTTGATTTTTAAAGGTTTTCAAAATGTTGATTCTATGGCACAATTTTAAAGGCAGAATTAAGGATTGATTTTTCTTATGATTTAGTCCATTTCAATGTGTGTGGTAGCTTTTTGTTATCTTCATTGTACCAAGGAAATTTCACACCATTACACATTCTGTTGCTGGAGGTCAGTGCTCACTTGCTTTCCTCATCTAGTAAGACCTTCCATCTTCAGGTTACAAAGAAACTTCACTGGCCCTGAGGAAAAAGAAATAAGGAGATAAGAAAACACTTCCTATGGGATGGTTGTCTTGCTTGATTATCTAAACCAAACAGTTTTGTTTAATTTCCAGCATCATTAATTCTTTAGAACATGTAAGACAGAGTCCCAAGGGAAAATTACTCATAAGACTATAAATTACAAAGGACTTTTCATAGGCTTTTTAGTTTTTAGGAGTAGAACATTAGTATACATTTTTATTTTTTTTACTTAGCTTACCACAGCTGCAGAAATAGACAAAATGTGCAAACCACAGAAGAACAACTAAAAAGGTAAGAACATAACATGGTTAGACACAAGGACTTATCACTTAACAATTCAAGCACTACAGAGAAAAATTAAGGATGGTGCAGCATAGCTGGGGAAAGACCTGCTAGATTAAAAATAAATCCTTGACTTACATATACAGTGCTTTACTCACAAAAGAGAAATTTGAGTGCAGCAAATGGGTGGGAGACTGTCCTCCAGGAGAGGAGGTTTGGGAAATCCCATGTGTGTGTACAACCAAAACACAGAGTAACAAAAAACAGGGTGACAAAGTCTTCTCCATGGTGCTCAAAGACACAAGGCAATAGACATGAAGAGCAGTTACAGAAAATTCCCTTCAAACACCAAAAAAAAGCACAGGCTCTCTGTCAACTGGATTGTACATCCATAGGTTGCTAAAATTTTTTATTTCTTACACATTTCTATCTGCTGTGAAAAGAAATTCATACACCCAAACATAACAGAAAGAACACATAAGAAGAACTATACTTTGTGCCAAAAGAGTCAGTCTAGAGAGATATTAAATATAAAGTGGGAGAAATAGAAAATACGTAATACAAAAGGTATTAAACATTTACATTTTGCCAATCTTACTTCTCATTGGCTTTACTTGTGGTCTCTTCTTCCAGTTGTCACAAGACTAGTAAGAGGAAGAAAGGTAACCCCAGAAAAACTGAAACTACATCCAATGGAGTTGCATTCATATGCCATGCTGATCTCTGATATCATCACTATACTGCAGAATGCATTTTGAGGAGGGTTTTCATTTAATATGCTTGCATAAACATTCCTGTCCCCGCATAAAATCATTGGGAGTTTTGCCAACTCATGTCTGAACACAGTGTAAAGACTCTTTCTCTGGATGTAACCAGTGGCAGCAGTTAAAGGAGCTATGATAGCTCCTCTGCAGATGACTTAACACAAATTTTTTAACAGAAAAATTTGCTTTTTTTGCTTTCTTTTTAAACAAAGTGACTAGGGCAAGTTCTAATCCCTTCAACTAGGACATAAGGCCTGTACCTATTTCAGAAAGTCAGATGAGTAGGAATGCTGTCAGGCTGTGAGATTGCATTGTGTACAGTAAGTTTCTCTTTGTTTTCTGGCAAACACAGCTACAAGATGTAATGTGTATAAGCAAATTATGTGTATATAAAACTTTAACAATTCGCTTGTGGACACTAGAGCAAACACACCAGACATATGCCTATGTCAGCTGAGATCTAGTTGACATCCTTTTTTTTAAACATGTTTACAGACCAGGCTTCCTTTTTCTCATGTTCTTATCCCTGAAGATTAGATTAGACCTTTAGAAAGACTTTGACACACTTCATTAAAAAGCAAAAGGGCATCACTGGAGTGGATCTAAGTGAACAAAGTTATCCAGGTTGAAGGAAAAACTGACTAAACTTGTTGAAAAGTCTCTAGGCTGCCAATTGAAATAATCAACCCTGGATCTATCACAGAAGGTTAATTCTTATTTTAAAATAAGGAAGCTTGGCAGTTTTTGTTTTCTTTTTCTTTTTGCATGCTGATATTTAATAAAGAGAAATATATTTTTTACTTTAATGTCAAGGGTTTTTTCTCATTAATATCCTCTCCAGCACCTTTTGTTTTCATGATTCTTGCATGCAGAGAGTACATGAAGAGAGTAATAGAGAAACAATCCAAAAGCCAGGTAAACATATTTATTTTAAGATAGATTTTCACTGGAATACACAACCTAAATGCTGGGTTGCCTTTATTTTTTATGTAAATATAAGAAATATCTAGGATTCCCTGACTCTCAGAGTTCACCTTAAAAAATTCTTTCTGCTTTCACCTGCATTTCAGAACCAAAGACTTTATGGACAGCCAGTTTCAGTGGGCTGAGAGTTATAACCAATTCAGAGAAATTAAAATATAAGTACTTTCTATGTAGCTGTTATTGCATAATTAATTGAATTTCCATTCACTTAATCCACCCCAGCCACAGACAGCTGTTTTGATCTCGGATGTATCTGTGAGAAGAAAATGCATTATCATCCATTTGATGTCATATATTCTTGCAGTTTAGAAGAGGCAAAACACAGAAAAGCAAGAAGTGAAAAATGGAAAATATAGTAAGGCTCATTGCTAAAGGCTAGCAGATAGTTCCTTTCATTATTAGAAAGATTTCTGACAGTTATGCTGTCTTTCTTAAAATTGTAAACATGTGTCTGTGGTCTTTATTCTTTATTGCTCTTTAAAGTAAAAGAAACACTCAGTTACCTACGCTGCAAAATATTGTGGACTTCGTGCACCACACTATTCATACATTCCATCTACAGTTTAAGTCCTCATATCCACCCTTTCATGTAATTCATATTTAAAAATAAATTTGAATTCTGTTTAATTAATAAATATGTTAATTAAATTACATTCAATCTTTGTTTGCTCAGTAAAGATGTCAAATTTTATACAGACCCTCTTCCATTATAAGATCTTTATTCTCTTTTAGAATTCTCATTTAAGACTAAGCAAGTGGCAAATAGTAATTCCGAATAAGTAAAGACCTGATGAACTGCCAGTGCCTGGAAATCCTGCAGACCTGGCTATAATCCTGCACATGCCTGGCAGACACCACACACACCAGACCCAGCAATGAAAGCAATTTAAACAAGAGGAATGTCTGTCTGTATCACTTCTACTTCAGCATCGCTCCATTAGATTTGGGCTCTTGTAGCAGCTGGCTGAAATTCTGTCCTCCTTAGGCTACAGAAAAGTCTCTTCTAGAAATGGGCAAGATATGTGGTTATGACCCAGCTTCCCTTACAAATATGGGATATTAAATTTTATTAGGAAAAATAATTTGTTTTTATGAAATAATTTATATTGCACTTGTGAAAAAGTAGGTTCTTAATTGTCCTTGAAGAGCTAATTAAGGTGAACCCTGTTCATTTCCTTACAAGAAAAACAAAAGAACATTTGCTACAGAAGAAAGGTTGTATGTGAAAGGCTGGCAGATGCAGCATCTTCCTTGAAACATAAAGAAAACATCTGGGAAAAAAAAGACAAAGATCTGTTCTACTTGCTTGTCAGGGACTCTTAAATAGCTGGTGATTTTATTATAGGAACTTCCTATGAAACATTGAAAATAGTCAGGGTTTTTTTCTGATTTCTCAGTTCTTTATAAAAAATTTTTCTTTCTGCACTGAGCCAGAGAAACCCTAATTATTTTGCCTCTAGCTCTTAGGATAAGCTAGTTATGAGGATCTGAGTGCAAAAAAGGAATTTATGGCCATGCAGGCTGATCATGAAAGAAAAAAAAAAAGTTAAAATAAAGATAAGAATATGGGATATATTTTAATGACTAGCAGTTTATACTTTTCCAAAGGCAGCTTCATCTGAGAACAGCCGAGAAATATAAGCTCCCACAGGTAATAAAACAAACCCTTCTCTATAAATCAGCTTTGAACATAATTGGAGATTCATAACAAAGTGTATGTGTTTTTCAAAGGTTTCTTTTCAAATAAATCCATGGAAATACTATCATTTCTCTTAGAGGCAAGCCAAATGAATTTTAATATAATTACAACACTGTTGCTGAAATATTTGTAATATTACATACACACATGCAGTCACAGGTTAAACCATTTGGAATACAATCCTGTTAACTAATCCTAACAAAATTGTTCAGTCACTAAGACTGAAACAGAGTTACTGGAATCAAGAGAGAAAATCATGTGTAGAGCATAAAAAATCCCAGCTGACCTGTTACATATTTTTCTCCTTTTGTTTCTGTTTCCCAGAGTAAGAAAGCAAGTGCCGATCCAGCTGTTCATTTTCTCCAGATGAGGATAATCACCAAGAACCCCTCACCATTGTCTTGCCATTTGCAGAACCTCTCCTTGTAAACAAACAGAACAGGGTGGAGAACAAGGGATGGCAGCTTTGCTTTCCATCAGCAAGTTGGACCTACTGAAGGAGCGTTCTGGCAAACACCAGGGCCAGCTGGAGACTGCTGGTGAGAGCATTTAATTTAAAAAATCTATGATTCTGTGGTGAGACAGAAAATTAACATGTTAATTCCAAGCTATTGATTTGCAAAGAGGAGCAATAATTAATATCTGTGTATGTATAATATGTGTACGAACATTTTCATCTTCTAGTCTTCTGAGTAAGCTTTTTTTTCCCCCATGCTTTATGGGCTATTTTACAGATAGATCCATGTGTTAGACTTTTAAGTATATCTTTCAGAAAGCTATTTCTGAACACAGAAAGAAAAGGTATTTCACAAAAATCTGTGCACAAATTTTGTCTGGCTTATTTGGGCTTTGCTGCAGTTGAATGGAATCCAAACAAAGTATTTGAATGGGATCCAGCTTTTTCTACTTGTATCTTTCTACATTGTTTTTAGCTTGGACTTTTTGAAATGTGGAGAGGAATCAGTTTCATGTAGATCTTCTAAGCTTAAAGATATTGGTTATTCCAATATGTACCAAATTATTATAGAAAACCCTAATAATTACTCGTCAGTAGTCAGTCTCTACCACCCATTCCTTTAGTTCTGTGTTTTCAAGGGAGAAGGCACTGGAGCAGATCTAAACACCACCTAAGACCTCGTACACCATGTGTTTGTTTCTGCAATATCACACATTTTTCTCATAAATTGGTCATTGATGCTTTCCATAACTCAACTGCCTTGATTTTTGCCTTGTGAGTTAGTTATTCCCCATTATATAGAACTCATACTTCACCAGTGGAAAATGTTTAATCATTGGCACTTTTCAGCAAGGTAAGAATTATAACATATTTCTGTTATATGGACAGACATAATCATAGTTCCTGTTACAATGGACAGACATAATCACAGTTCAATAGTAACCTTTTATTGCATATGATTATCAGTAACACTAATTGTAGTAATAAGAAACAGCAAAATAAAACAATAAAAATAAAGGACTGCCATGATATGTCTGGTTTATTATGTAAACCAGCAAAACAGCAAACCAAGACTTTTCATTTACTGAAAGTTACAAACAACAATTACTCCACACTCTCTTCAGCAAAATCCCAAAATAAGAAAAAAACAAATTCTTCAAATACTTTCCCTTTCTTTTTTTTGAAGACTGTAAAGAATCCATGACTTTGATGCAATTTGCTATGGATAAAAGCTCAAATATTTTTGCACCTTGCAGATGGTGTTTTGCTGCTTTCATAAGCAGGTCACTAAGGAAATTCTGTTTATGTTTTCAAATGGACAACAGTTGCCAGATGGTAAACTTATCCCTACAACTTTTAACATATTTCTCTGTAAAAACAGAAAATGGAGAGATCTGATAACACCAACGCTAGTGGCTCAAAAACAACAGTACTGCTTTAAATAGGTTTATAAATACGAGTACCACCAAACAAGATAATATTTAAAATCACCACAGAAAAGGGACTTAAAGTATTTATTTTCTATGCTGTAGTAGAGCAAAAATTCCTCAAAGCAACTTAGGTTTTGGATTTTATTTCTGACTAACAAAACTTGAACGACAGAACTGAGGTCAGGTCACTTCAAACATATGGAAAGAAGACTAGAATATTTGCTATTTACTCCTTCTTCTCTAAAAGCTTGGGTTGAGACAAGAGTGATTTCTTCTAATTTTTTCATCTTTTTGGTCCTAATAAGTAAATTTCCTGTGCAAAATTCAGTGACTGACTACTGCAGAAAAATGCCTATTGATCCATCATTCACCTGCAAATACATCTCCAGGTTCAATCTGTTAGCTGACAAAAGATGGAGAATAAGAATATACGCAAGAGTACAACTCAATATATTTAATTTAAGCTCTTTTTACTTAGAAAAAAAATTGCCATGCTCATTTTCTTATTATTTAAAGATAAAATAACTTTTTATTTTGATGTCTCCTACTAAAAGAAAATAGTGGAATGAGGAAATCTGTGGATTTGGTGCAATCATGCACTTTCAAATTTTGTGAAGTAACCAATTAAGCAGCATCATAAGCTGGTCATATATCTGACTGGACAGCCACAGCATATGAACTTCAGAAGTTTCAGTTAAAAGCTGGAAAGAGAGGATTTGTAAGAGAAAAAGATTTTATAATGATCAGAAAATGAAAGGTATTGCCAGTAATGCTGACAAGATTAATTTAGCACAATGCTTTATATTAAGAGAAATTAATATCTGTTTCTCCTTTGTTCCTACAGGTTTTGCTAATACTTTTAAACAAATCTTTCATACCTGTCTCAAACTTTTGTAATGTACTGGGTTTACCACAATTTAGTACAAGTGGATGATTGGAGACCCAAGAAGGCAGCTGCATAAAACAGTATGATAGCTGCTAATGTGAAAATCTAAATTATCAGCTGTGCATGAAAATAACAAATATATTCTATTTAGAGAAGTAGTTTAATTTTTTAAATCACTGTTCACTCTCAATATTCAGTTCAAACAAATTACTTTGATGTAGAAAGGCTATGACATAAAACAAACAAAAATCCAAGCAAATCACAAACATAAGAAACTAAATGCATGAGTGAAAAAACCAAGACAACCAAGTACTGAGGAAACTAGCTTATAGTTTTGCATATTTTCACATTTCAGTTTCATTTTTCATTAAATTATATTGCTGTTAAATAGGAAAATGAATTTTTCTTTTGTCAGTGTAATTTCCTTCTCCTAAATTAATAACTGCACCTTCAGACCCTTCTATTAGGTAATTAGCTAAATTATTCATTAATAATTAATGATTCAGACTGCTCCGTTCTCTTTGCATTAAACAAACACATTTAAGATTCTCTAAAGGGCAGAGCACTTTGTGAAAAATAACAAGCTAGACAATTTTCTAGTAGCAGAAAGGCAAAAAAGGAGTTTAATTCTTAGATAAAGGACCCTGAGAGAAAAAATGCTAAAAAGAAAAATGGCAAATAATGACAATTAGAGCTTACTAAAATACCTTTTGGAACTGCCCAGCTTCCAACTGCCATGTATTTTTTGCATACTAACATTCAATGACATAATTTAAAGATCACTGGCACAACAGAACTGATTATATTTTTTAAAAAAGAAATTTTTTTGCTGAAGTGGTCTAATGTACTCTTTCAACTGCAGCATCCCAGGGTCATCCAAAAATAGTTTGCTCTTCTAAAAACTTTTTATCTTTGTTGATATTGTGAATCATGTATGGTTACCTAAACCAAGGCTTTAAAATGCTTTGGTGCTTTTCAAAGTACCATAAAATCAATAGAAGGTTGAAAGGTCCCCAAATGCCTTTCAATCATACACTAAGAAGTGCAGCAGATTTTCAATGTTGAACCTGCCCTAATATCTGTTAAAGGACCTTCCTAAACACTTTTTTGTTTGTTTCTTATTTAAATAGTGACACATAACAAGTATGTTCAGCAGTTCTGTGGTGAATGTTTAGTAATAGGAGTTTAAACTAAAACTCCGAAGAACTTCCTGAATTTAATAAACAATAGGCCGTATGCACCTTGGGTATTTACCGCTGTATCTTACTGTATGATGGATGTCTTTGATGAAATTTGTCTGGTGCCATTTTAGAGCTAAAAATCCTATTTCACAAGGGAGAAAAAAAAAAGGTTGACATAGAAAGCATGGAAGAATTTATGTGAAAATATATAGGAATTCAATGACTTGTAAAAATAGAGTTTATATGACCGTTTGTCAGAATGGAATAATATAAAGAGGCAGACTGTAATCTTGCTAATTTATAATTAGATTCTATGTTAGCAGAGCATCTCTTACAGTCCCATCCATCACCAAACTTAGACACCACCTTTGGGACAGAAACTCAAGGATCTATGTGTCTCTTCTGACCTGAAATCTTATTCTCAGCTTCTATGACCTCCTCACAGTGTTGTAGTCAACAGCTAAATGTGGATATGACTAAGCAATGCCCTTGCAAGCCCTTCAATAATTCCTAACCTTTTCCCAGCCACTGTTTGCAATGTCACTCTGCTGATCCCAGGCTGTGCTTTCAGCCATCACCCCGACTGATCCTTTCTGTGAAGTTCCACCCCAGTGACTCTCCCTGTGTGGCTCTCCCTGCCCACCTCCCCAGGCTACACTCTCACTGGGCTCCATCTCAAAAACTGCAGTACCCCATTTTCTGGCACTGACAAACCAGATGAATGCTCTTTGATCCTTTCAAATTGCTCCAGTACCCATCCTTTGCTAGTTGGCTTGTAAATGTACCTATTCCTTCATATCTGTTCACCAACCTGATTAATTTTTTTACACTGAACATAAGTTGTGATCTTGACTCTGAAAGAACAGACCCTTCAGGACCTTTTGAAATGACAAACCCTTTAATTCAGTCTAAAATTCTTAAAAAATTCCTTAATGTCTAGACCCTACTAGTGACCAATTTACTTTAAAAAGTAGGTTTGACTAGATGACTCCATAACAATCCTTCAACCTAGATGCTTTATGATTCTAAATTTTCTAACAAACATTTCTGTACTTTCTTTCCCACTTTTGTAACCAACCAATTATTATCCCTCTAATTTTTCTCAAACATTCTTTTTTGTAAGAGCTATGAAAACTTAATCTGCATTGTACTGACAATTATTTACATAGCTAACCTCTACTGATTGATCCCATGTCGTCTAGATTCCATATTTTCACAGAGTAACACACAAAAAAATACTTCATTACAAACCTTATGAAGCTCTGCTGCCATACTGTTAGGCATGAAAGGCTTCAGTCAATAGCAAGAACTCTTGAACTTTATGAAAACAGTAATAATAATAATAATAATAATAATAATAATAATAATAATAATAATA
>JAHLSL010000015.1:235123-260933 GCA_025920805.1 Petroica traversi
TAATAATAATAATAATAATAATAATAATAATAATAATAATAATAATAATAATAATAATAATAATAAAAATTCCAGATTTAGGATGCTCACAGTCTTGAAACAATCTTTATTTTCTCTTGATGTTTTTTTTGTGCTCCCCTAACATTATTATTCTATTACACACTGCTTATATTTTGATGAATCTATGAATATTCATAACTAACCCTTTTCACATAGTATTTATTTCTATCTCAGCAATGACATGAATTTTCATACTTTAATACTTGTGTTCAAGCTGAAATTACCAAGGTTTTCTTATTATAAACTGCAATCCAGAAAAGGAATTTGATGTGGGTCTGTCACACTACATGAAAAATCACGTTTCATGACTGAATGTAGTTTGCAACACTATATTAGACTTTAGGCAAGTCCACAACTTATTAAACCTCTGATGCATGCATGACCATTTAAAAACATCCCAGATATCTTCAGTGACTGAATTTGGCAGTCAAAATTTCACAATATGTTTCAAGACTGAATGTGCTAATGAGGTGCTTTTATTCTCCCTGGAATTAGTTATCTATATACATGTGCAAAGTATTTAATCAGAACTTCTTTCAGAGTTAAGGCAACCTTTGGACATATGATTTTTACAACTAGTAATGTTTGCCATTTTGTCCCAAAGGGGCAGACTCATTTTTCTAGCAAGCGTAAAGTTAGACTTGCAAGAGAAGGGGTCAAACATAGAGCTTTGATTTTCTTTTAGGAACCAAAATTTTGGAAATCCATGCTAAAATTGAAGCAATTTCTCATTTTCATATTTCTCATTTTACAGCTAGTAGGGTCTTGAGAATTTTCAAATTTAATCTGAAATACAGTATCTTTATGTCATAGAGAATGGATCTATTATAAAAAACTTCTGCATGAGTAAATTATTAATATTGGCCACAGTCCTGAATAAATTGTGGCAAATAGAATATGCCTCTTCAAAGATAATATTATCACAAGAGATTTCCAGGATGAGTATTGGAAATGAGAAACAAATCCCCCTCCTTTACATTATTAGAGGATACCAGCCAATGAATTCAGCCTGCTCTTCACAGAAAACCTGAATTGTCTTATGTTTGGTCAGTAAAAGTCTTGATGTGTTGTGTCATATCTGCAGCACTAATTCAGGACTCCTACTCGAGTCTGTTTTGTAACCAGCAGGGAGCATTTTTAAAAACATCCTTGTAATTTACTAACTAACCGAAGGCACTTTGCACTTCTAAATTACTTATGCACTTTTCAACTTCAAGCATTTAGCAAAATTATATAAATTGGCTTTTCGCTTTAAAAAAATCTATTTTCTTTGTCTTAAGTAAAGTTTCTTTATTCATACAACTGTTTTCAGTCCTTTAACTAATTTTCTCTAAAGGTAAAACATTTTTCATTTTAAATTATTGGAGTGGAAAATTGCACAGGTTTAAAAATTTATGAAAAAATATGTAAGGGCCTACGGTCTCATAAAATATGTATCATTCAGCACCATATTTATTCTACCTACTTGTTAAATTTGCTTAAAGTGCCCACTGTGATTTATTTCGTAGAACATACTTCTTTTTCCATAAAAGTATTTTCTGTGTAACACAGTGTTACCTATTGTTTGAATTGTGCCAGGAAAAAAAGAAAGCATAACATTTCTGATTTTTTTTTCCTGTCCTTATTAACAGACTTTAGCTGATAGTGGAAAGATAGAGGAAAAACCTTAAGAAAGTGTTAAGAAAAAGTTTTAAGAAAATGTTAGCATCATTAGCTGCAAACACACTTGTCACTATTCTCTGCTTGCGCCGTTTATACGTGAAAATCTACCTTAAAAATGCAGTATATAATGGTAGCAGGATCCTCTGCCCTGTAATGCAGTTACACAACTCTTACAATGCTCTGATCTGTAGTTATTTCACCCTAGTCCCTTTTACACATTAGAGTATGTTTTTGGAGAAAAGAAAAATACTTTTATATTATTCTATCTTTTGGTGTGTGGTTTTGGTGTGTGGCCAAAAATAACTCAGATAACTGTAAAGTTTCATTAGTTAAGGTCAATCCGTCAAGGTGACATTGGCAAAAATAGTAAATCAGAGAAACTCTGCTTTCTCAAGGTCTAAATAATGCCACTCTTTGTCTATTTCCAGGCCTGATGTAATCCTTTTTCTGCCACGTAACTAAAACCAATGGCTCTTCCCAGAGGATTTTTTCAGCTGCTCCATTTCCTTTTCCAGCCTGCTGGCTTTTGGTTTGGCTTTCTTCAGCTGGTTTCTCACCTCTCAGAGACATCCTCTTTGACCTTTTCTTGCACTTGAAGTCATTGCTCACGTTGTCTTCAACACTTGCACATCAGCACTTCCTGATGTCTGATGACTCCCAAGGCTCAGGTGGGAAAAGGATGAATCAGACCTTGACGTTGGCACTTGGCCTCTTGCATCTTCTGCCTATTCAAAGTTAAAGAACACAAATTGACAAAACTTAGGAAAGTAACTCAAAACAGGAGAGAGTGCCAGTGGCAGCATTACCTATAAGCAGAAGAGGACTGTCCCCAACCTGACATCAGATTATAAAAGAGTTTTCAACAATTCTAAATTAGACATTATTCCTGGGAAGGTCTTATTTTGCATTAGTGTTTAAAACAATCATAAAAGAGGATTCTAATTTAAAATCTTGCATACCCCCAGGGCTTTTGCTAGCCTTCATGGCTTCTAGATACCGCTCATCCTGTTCCTTGTCTCAGAGCTCATTGTTTCTGCTGCTCCCGGAGGACACAGATCCACTCTCCTACTCCCCAGCCACCAGGCCCAGTGGGAACTGCCACTACACTGCCTTGCCTCACTCACCTCTCCCCAGGGGACTGTGACAGGCAGGACCTGCCAGGTGTTCCTGACACTGCCTGCAAAAAGAGTAGCCAAGCTCCCGAGTGCAGTAGTACATTGGCAGCTGCCTACTGGATTCATCACTCTCAGCATTTCCAGCAGCACAGCACCACCAGCAGCACCCAGGACCCCTACATGTGCTTGTTGGGTCTCCACACCCCCCTTATTGTGCCTTTCAGGGTGGGTGGCACCTCTCAATGTGATTTTCTTTGCGTCACAGACTCCCAGCTGTACCTTTTAGCTTCCACCCATATCCCACCACTTTTTTTCTACTACAATGTTGACCATAACTTGATAAAACATACAGTTTTTTCCCATTTAACTAAATTTCAAGCCCTGGGTTTCTGAATGAAAAGACAAACTATGGGCTGCAGACCTTTCCTCTGCCTTCTCCTGATGACACATGTAAGAAGAGCAATATTTCTAGAGTCTACTGCTTCTTTCCTGTTCTCTCCACATTTGCAATGCTTACAAGGGTTATTTCATGGACTAAATTATGTGATACATAATGTATTAAAAATTAGTAAATATTTTCTCATCAGTAAAATTGCAACTCAATATAAAGGAAACAATGTGTTTTATAAAAATATTAACTCTGTGTATCTTTATTTTTCATATCCTATATTATATATCTTGCTACAGCTTCACAGTACCTGGCATTAGCACCAATATTTCCAGAAAGGATATCAAAATTAAGGTCTATGAAACATGATTTTAAGTGGAAGGTGCTGGCAGCAAAAAAACCCTCTAATATAGTAAAGAAAATACTATTTTAGAGCAGGTGTGAAAGTCCTTCACCTGTAAGATGCTTATAGAATAGATTTGTCTGCAGATACTGCATCATATGCTTGGTCACACAAAGAAATTACCTTTAAAATTGACAGACAATTCACACAGTAAAGAGTTGTGTGTACAAAAATGTGACAGTTCTATGATCAGTATGCCTAGGAAGTAGGATACTGTTGATATTTCTCTTACTTTGGGAAGAATTTTATCAGGAGTTTTGAAAGCACAGATCATTCATCTCTGTACAAGAAGTTCCCACAGGCTTCAATAAGTAAATTATTTTTGGTTTTTTAGTAAATTAATTTCGACTGCCTCAGGTTTGTCATGACAAAATAGCTGCAAAATCAATCTAGTGAGACTCCTTTCTCTTCCTTAGCACAGGAAGACATAAAAATATATATGCCATATAAGATACATTAGTAAAAATGGGGATAAATACTTCAATAAGAAGAAGGAAACCTACTTAGGTTTAGTGGTTCTTTGGCAAACATCATACACTGATAATAAACTTTGGATGTTTGAAGAAGTGGAAATGGAATAAGAGCAGATGTGCTCCTCAACAACCACCAGAATTTAAGAAAACAAACGTTGTCTGCAATGTTTTTTTGTTTTTTTGTTTTTCTTTTGGCTCTGTTAGGAGCTGCAAGGGTTATGAAATGTCAAGGTTCACAGATTTCCTAAGATCCTTTGAAATACCACTGAGACAGGGTAACTCTGCCTTTTAGAGGAAGTATGTACTGCTGCATTTCATTTATTTGTTATTCTGCATCTGAGAAAAGTACATTGGCCTTTCCAACTGCAAGCGATAACAGTGAATCTAAATGCTTTGCTTGTAGGGAGATTGAGTCAAGACCAATGACCACAGTGGAGTAGCATAGATAAAAGCTGAAAGTAATTAGTTCCTCTGTAGATTAAAACAAGTTTAAAAGTACTTTTCATGTGTCTAATCATTCTAATTAATTACATTTATGAATTCTAAAAATGTTCATAATATTATATACAGAAAGAAAGATGCCTTTATTTAGAATCACAACTTTGGAAAAAATACATGTGACTCTTAAATGTTATTAATTTTAATACTTCATAACATGCATCAAAGCAAGGGTCATTACACATGGAATGGCTAAATTTCAAGAAAAAAAAAAAAAAGAAAAAGTTTTCCCTGATTGAAAGTAGTTACTGCTTAAAATTTGAATAAAGAAACCCCACAAAACAAATTCTTAAAATTTATTTTTAGAAGAATGTTTTTAGTGTGACAGATACTAATCAACACTCTTTTTAGAGATGCCTCTTTGCATCTCTGGATACAAATTTCTGACCGGACAACAAGAAAGAAGTCCTCTTAGACTTGTTGAAACTTAGTTGACAAATTCTGAGTTGATTAATATTTTAAATTTTTATCTTCATTCTGCAGGTAGTAAAATTTTGACAAATTGCTTGACTTTGAAAAGTGGATTTCTGTCAATTCTTAAAATGAAAAATCTTTCTTCTCAGAGTAAAACATCTGTGTGATTTTGCAGTTATCTTCCGTTTACCTGCAGAAGACCTTAATTTCAAATTCTTTTAGTGGAGTGGAAAGAGGAACTGAGTTTCAGTGGGTCTCAGTTAACCACACAAAGAAAACATAAATTTTGACACATGTTCTAGTGATTGCTCATTCTTGAATTCTATTAAGAATAAATTCTTAAAAAAGCACTCGAAAATTACAGATGGAATTGATTCAATAACTGACATTCATCCATTGGCTCAGCTGCACACCCTCAAGCTCAACAACTTCTTTTCTCCTTTCTACTGATGTGACTAGATAGAAATGTGTGATTAAATGATCATGTGTCAAATGAACCCAAAAGGAAGAACTTTCAACATACTCCAAAAAAAAGGCTCCTTAGGGTAAAAGCTTTTTCAGTCTAAATTTTTCTGAGTCTGGACTACATGTTGGGAGATCAAATAAGGTTATTGAAAAGCCTCTCAGAATTAAATCTGTTCAATAAAGAGTTTGCAAAAATAACACAATAACTAAATCTCAGCTGATGGTTCAGAACTTAACTTTTTCAGCCATAAGGATGTCTTTATCTCAGCCTGTATAGTGGAAAAAAATGCTCCCCTACATGTAAAAGAAGCTTGTTTCTTCAATACATTCACTGGCCTTCATTCTCTTTCTATGCTAAATAAAACTTGTAAACTTGTCTCTATCTGTTTCTTAAATTTACACTCTCACATCCTACTATCTCTAGCTCTGCACTTTTGTTTTTCCTTATATTTATAGATGTTTTACACATATATATGTGTGTACATGTATTGTATATATTTGTATGTGCATTTGCCCTTGTATGTGTTCATCTACTCATTCTTGTGCACTCAAACATGTCATGCTCTACTTCAGATTTTGAGAGTGGTTTAGGATTGGTAAGAATAACAAATAGGGCATAAGTCACCCCTGTAAACTTCCCAATATAGCATTTGGAGGCAGGTATTTTCTGATTAAACTCAGAGATATGGGAAAATGCTTAAATACTGAGATGCTTTCACAAGTGTAACTTTTAGTGATTTTCTATTCAACTGCTCTCTCATTTTCAGTCACAGACTCATTACAGTTTTGATGTTAATGAAATCTAAAAGAGGCTTATGTACATATTTCCAGGCAGTGCTAGTCATAGGAGGCTTGGTCCTCACCTCTGCAGCAGGAAGACAGAAAATTGTAATTCTCAGACTTAAGTGGATCTCTTGTGGCCTGTATGTACTAAGGATTTATTCATGCTGTGAAGTAAGAGCATTCAATTCTTCTCTCTTCAGCAGAGAGAGATGGAAATCCAAAAATTCACAGCTTGAATCAGAGGGAACACTCAGATATCTTTGACTTCCTGTGAAAGGGGTCAGGAAAAAAATCTAAGGTTATGAAATATCTCACAGAATGAAAATGCCCAATCTCCACCAGCTCAGTCTGAACTTTAAAGTTTTGCTTTGGAGATGGATGGGTAGGAAAAGTCTCTTAAGAAATAAAAGCAGCAGTTTTAAATATTTTGCTGCAAGATATGATCAAATTACAATATCAAGTCTATTTAAGCAATAACTAAGGTATGTATTTCAAGAATGAAATAGTTAAAGTAACAGGCAGAATTCAGATTTCAGCACTACGTAAAACAGGAATAGTATTAAAATTTCCTTTTACTCTAAAAAAGAAGAGGAAAAGGCCTGTTTCATAAAAAGTAACAAATTCCAAAATCTTATGAAGGTTTTGATATTTTTATCTTAAAATATCCCCAAATACTGAAACAGAATTATTCCAATGGGAAATAATTTTGACTGAAAAGTAAATATAAATTCTAGTACTTCTGAAAGTAAGAGAAATACTACTCAGTTTAAAAAAAGTACTTTTGCTGTAGCACAATAAAAGATGATTATGAAAGGGGAAATGTATGCAAGCCATAAGCAAACACTTCCTGCTACTTATATACATTATTCATAGCACTGATAGGAGTATTCAAACTTGCCTAGCTTTTTGTGTGATTCAGGGTAGCAACTTTCCACCAGCTATCTCATTATTGATCAAAAACCTTTTGTTTGGCTGAAATGCCTCTTTGAAAAAAGAGTCATCTACCCCTGTTAACAAAAGACAGAAAATTAATTTCCTTTTGCTGTTGACTAATCTCCTCAGTGTTAAAATTTATGCTCAATTTATACCACAGATTTAGGACTCTGTAGTTTACAGCATTTTCCCTGGTAAAAAGTATTCAATAGCAAGTCACGTCTCATGTTTATTCTAATAAAACAATCAAATGTGAGTCTTTAACAGCATCTAAATACTAAAAAACAGGTAAGTACGATTACACTGTGATGATGGACAAACTCACCAAACATTCTTATGAGGCACTTGTACTTTTAAAATATGTGTCTGAACAGCACAGCTTAAACCAGAATTTAAGCCATTGGAAATGTTAAATCAGAATTCTGAAAACAAATTTCAAAAGTGGCCTGCACAGTTCAGCGCCACAGATAAAACTCTGGTAGCTTATGTGAAAGCTCTACATTGATTGGGTTCTCAATCCTTCATGAATTGCACTCACTTGCAGTTATCCTTTGAAAATATATGGTTTCTTATATTTGGAGAAAAGGGGGTATTAATTTTTTACAGTTTAATCTAAATGGAGATTCATCCTTAGGTGCATGAAATTTAATATCCAACAAAGGAAAACTATTTTTGAAAAGACATGAACTACCATTCTAGTAAATAGTGATAAAACAAGAAGACATATTTATTACTTGTAGGGAAAGCACATAAAACTAAGAAATATACATAGAAATTTGTGCTTTTCATTTATGAACCAGCCTTGATTTGAAATTTTTACATACTAAAGTCCCTCTAGAAGTCTGCCTTTTTTTCAACTATTTTACTCACTTATATTACATTGCTGTTTTTAAGTACTGTGGTACTGCAGTTAGTTCAAAATAGAAATTTATAACCATTAACTCTATCCTTTGCTTGACAGAGAATTTGCCTGAATCTTGTGTTGAATAATTACAAAACTTTTGACTCCAGTGCAGTTCGGAAAATGACAGCTTTCAGCAAAGTATCAGTAGACTTCATTTGTTTCTGGTCCACAGAGACATTTACCCTAAGGCACTGCCTCAGGCTTTTGGGTTTCTTAAGTCTCTTTACTTCCCTGAGATTGTTTGCACTGCTTTTTCTTCTCACTAAATAAACCCACCTTAACAACATTTCAGCACCCTAGAGCAGTCCTGCATTCTAAACTCAGCAAATATCTTACCAGAAACATGTTTTTTAGGCAAAAATAATTACTGCACTATCTACACATCTATTTACAAACAAAAATAAAGTATGATCTGGATGGAGCAAAGACATTTATTTGCTCAGAAAAGTCCTGCTCACAAGGATGATTTATTACAAGCTTTTGCTGCTGTAAAAATCACCAGTTATGTGCTGTTTTCAAATCCTGTAAATAGATTTTGTTTTTCCTGGCTTATTTTATGTGATTTAAGAGGTAAAATGCTATGCAAGCAGAGAGAATTCCTCCAGCAAGTACAAGGGTTTCACACAGGGGCCCTGCCAGTACAGAGTCGCAGAGATCTGTAGAGTCAAGCACAGCAATCTGCAGATGCAGAGCAGTTTATTTTAAAGCTACAGGCTTTTAGAAACTGTTACCACCTCTGAACTCAATGGAAATTCATTTTACACATTAGCTATGAGCTCTGCAACAGCACCTACTTACAGATGTAGTTGGCAAGAACAATTTCAGGCATTGTTTCCACTTTCAAGAGCTTAGCAGCTGAAATTAATGCAATAATTATATATGGCTCCAAACTCTTCTCTAAAATGGCACTCATTTTTTTTCCCTATTTCAAATGCCTACTGTATATTTGATACTTTCTAGTTGAAGCTTCTGAGATGAAACCAAAGGTAATTTTTATTGTTTCCTAGAACTTAGTTACAATAAATTATATACTTACAAGCTATATATGGAAGGACTAAGGATCAAAAGATAGATGAATTTGGAGTCAAAATTCAATAAGTTCCTCATACATTGCTTTTCAGATAGTGCTTTTTACTTTTATTTAATATTATTGTATTCCATGAATCATAGCTGTTTAGCCTGAATTCTAAGATATCTCCCCTACTGTAGAATTTTCCACTAGTTTGTAATCCTTATTTTTCCCCTGATTTGTGAAGAATTTCCCATCCTGAACAGCAAAATCCATTGAAAAATATTGTTCAAACATACTAGCAATTTAATGCAAAATTGTTTCACCTACAAGTTGAATTACTTGTTTCTTGTACCACTTCAACCCTCTGGCACATCCCTAGATGCGCTTTCAGTCCTTAAGCTAAATCTCAACAATATTAAAAATTGGAGCTCAAAATTTGGCTTTAAGCAAGTGTGACTAAATATAAAGCTTACTGCTCTCATTTCAGAGTATGTTCTTGCCCAGAGAGTTTTAAAGATTCATTGAATTATTTTTTTTTTCATTTTTCTGGTAGTTTAACACCTTAATACTATTGTAATTACCAGGATATTACATACAGAGAACGACAACACAATTGCCACTTGGGAAACTAATGAGGAATATTAACTCAGTTATTATGGTAGTACAGAAGGCAAAAGCTCTAGTTCCCCATATGTATTTACTGAGGAACTCACAAAGAGCAGAAGAACTATTGCCTATATTGCATTGTAAGAACTAAAAAGGTGTGTAAGTATTTGTCCACTGAACTTTGAATCCCAGAGCATATTCAAGGGCGTCCTGGGTGTTGGTCAACAAACAGAGGAAACAAAACCTTAAATCTGTGTTTCAAAGTCTTTCACTCCTGTCTGGTGCTGCCTCCCTTCACCAGCATGCATCCAGCATATTAAAAGACCTTGAGGCAAGCCAAAACCATCTTTAGGAACTCCAGGAAAAGCACAGGGTCAGTTCTTCATTAGATACCTTTTCCATCCTGTCACAGGAGCTCTAGATCATATTATCAAATTTTAAAAGTCTAGTCTCCACAGCCAGAACCAGAACATGTGTCACCCTTTCAATGGCAAACAGAAGCAGATAAACTTGAAAATCTCAACATGCAGTAGAAATAAAGAAGACAAAAAAAATAAAAAAGGAACTTCCCTCATACCATTTTTTTCCTCAAAAAATTCTTTTAAGGAAGCAGAGGAAAGGAAACGATAGAACTTAATTAGAATGACATCATTTGACCTTTCAGAAAAAGGTATTTGCTCTATTAAAAAGAAAAGAAAATAAAACTATGAGCTACTACTGACATTTTTAGAAGTAGAAACAATATTTCTCTAAGCTTCTGATAAGCTCATTTTTTTACTCACATGTCAGGGTAAATGATTGTTTAAAGAACCAAATCTAGCATCAAAGTAATAAGTTGTCCAACTGATGAATTAGAATCTTTCTTCTTCACCATCTCCTTTAAAATTTTCAAAATATCCTTAAGCTGCAGGCAGACCCTGAGCTTTTTGTAACTATTCAAAGGTCATTTCAGCTACATATTCTATCATGCAGATTGCTACACTAACCAGGGGTTAGGACCCATTTTAATCCAAAAATGAAGTACATGTAATGAGACGTGGCCATGGGGACACTGGACAAAGAGTTTACATGCATTCAGTCAGAAACTGATGCATTTGCCTACTCAAGAAAAAATGAGGCAGAAAGCACCACTGATTTCAAATGAAAACAGACAGGGATTAATAATTCCATATTGGTCTTTTACCATACATACTGGAATATTCTAAACACTTACTTTTAACCAGAATTTTTATTTTTTGCTGAAGACCCAATCTTTATCAAGTGTGCCAGTCTGAGGAGCAAGACTAACAAAAAGGCAAGTAGGAAAATCTGTGTTACATACACAAAAAGAAGTGTAAAATATTTCACTCTACGGGAAATGAACATTGAAATTTAAGCCGGTAAAGGGAGATTTCACTTGTCAACTTTAGAGGAGCTAGAGATAAGGACCATGAAATAAAGTTTTTTTCTTTTTTTTTTTTTTCTTTTGATACATTGAGATAATAGCAATTATTTTAGTAGAAGTTTGGAAAGAAATTGTTTAGTCAAAGCCTTCCTTTTAACATGATACTTAATACTTCAAACAGTGACGACAATAGTAACCACAACAAGGCTTTCAATCCAACCTTGTCAAACACAGACTCATGAAAGTTGTGTTTTGGGGAATAAAGCAGTGTCTTGCAACATTGACAGATACTTAGACTCTCATAAATCAAGCAAGACAGTAAAACAGCTTTGACATTAAGGAAAGGTAAACTGCATTTAAATAATCCCAAAACAAAGGGAAGAAACAACCCAAACCTTTGCACTCTGCTATATTTTCTTCTAAATAATTAGATTTATATGGGCATCCTTTCTTCCTGATTTCTTCAGCTCATCACTTTGTGATTCAGGTCTGAGAAACAAGGTGAGATACTCAGATCTACAAATGAGTTAAAGACACTGTCTATTCAGAAGTTCCTGCATAATTCTTCAGGTGTTTCATGGGCAATAAAAATGTATGACTAAAAATTGCATGACCAGAAGGTATGCAAATATTTACCACTACTGTTAGTCCAGTTCATTGTCCTTTCTTTCCAGGAGAATACTCCCGCTGAAAAAAACATTCTGCTAAAAGGAGTGGTTTCGGTCACTGATTTAAACTACAGTGTTCACCCTGGGTCTCCTAAACCTCTCCTAATTCTCAGAACAAAATAATCTTTGAACAGTATTTGATTTGTCACACATTAGATTACTTAATGCAAGACACTTGTCTTTGTTTCCTTTCCTCAATATAAAGTGTTCTCTGCAGGTAAAGCCAAGAAAGCATGGTCGTCATCAGGCATGCAAGGCTTTAATGTAAAATGCTACCTATTGGCTTTAAAAAATAAGTTAACTTTTCATAACTTCTTTTTTATTTTTCTTATAAATAAGGTGGCAAATCTCAAAAATAGCAGTGTGAATCAGAAATCATTTGTGTTTGCATTTTCAGAATAGTTCTATATTAATTAAACACACAAGGCATTTGTTGTAATTATAATTGAGATGACTGGCAAGTTCTGCAGCAGAAATGATAAACAATATGAGCTGTTCATGTAAATCAAACAACCACCATGTAGGCCTATTAAAAATACACTTCCCTCTTAAACTTCACTTATTTGTGTTGTTAAAAGCTGAAATGTGTACTGGGAGTACACAAAAAATAAACGTTTATTTTACAAGCCTATATGGTATTGTCAGCATTTATTTACAACCAGCAATAACTTTTTTCCCTGATATTTTTTGTAGTTCAAATTTGCATGGAAAACAAACACTTAAAGCCGTGCCTAATTAAATGCTATGGCTTGTTCCTGTCAGGATAAGAACAGCTACAATTGTATCTTGTGATTCCAAAAAGTCTGATGCTGCTTTCTCTTCATTTGACATTCTGTGTGAACAAAGTTCTGATAATAAAAAAAGTGTCTGTTTTCCATTCAAGACACACAATGATAGTGCCTTGATAGTTTTAATGATAGTATAAACTAGCACTGATCATTAAAAAACTAGCACTGATACAAGTTCTTTCAAAAACAGCTGGAATGCACTCTTACTTAGTATATTGAGTGGGAAGGTTTATTATGGCTTATTAGTGTGCTGAACCTGTACAACAGAATGGACTGCATAGAGCCTTCAGGGATTTATTGATGACAGGACCACCTATTGAACACACACATAAAAACATTTAGCTGCAGGTTTACTGATGCAAAAACACCTCATGAGCAAAACGTGGAGGACCAGGCTATGTTACAAAAAACTACATTTACCAAATTCTGCAGGGCAGGAAGTGGAGTTCTTTCCATATCCAGGTCATCAGAAAAACAACAGAAAGGTACACACATTCCATTTAAAATAAGTTGAATGTAGACCAATTAATAAACCTTTTAATTCTAAAAATATTACTGATGCATTTTATTGAAATAGATTACTGATATTTTTGCCTAGGCATAAAGCTTTTTAAAATATTTTTGTGTGAACTATTTGTGCTATGACAATTGAATAAAGAATGATAATTAAAAACTCAGATAAGGCTGATCTAATACATATAACTGTTTCCCCAGCCATTGTTGAATGACTTGGAACTTAGAATTGCAGACTATCTACAGTTTCTAAAAGTTCACCATTTAAATAACAGTCTGCAAAGAACCTTAAAAAAATCTTTGACAATTTGTTCTGAGCATACACAAAAGGAAAATTGTGGTTTTTAATTCATTTTACCTACATAAATAATGTGCAAGATACATTCAACTTCATTTCCGTTATTTTATTAGAGCAGGGAGCTTGTGAAAATCCAGTTGAAATTCTAAAGAGGTACACAGAGACCTTAAGAAAGATGAGCAAGATGAATGTCCCACACAGCAATGTGATGTTTATATTTAATGCAAGGACAATAAATGTGATTTACACTGTTTTCATTGAGCTTGCATTCACCCTGTGATAATTTGTATCAGCTACAGTAAGATTAATCACCTTGAGAGCTTGTTTACCTTCTCTATTTTATGTAAAAATGTCAGTTTATTGGTGCTTCTTAGTGAAACAGGATATTTACCCATATATTATACTTTCTTTTATCAGTGGATAAATCAATATACTGCAGTTTTAGAGGGACAGTGTTTTACAGATTGCAGTCCTGGAAGGCAGTTAAAAAGCAACACACTGTGATATGAAGGTCTTAGTCATCATGAATATCAACTGCTCAACATCCTAATATTCTGTGAAATCTTCTGTGCTGTAGAGACTAATTTTGCACTAATGACTAATGTCTGTTTCTCTCACCATAGTATAAAGGACATGGGGAAAACAGAATAAACAGAAAGGAGAAACAAAGCAATTACATTTTTAGAAGAAGTATCTAAATAGTTATGCAAAAAAATAAATATTAATACTTTCATCAGCACTGATGAAAGAGAAAAGAAAATTTAGCAATGCAAAAAGGAAGGTCATTCACCATGAAATTTAGGGAAATGGACCAAACTTGTTTGTTTGTCCTCAACAACTTCACCTACATAGCCAAAACTGGAAGGGAGTGAAGGTTAACACTCAATGGGTGAAAAGGTTCACCCATTTTCTCCAGTAATATGGTAACTTCCATAAAGAGAGACTTTAAGTTAGGCTATAACTCCATATTAATCTTGAACAACTACTTCACTTAGGCGCAATGAAAATCCTCACAAGAATATGCAAAGTTTATTCATGTCTAATGAGGGTGAGAGGAAGGTCACTGGTAGCAGCACTAGCTTTTAAAGAAATATAGTAAATCTGGACTGACTCTTCCAATTTCTTTCTCTCTCTCCTTAATCCAGGATGGATAAAAGAGAGAAAATAGGCCATGGAAGCAAGATTCTTTGCAGCATTCCATTTAGTCTAAAAATGGCAGTGTTAAAAACAAGAATGAGCCTGGTTCTACAAATGTAGCAACAATTTTGGAAGGTCTAAAATCTCCCTTCTTACAGCCACCAGGCAAAAAAAGCGCAGCTTTACCCTCTCTGTACAGATTTCTATTTTAGACAAGCACAGAAACATCAAGTGATTTGCTTAATTAACCAGTGAAGTCAGGCTTCCAAACAGTAATCCCAGAAAGTTTACACAATTAATCTGCAGTGCGAGAACTGTTTGCTGGAGAAGTCAATGAATTTTTATTAGTTAATAAGTTGAGCATTGTTGCATTTCAGAAAAATTCCAGATGGTGAAGGGGAGTGCATTTATTGAACAAATTATTCATCTCTGCCTAGCTACAGATCATGTAGACAGTCCCTGGATACAATACTTAGCAGCCTAACATTAAGAAAGGCTGCTGAAATATTCTGAGAAGAGTTTGGTGTAGTTCTTTGTTCCCTAAACAAAACCCCAAACCCCAAAGATTTTGTTTTTATTGAATCTGTATGGTGGGTTTTTTTAGGGGTTTTTTGTTTTCTTTGGCTGAAGGGGCATTAGGAACTTGAGAGACACTGATTTTTATATTATCTGATTTTCAGGGAAAAGGTAATTTTTGCTTTCCTTTAAAACATTAGTCTGAACCATATTAGATAGAGCTGGAAAGAAACAAGTGTTTTTTCCTTAATGCAGAATCCAGACTTTGAAAACCGCTTAAACACACAAATGTATGACAAATAATGTGCAAACAAGTATGCATTTATGAATCATTTATATTGTCATGTTATTCAAAGGCTAAATTTCTTCTCATACCTCTACCCAAGAACTAAAATATTTAATTCTTGTTTTCATTTTTTCCTTTTCAGACTCTTACAGCTATTTCTAATCACAGAATATTCTCAATTGACAGGGACCCATAAGAATCATCAAGCCCAACGCTTGAGTCAGTGGCTCATATGAGGCTCAAACCCACAATCTTGGCATTGCTAACCCCACGCTTTAACCAAATGAGTTAATCTTTATGTCTGTATTGCTATGAAGTTAAGCAGATATTATTAGGCTACTCCTACAGTGTAATATTAGAATCTCTGCTAAAGTTTTCCATCACAAAGGAATTAATTGGACACTGCATGATTGGTCTACAAGGACTGGAAGTTAATCGTGGCTCTGTTACCACAGAGGAAATCATGACATCTGCAGAAGGTTTTATCTGGTTTTTTTTCCTGAAAAAATAGTAAAAGTAATGCTTTCCAATACATTTAAGTGACTTTAAATATAAACATATATTTTTAGCTTTCTTAGCTGTCCTATGCAGCTATCAGGTAGCACACAAGTTAATAACCAGAAAATGTGGTTTTCTTTGGTGTTGGAATGGAAATGAACATTAAGATAAGAGAGGAAAAAGACTCTTCATCCTTCACTTATTATCTAACAGCTAACCTGTCTCAACACTGAATTTCCAGTTTGAATCTTAGTGTGGTGGATGCCACACCAGCACTGGAAATTATTCCAGGGATGTGTGTAAAATGAGAATATATTTCCTTCTGTAGATTAGAAGGGGAAGAACTGAATACCTACCAGAAAAAAAGTTAAGAGAAAAAGGACAGGGCAGGAAAGTGTAGGTGTCATTTCTCTGGCACAGGTTGCTGTTGATTGGATGCCTTTGAAAGGAGACAGAATAGTTGCATGGGTGAAGTACTAGGAGGAAATGAAAATATTTTCACAGATGAGAACCTTGGGGCAAATTAGTCTTCCTTTTTCCTGAGTGAGGACTTTATTTCGCGACAATTACACATGACCACAAAAGTATAGAAGTTAAACTGTTCTGAGCATCATTTGATACACTGGAATGCTCATTGCCATTTCAATGATAGAACTGGCTTCAGTTCTTGGGAATTCTGAAGACAGTTTTGAATACTGCTGGCCTTACCACTGATTTCTGGAGATAAAATAGGTACAGGATTTTTCAAGGCTTGGAAACGTATCTTAAGTGTTGAAAAAGCAAGCAAATTCTCAGATGCTATATCCTTTTTCCAGATCTTTTGAGATATTCTCCTTACAAACATGTTTTGCTGAATGCTTAAGAATTATTTTAAAAAATGTCTGTTTTCTACAGCACAAATGTAAACAGACAGGGAGGTCACCAAGCTGGATTTGTACCAGTGACAAGTACTCTCAACCCACAAAATTTTCCTGAAGCAGAAAAGGTTACTTTGTATACAAAAATAGAATGAGACATAGGATAGAAAGATTCATCATTTTTAAAATTTAAAGAATGTTATGAAGTTCAAAGTCTATTTTCTCCTTTTCATGTCTATTATTCTCATATTTGTTCAATTCTGTGTCAGGTTCTCCAGCTGAGTTCTGACATGTGCTTTCCAACATTAAATTTTTTGTTTCTGGTTAAACTATCTTTACCACATTTCTCCCAATAATTTTGTTTTCAAATGTATTTATATAATAAAAGCCAAATTTTCAGTCTCAAAGTTATGAAATTTCTTCAGAGTAGCCATCACTAACACACAAAGCAGTTGGAGTTGTGACTGCAGGACTTTGCATGATGGGTTCAGATATTTTAAGCCCTTAAAATTGCATACTTTATAGGCTTACAAAGACAGATATGAAGATGATTCATCATTTCTCTACTGCAATAACTATTTTAAAATACATCATTAGTAAAATAATCAGTTATAGAGAAAAAATGCCTAAATGGGTTGATAATAAAAGTGTGTATGTAAATTATGCAAGGTGCCCAAAAGAGCTGGTATTCTTGAGGTAGAATTAACATTTTAACCGAACGATGAAAAGACACCTTCAAGTGTTTCTTTTTGTTGTCATTTTAAACCAACTTGGTTGTCATGCTTAGAGTTTTAGCAAGTATTGGGGCACTAGTCTAATTTTTCACCTTTCAAAAGCATTTCATCACTACCCTTTTATTTCTCCAAATATCAATGGAAATTCCAGATGCTGGAAAGACAGTAAAGATGATTAAATAATACTAAAATTTTATTTTTTTCCTTTTACAACAGTAAGAATATCAATTAACATCTGGTAAACTTTGAAACAAAAATTTAAGTATTCTCTCAAAACTTCAATAATTCAGAGAACCACTTTGAATTCTACTGGCAAAACACAGATTTTGAAAACAGTTGTTCAACAAAGCTGTCCCCCACACTGCTTATAGTCTTATTTATTATGCAGTTTGCAATGTGACTTTATAATGGAATTCCAGAACTTTTATTCCACTTTTACTACTGTACTCATAACAATTTCCTCAAAAATTTGCAGAGCATTGCTTTCAATATACTGTCTATTTCAAAGTATGGGGTTGGAACTCTACTTTTTGACTACCAACAGGAAAGGAAATCAAAGGGCTGTACTTTATTCTTTCTGAATTTGACAGATTTAGCTTGGAGCAGAAAATTAAGGATTATTTCATGCTGAAATTAAAATGATTGGCAAGGAAAAAGATAAAATGCAAGAAATGAGTAGACGCCTAAGATGAAAATGTTACTGTAGACTATAGAACTCAGAATTCTTTTTTAACTTCAACAGTAATTTTCTGAAATTGAAAATTTTTTGGATTTTGGCCCTCTTAAAATAATTTCTAAAATATTCTAAAGTGAAAAGTAATTTCAAAACATGAAAGATGTAAAAAGATTTATTTAGAAATGATAAACGTGTTTTTACTCTTTTTATTTTGTTTCTTTTTAGTTTTGGAATCCTGTCCCCAAAGCTCGTTCCTGACACTGATTCACAGGCTATTGAAAAGTCACTAGATTTTGTTACTGTTGAAAATCCAGCTTCTTTAGGAATTAATCTCAAAAAAGAAAAAAAGTGTTTCCATCAGTCCTAGTTTGTCTATGAGGCACTTAGAATCTTCAGAATACTTAAATATACCCTAAGGTAAAAGTTTTTTGTTCTGAATTGATGTCACAAACTAAATATACCACAGGCCAATTGTTCCCTGCTTCTTGGGAAATAAGCAGAGACAACTTCAATCATTAGGAAATTTCTCTGGAAAAAAAATGAAACAGAAAATGGACACATAATACTACTCATTCTGTTATAATTAATCTGCACATAAATATGCAAGGCATTCTACTGGCAAGCTGAAATATTTTTATTAGATAATGTATCTGAGAATATAAGAACACTTCTAAGTTCTTTAAAGCTTGCTTACCACTCATTTCTGTAATGTCATTCTGTGCCAGATTCAGTGAAATCTTAAGCACATCAACCCACGTGAAGCCGGAGCCCAAATTCTCCTGCTGCCTCTAGCTTGATCCAATTAGTTTGCAAACCTTGGCCAAAACTTGTCCCTTGACATTTTGTAATCAAAAACTGCTGCCACCACCACTTTATACGTACTCAGGAAGGCTGTTTGTTTTAAAAGGCTCCAAACTGCCATGATAAGCAGTTATCCTGCCATTTTTTTCACCTTCATAGAAACCCAAGATGGAGGACAGGACAGCTGCTCTACTGTCTGCTTGACAGAATACAAATAACTTGCTAGTTTGTAGGACTAGAGCTTCATTAGACAGAATACAGCTCTACAAATCTTAAATCTTTACAACTATATCCTTTGAATTTTTATTTTTTTTGCATACATGAAGGAAAAATTAAGCTCTCTATCTAGTCTCTAATAGCAGAAAAGTGAGATGACATATAGAAGATATCAATCAAAAGAAACAATAATCCAGAATAAGAATTTGTGAAGAAAAATCTTTCATTTTCTGGAAGTATGGATGAAAAAGTGTAGATAAAAGTGTATCTCAATTATGTGAAATATTTGCAAGTAAATATGCAAACATACCATATGAACAGTATTTTCCTTTTACCACTACTTCATAATAAAGTTCATATCCAACTATGTCCTACATTTTCTTACTGTGTTCCATCTTTCTCTGAAAACTTTTCATGATTGTTATAGAAATTGTATTTTGCTAGAAGGCTGCGACAGAGACACTGATTCTACAGGTGTTAGAATGTACTGCTTCAGTCCTGCAAAGTACTGACAGAAATTATTAATGGTAGCCACATAAACAATATGTCCACAGATATTTTGATGGACTTATTTTCATTTCTAGGATTTTCCATCTGGGAAAGAGTTTTAATGGAAATGAGAGAAATTCTGCTTAGACTTTGTATTTAAAGTTTGTTGGTTTCCTTAGTGGGCTTTCCTTCCTCCCTCTTCCTCACCATTTTAGAGCTACACTGGTGTCTTATCAACAAGAAACAGCAGCAAAATTCATGCTCAATGCACACGTCAGTGACTTAAATTTTTCACATTTTACAGAACTTTGTCTTATGAGCTGCTTCTAAATTTTCAGTGAGTGATTTTAGAATTGTGGCAGGCTATGAATATGATAAATTGAAAATTTTGCCTATTCAGTTCATGAAGTGAACCAAAATATCCTTCAGCTCTGCTACATCTCAATGTACTATTTTAATTTAGCACAGACAGAAGAAAACCTCCTGAGCTGATCTAAACAAAGTCTGTTTAAAAAGAGCTAAGATATAACCTGCTTCTGTTAACTCCTAAATATAAACAAGTGCGACAATCTTCAATGGTTTGGAAACCAAGAAAATCGTACCTCATGACTTGAAAGAGATCAGATTCTACCCTCCCCAAAAAAACTAAACAGAACAGGAAGGAACTTGCTGAGACACTATATAAATAAATCACCTATCTCTTCTCAGTAAATACAAAGAAAAACCCAAAGCAACACAGTGCAAAGGAACCTGCTTATAAACTGCAACAGCAAACAGTACAACTGCTTTTTCTCACCTCCTTCCCATAGCTGGCTCATCTTTCCCTGCTTTTCCTCAGGCCCAAACCATGAGCTGGTGTATCCCACAGTCCCCATTACCAGGCTGCTAGAACTTGTCCAAGAAGACAGCCCAGACCTTGACCCTGGCAATGCCATCTCCTGCAAGAGCCACCTCCTACAGGACCACAGCTGCCACCCATCTGCCCACTGGGGGAACCTGGGCCGAGGGGACAGAGCAGGATGAAAGGAATAAGAAAGACCTAGAGAGCCCCAGAAAATGGATGGAAAGGAGCCACTAGGTACACTTGGGGTATTCCCAGGGAAAGGAGCAGGCAGCAGGAGAGGGTGCAAGAGACACTGAGAGAGGAAGCCGGGAGGGAACAAGGGAGGCTCACCCAGACACCCACCCTGCTTCACAAAGTGCAGCCACACCCAGACCCCACTGCTCCTGGGTCATTTAATCACGTATTCCCCTGAACCCCACCACATCGCAGGAATTCACTGCTCTCCTCATTTCAGATAGAAAAGGGGAGAAGAGGTAAGACTTCTGAAATGCATTGCCTTCCTCTCCCATTTTCCCAGCTGTCTTTGAAACCAGGCTTAAAATGATTTAGTCATTTTGAGGGAAAACAAATAAAAATGGTTTCCTAGCAACAGGATTTGCAGAATTGGTCTCTGAGGAAACTCTACTCGATATTTTCAAGGTTTTGTCCGTTTACTAATATAGGAACAAATGTACTCACATCTTATTTATGTGATTCGTTAAAACAAGGCTCTGTTGCTTTTCAGCAATAGATTTATTGCAAAAGATGGTGTTAAAAGAATTCATATTCTTGCAAATAAACCAAGAAATTTCAAAAATTTACACTAAACACCTAGCATACCTTCAGCACATACAAATGCATTTCATTTAATCAGATCATGTCCCTACTACAAACCTAAAAAATTCTATTTCAAAACACAAACCTAGGAGTACCTCAAATTGCAGAACAGCTAATTTTTCTGTTATATGACACTACATACTGGAGGTGTCTATCCAGCCAAACCACTGGAACTACTTGGAAAAAAATTGAAGGGCTGTCAGACTATCAGATGTAATGAAAATGTATTAAGTGGGAGAAGGAAGTGAATTAAATAGAAATTTATTAAATATCAATGACCTGCCTGAGCTGCTTTAGGGTCTTCTGAATGCAACATATGTAAACGAATGCAACATATGTAAACACATCAATAGGATTCATAATTCTTGTTTTTGTGAAATAGTACTCTTGGGGAGTTAAGCAAGGAGATGCCATCAAAATTAAATGTTCAGTAGTATTAAAATAAGTTGAAGAGAAGGTTTACATTTACATTAATCAAAGTTATAGAAAGAGATATGCTCCTAGGTCACTGTTAGAAGTTGCAAAGAATATTTCAGAGATAACTATTGACATACTTTGTTGCAGACCCTACTGAAAAGCCTATTAATGTAGGAGCAGATAAAGAAATTATAGTTTCCCTTAATTTGCTCCCGCATGCAATTACTTGTAATTTTATTTACTGGAACTAACTCACACATTGAGAATAAACGTATTATTTTGAAAAAACAATTTCTTTTTGATATTATTTTTAGAATTATAATTAATGTCTGAAAAAGGGTCAAGAACAATAATGAAAAATAAAAGTCACAATGAATAATTATTTATACATCTGTCAAAGCCCAACTTTATTTCTACAACTTTTGATTATTTGATGTCAAGATTAAGCAAACAAGCACATGATTTTTGTAGATGGGAGACAACAGCTTTTATGTTAATGTCATTTCTATTGACTCTATGTGAAAAAATAAATACAAACTGATGAAATGTTATCTGGAAGAAAATTTATTACCTAAATCTAATAATTGTACAAGTAAGCAATATGTGGGATAAGAAGAAAAAACAGATGTATTCTTCTTGATGCTTTGAATTGATCTCAAAATAGTTGAGAATTTAAACACACAAGGATTAAATAATAAAGAGAGAAAAAAGCAGATGAAGAAACCACAGCATTCTATCTGCCCCAGTCCCATTCCATAAGCTGCTCTCTGGCTCATGTTGGAACAAAGGTTTTCCCGGCTGTGCTACGAATCAAGCTGGGGATTTACCTTCACAGGAAAGGGATTGCTTTCCCCCTTTCTCCTTTTTGGAGAGTGTGGATGGAGTGGGATTCAGTGGAATAGATTTGATCACCCAACCTCAAGAGCTCACTTATTAAAGGAGTGAGAACAAGGAACATGTACTGCCCGCTGACAAACACATTTATATTGTGAAATTGCCATGTAAGACGTCAAGTCCCTCTGTAAATTTTATGTTTCTTCAAGAACCTCTATCAATCTATCTTATTTTATGTGGCTTCTTTTAATATCTGAGCATCATTGCATATGGCAATGAAAACAAGCCAAGCAGACATGAATACTGAATCTTGCTCAAACTATAGATATAGAAATCTTTCCCTATATTAAAAAATAAAAAGTGCACATCCCTATAGGGTAAAGCTATTATGAAGAAAAGACAGTTTATAATTTCCTTTTTAAATCCGCCTGGATTTATAAAAAGTCGTTATTCCTTAGTATTAAAAGTTAAACAATCTGTAGCTGTCATACAACAACTTTTTATCAGCCTATCTAATTTTTTATTTGTATCTGACTCTTGGCCCAATATCATGGTTTCAATTCTCTTGTGATACTCTGCACTGAACACATAGAAGTTTTAATGCAGAAGTCTGTCACTTTACCTATGTTACTGTCTGCTTTTAGTAAAAATTCAAATCCTAAAAGTCTTTACTGTATTTTTAATCCTTCAAATGTCACAATATTTCCCTTGAAAATCTCCTCCAGCAAAAAAATCAGCACAAACACTATATATTGAATTTAAAATGTTGACATGTTAATAAATGCAATAGTCCAAAGCATTTGTATTCTACAGGAGCAGGAAACCTGATATGAATATAAAAATGTAACACAATAATTCTTCTTGTATAAACAAATGTACCAAAATGGCATGTTTCTGCTGTATATGCAACCATTGAAAATGTCCAGTGCTATTTGAATTTTATCAATTATACAAAACAACTAAAAAGCAGTATATTACTACTATTATTTATTTTACTTGCTAATAGGAATAATACCTGCAACAGCATATAATTTAATAAAAGAGATAGGAAAGCAGTGTCATTCCAAATACAAAGTATATCTATATCATCCAGAACCAACTTACTCTAGTATGAGTTGAAATACCACAGTAGCAATCAATTCTTTATATAACTCTAGAAAATATGGTGCTGCTAAAACATTTTATCATTATGATCAAAATTCAATAAGTCATAAAGAGACAAATCTTTTGATACTACAACAGAAAAGGCTAGAAAAGACATTTCACTTCTTCAGCACAAAAAGAGCTAAAACCCAAAATCTTAGCAATCATGGAGAAAGAAACAGAGAAGAGAGAATAAACAAAGCATGCAGATGTGTGCATCAATAGAGTCATTGCATGTTGAGTGTGAATGTTTGGTCCCCCATTACAGGAGATGTTACTGCACTCTCACAGAATCACAGAACGATTGGGGTTTGAAGTGGCCTCTGGAGATCATCTAGTCCAACCATAAGCCTAATACTGTCAAGTCCAGCACTAAACCACAGACCTAAGGACCACATCTACAGATCTTTTACCTCCAGTGTTGGTGTCTTAACACTTTCGTGGCACAGGTGTGGCTATTCCAGTGTTTTACCTTTAATGCTTTCAGGGAAGGAATTTTTCCTAAGATCTATTCTTAAAATAGACAAGATAATCAAGACTTTAAAATGGTTTTCATATGAACATCAAATAAGAAGATTCATCTTCCAGCACATACAATTTTGTGAAGTCTGTAAGGAAATGAAAGCTTTGGTATTTTCCGTAAAATGTTGTAAAGGCCAGCTCATCCCTCATGGTAAAGCTGGCAGCTACAGAAGCATCCTTCACAGCTCTTATCATTAATGCCAGCCTGAAGATTGGAAGGTTCTCCTGGGTACTCAGGTGACATCTATCTACCAGGAGAATTTTCTGCTCTCCTAATAAGATATGAGCATCTGAGACCCTTCTTCCCTGCAGCAATCTCTGAGCCATCTGTTAATCTTGCTTGACTTCCTCTGCAATTGGCCTGTACATCAGACAGCAGAGTGTTACAGGCTTTTACAATCTAAGTTAGATTAGTTTAGAGTGTGTTGGGTGATCCCAAGCTGTTTTCAATTAGCTGTTGTCAGTTATTAAGTCATTTAACCCAAATAAGCACTGCCAGAAGTAAATATTTGCCACCTGGTTGTAGCTGAATGAGATACCAAATCCGAAGCTCAAAGACGAAGAAATTTTATAGAGTATGATGTTAGCCATTCCCACCATGAGAGGAATTTCTCTTATGCTTGTGTTTGTTTAAATTATCACTATAGTTTTGCATGGAGTTTTAATTCCCCTGATTCAGCACTCAATATGTTTTGCAGTTAGTTTTGGATAACTTCTGCTGTCTCCCTCACAATCTAATTAGAAAACTGTAAATGGGAAGGAGGCCTCAGAGTTTTTGTTTTTATTTTATGAATAAGAAATGTATTTGGCAAAGTCCAATGTTCTGTAAGACTGGGCTTGATCCAACAACTAAAAGCTTATTAAATGAAATGAAGTGGGTTTGCCACTGGCAGCTATACTAGTCTAGCTGCTTTTCTAGAAATCAAGGTACTGTAAGATGACTTTAATTATATATTCACACTCCTTACCATTTATTATACAGGGAAGAACATTTTCTTGCTAACTACATTTAAATTGGCCATATATTTTTTTTATATTTATGATCCATAGAAATATTTTTTTTTATCTGAAATGCTGCACATTAAAAATTCATGATGCAACCATAGCACATTTATGTAGTCAGCCAAGTTCCTGTTCAGAGTCACTGTTTCATTTTCCAGGGAACAGCCAATTCCAGCTCCCATCATTACAACTCACTGCCTCAGCTGCCAGCAATGAAAGAGAACCAGCTTTGTTTAAACAGCATTAGTACCATACTGGCAGATTGACAACTGGCATAGAAAGGTGCTATGCAAAAAGCTGGCTGTTCATTTCACTGGTCATGTAGAAAAACTGACTCCAAACGAAGATAATTGCTTCTACAAACTTCTTGAAACAAACAAATAAACAAACAAATAGAAAACCCACAAAAACAGTTTGGGGTGAACAGAAGTTGTTGCTCCTCCATGTTTCATTTTCTTTTTTATTTTTTCCAAATGTCTTTAAATTGAATGTAGAATTCTTTCTTCTTTTAAAAAAATCATACTGAGAAATGTGTATCTCAGTATATAAGGAAGGAAGTGGCGGAAGGAAGGAAGGAAGTGGCGGAAGGAAGTGGCGGAAGGAAGGAGGGAAGGAAGGAAGGAAGGAGGGAAGGAAGGAAGGAAGGAAGGAAGGA
>JAHLSL010000015.1:260943-382946 GCA_025920805.1 Petroica traversi
GAAGGAAGGAAGGAAGGAAGGAAGGAAGGAAGGAAGGAAGGAACTCATCAAAATAGGTTCGACAATTTTACTCAAATTTGCAAATACTCCTAGACATGAAAACACAGCCATTGACTAAGGTTTTGAACAAAAAGCTTTCACATGGCGTTGGGTATCATCACAGTAGCAAATACTTAGACTGTTGATTATATAGCTGGAATTTTGTCTGTATTTGCAGCAAAGATTTGAGCATCATCATTCAAATAGTCATTATTTAAACTCAATTAGTTTAAATAATGTGAATTTGTTTTCATTAAATAAGAAAACTGAGCCATTCCTTAGGAAGCTGAGACAATTTTCCTTTCTTATTGCTGCAGCACATAGGTACCTATGAGGTAATGGAGCCTGGTTATGTCAGGTGCAACACACATAAACAAGAAAAATAAATGTAGATAGCAAACACAGAGAAAAAATGCTTAAATAAGGAGTGCTTAAATCCTCATTTTACAGACCATAGGTTGAGAGACTTGAAACTCATTCTGTGTCTGAGCTATTACCTAATAAAATGAATGCAATAGAGGGACAGACAGATAAGATATATTATGACATTCTGTAAGCAAGACTAGTGATCTAGATTTACATCTCTGATGTTGTGCTGGTATGCATATTTTATATTTGCAATTTGATTGTGGAGAACACCGTTTTCAATAACTTTTTTAAGAGCACCAACTCTTAATATTTTTACAGAATACTGTATCTCAAAAATGTTGTCTCTGAAGACCTATGCTTTAGTTATGCTTGCTAAATAGAATTTTAGACTCTAAATGACATCATGTGAATGCTGTTTGCAGCTCAGCTAATCAGAACAAAATAGTTGCCTCCACTCATAAACTCCCATGAAGCTTTGCTATAGCGCTGTTGAAAAAAATATTTGCTGGAGTTCTGAAGACATATGCCTGTACCTACTTGTCTAATTACTGCCATGAGATCAGCAATGTGACACTCCACTTAGACCTACAGAAGAAACCTTACTTATTCAAGACCAGGGTTAAACTGTTATACATTTTCAGATTTATGTTGTGCATTAATTATCCAATACAAATCTTGAAGCAATCATTTTGAATTATTTAGAAAGCAGGCAAATAGCCTTCATTCTAATATACAAGTTTCTGTACTATTTATTCTATACTAATATTCTGTTTATAGTACTAGATGTAATCTGAAAAAAGAAAATGTTAAGAAATTATAGTTTAGATACAGAAGGGCATAATATGAGACCTATTTCTCACTTATTCTTTAGCATGAAAAGAAAAAATGACATTGCAAAGGGCAATTTGTATAAGGGAACATAGTACAGAACAAGGGAGTGATTTCAAACCATTGTAGAGTTGGTTTAAGTTCGATATTAGGATGAAGTTCTTTACTGTGAGGGTGAGAAGGAACTGTAACAGATTGTCCAAAGAAGTTGTGGCTGTCCCATCCCTGGAGGTAATTCAGGCCAGGCTGGATAGAGCTCTGAGCAACCTGATCTAGTGAAAATTGTCCCTGCCCAGGAACAGTTGAGATTGGGGAGGCTGGAGCTACATGACTTTTCAAGTGTTTTCCAATTCAAACCATTCTAGGATTCTATGACTAGGGAACAAAGCATTATGAAAAAACTTGGGACAAGAATTTATATTACTGGAAAAGGTGGTAATTATTAAAGATGTGATCTGTAACTTGTAAATCTTTAACAGTCTTCATAAATTCATTAAACACAAGCAGTAGTATTCCCATGCAAGATATTCAGAACAAATTAATTGCATAACAACCTACACATCATATGAGCAAGTGTGTGATCAATACTACAGACAAATATCCTTTAGTGTCTATGTAAATTAAAGATGGTTGTAAAACAAGCTCTGGCGCATTGATTTGTCTTGTACCTCATGACTATGGTGGATCGTTCCCTCCAAAAAGGGAGGGGGGGGGGGAAGTAAGGGATCTTTCTATGACACTGATCAGTTATATATCCTCAAAATAAATGTTGAAATATTTTTCATATCAGTTCCTACAGAGGGAATGGCCTACAAGGGACTATTCTAATAGAGTCAGGAGGACGGTACAGGATGTGCAGTCCTGCAGACACAGAAAGAAATGTTCATTGGCTCCAAGGTGGCCCAGCTCCCTGTAAAAGGAATAAAATGTGAATGTCAAATCTGGTATACAAATGTAATTTGCTGTATCACTGGTTTTGATCCCTATTTAAAAGCTGAGACATAAACTATAAAAGTTTTATATTTGTCCCATGGGGCATGATTTCGTGCCAAAGCCTTGTTAGAAGTGCACACTTTAACTCTTTATCAAAGGAAGCCTGTTAGAGACATAACTTGAAGACCATAAATCTCAGTTCTGCCATGAAGCAACACTATGATTCTGATTCATAAGTTGCAGTTACTGTTGTCTGGCAAACACCAAGTTGTCTGACATTGCAGCACTGATAACATTGATGGTTTGACTCCTCTTATTTTAGAAGGAATTAATTTGGAGTTCAAAATTCTACCATTGGTTTCAGTGTCTATTGCGATCAGGACTCAACACTTCTGGGAAGCCCACCACTCTTGCCTGGCAAGTGAATACTTCCAAAGCAACACCTTTCCCTCCCTTTTGTTTAGCATGGCTTGACAGTGAATACAACAGTAAATTCCTAGTTGTCGGCCCCTATTACGTTCTGCATCACCGCATTCAGTTATTCAACTTGAAACTGCACCTCTGGGGTTTCAACTCATATACCCACTTTAGAGATGACTAAGCTATGCTTACATGAAATGCCCGTGTGCACTAATTAACACACAGAGAAAAGACTATAACAGCAGGCCTCCTAAAATATCTCTACATGAAACATGTTACCATGACAGCGAACAATTTCAACATCTGTATAGGAGCCTGTCTTTTAAGAAAACATCTCAAATTAAAAAGCTTAAGGATAAATAGTAATACATATATCTGGTAAGCAGATATATCAGCTATTTTTAAAATAATTACTATAAAATAGCTTTAATTTTGTGAGTAGCCCACTGTCTGAAATATCATGAGATCAAGGAAAAAGAAGGAAGCTCATAGACTTCAGGGTTAATTATATTATCAGTTTATTTCAGAATTGCTACATAAATTTAATTATGCTTTTTAACTACATAAAACTTAAGATTTTGTATCAATTGATGTAGACATATAGTAAGATAATATGTAAAATTTACATTAATATGTAACATCAACCATCTAACACAAGCTCTGCGCTACTGATGAAATTTTCTCATGTCTTCTGTTGATAATTAATCACTTACCCTCTTAGCTTTTGATGAGAAACACCAGCTCACAACATTCTTTTGGGAACAGTAGTTTAAATGGTATTTATGAAAAATGTGCTTAATAAATTTCCTTACATAAAGAGGAATTATATAAAGTCAACACATTGCATAGTGCTGTGCTCTTCCTCAGACATGTTCCTTTTCAGTTTTACTGCTCATACAGCAGAACTTCCCCTCTATAGAACGCTAAATACCAAAAAGTTTATTCAGCTATAAAGAAGAATATATATGTCTTCCCAATACTGGCTGAAATTTACTTCTCTGGTTATTTTTTACTAAATGTAGAAAAAAACACATTTTATTTTAATCCTCTCTTTTCTCATATATATATATATATAAATGAAGTAAATATGATAAAAGGTTACACTGAGTTAAACCAGCCATTTTTTGAGTCATGTATAAAGCCCTAAATGGTTCTGCTACAATCTGGACCACTTCTAGGACAGAAGGAGCCAATACCTGAGTGTTTAATTTCAGTGTGTCCCCTATCTCTTTTTCTCCAGAAACCATATTTCTCCCAGCATAGAAGTGTAGACCTACTATAATTTCTAAGTCCTGCTTTGCTTTTGATCATAATTTTCTGTATTGTTTATACCTTTTTCTACCCAGAGAGCTGGAAAATATACTGTATATATATTACATGAAGAAAATTAGTCACAGAGTAGTTAATTATTAATAAAGAGCAAAGGGGTAATTTTAAAATTAAAAAAAAATTATTTTTGCAGCTCTTCAATTGGAAAAAGTGTTTCTACCTGAAGTTATTACAAAAGAATAGGTAAATACTCCAACAGTTCTTTAACGTCATTGTCATAGAATGTCTTACAATCAATTATAAAAATTCTGTATTTTTCTGTTAGCTGTATGCAGATAATATTCTTTTTAAATCTTTAAATGAATGTCTTTGTTGTATTAAAAATGCGAAGTTTTTTAAAATAATAATTCGTAAAATGGATTCTGCCCACTTCTTATTACTTTTTTATATGTGAGTAAATGCAAATAAGGAAGGCTAATATAGTTGATTTTTGCACAGCTAGTTTAGCTAAATATCACATAGAAATGATGGTCACAGGAGCATATTCTTTCAGCCTTTTAGACTATTCAGTAATAATGTTAATCCTTTCAGGAATCTTTCCAGAATAGTGGATGTTACATATGGCATTTCCTTCTCTGCTGCTCTATGACACACATTTGGAATAAAGTCACTGAAGATCCTTCAGCTCCTTATAGATGTCTTCACCTTAATCACAGAACACACACTGATTCTTCTTAATTTTACTTTCCTGAACCTTTTTTATTTTACCATCTGTACATTCCAAACAGTTACAAGTATCAAATGTAATAAGCAACAATAAATACTTTCAAACAAACTCACCTCTGATTTGAAAGTTAAGGAAGAAAAAAAAGACAGAGGAAAAATATGTATAAAATAAATTTTATATATCCTTATATCACTGGTGGGCAGCATGTTGAAATTAGCTTTAGGGGCATATTACAACACCTTGTCATACATAATTTTACCTCAATAGAGAAATAAAAAATATATTTATTTAGTGAGGTGAAAATTATTTTTAATGCAGCATATTCAGACAAAATAAGAGTGAGAAAATAACTGGTAACTAAGAGAAGAAGCTGTTTTTATCTAGGGTTGATATTATTTTATTTGATAATGAGATATAGATTTTTTTTTTCTTTTTAGTTCACTTCAGGCAGGTAAATTGCAACCCTCTTCAAAGTTTTCATTAGGTGGACTATTATTCCCTTGAAAGAAATCACACTCTATGCATTATTCATTAGGGACAGCAAATCTTTAGAACAGTCACATAAGCTGCAGTATCACAGAACTACTTAAAATTCTATGTCTTCTTTCTCCATTTCTGCTGAATTCAGTTCTGGTCTAATCTCCATGTATAATGCAATATCTCTGGTTAATTCAGATATTGCAATGCTGAAGAAAATATATATTTTTTTATTAGTGCTGGATAACATAACCTCATTTTTATTTATCAAATTCATGTAGTTCAGTATCTGTATGATATTTTGATACTTTCATCTTCTCTTTTTGTTTTTTTTTTTTTTATTTTTTGTTTTTTGGTGTGTTTGTTTGTAATATGGTGGTGTATATTTGTACACATCCATATGCAGTGGATGTCTAAAGAGAGTATTTTACTGATGCTCTCCCCTGCTTGCCTCCTAGAGTTTGTTTTTTTCCAGGAGTCTTTATGAGTACCTTAACAGCTTTCTGTACTCATTAAGGCTATTACTATGTGCTTCCCTCACAGTTTCCTGCCAGCTGCTATATTACACTTCATGGGGAAAACCAGTCAGTTCTTCTTTCATATAAGAAAGATGATGCCAGCTTCACAAGGTGTATTCAAAATGGTGCTGGAGGTGAGCTGATAAAATAATTGCACTAAATTTCTTGGGTGTTGTTTTTTCTCTCTGTCCTCTAGATCTCTCTTCTAAACAGCATAACACAAGATTAGGCAAACCATGTACTTCAGCAGAAAGGCCACTGCATGGAAAGGTACAGACCTTCATCCTATTCATGACTGGGACTTAAATTTCCACAAGTCCCTTCTATTTTCTGTCTTTCTCCCTCCACCCAGGACTTTCACATTTTATTTCTGCTGAACACACAACTAAGAACACCAGAGCTGTCATTTGCTAAGCACACATTCAAATACACAGCAAATACCTAATCAGGGAAACTTCAACCCCCAAATTTTAAAAATGACAAGTGTTAAAGTTGCCGGTTTTTACCTCATGTTATTCACCTCGTAACAACTTCTTTGCTTTTGGTATCACTTTTCCTGTCATGGTCTTTTCTGTCTCAGTTCAGCTTCTTCTAAGTTTTCCCTTGGGAAGAATTGGATGGAACTCATGGTGTTAGGGCACAAAGTCTGCTGGTTTAACCCTTTACCACTTTTCATATGACTGTGTATGTGCTACCTTAACTCCTGGTGGTGTAGAGTGCATTCTTCCTGCCACTTCTGAAGCTGACTGAGTTAGCACAGATGTTCCAAATCCAAAGTACCTCTTTAGTCAAGGTTAGTGTTTGCTTCATTTTTGAGATGCACATTTTAACCACAGTCCTTTGCTTGTACTATTTTTTAAATTTCTGATAGTATTACTTACTTCTTCTTTTTCATCACTGAATAAATAAAAACTTTGAAAAACAAGAGGATAGCCATGATGTCATCTGAGCTTTTTAAACACAAATCAAGTGATATCCTGTAAAAGATATTAAAACAAATTAAAGGATTCCATAATCCTGTAAATACAAAGAAAATCGGAGAGGGGAAAAAAACCTGCAAGAACACAGTTATGCAATAATAAATAGAAGAAAATATAGAATTACCCCTCCCCTCAAATGAAGTGGTGATGACTGTTTATGAGAAGTTTTCCCCCAATTTTGAAGACAAGCACAAGGTGCTGAAAAAATATGTAAAGAAATTAAACCAGGCAAAATAAAAATTACTGTTTCTAGCCTGGAAACAAATCAGAAAAATCAGAGGAAGTACTTGGGGTCTAAATTACCTCCATACTTAGTGTCCAAAACTAAAGCAAATAAATTACAAATCTCCTGGACCATGCTGTTGTTCTGAAGTTATTCAAGACACTTGCCACAAAAATACTTTTGACTTTATCTAAGTAGTCTATACCTAAGATTTTTCTAATACTTACATTAGAAAAACCCATCATTATCAATCCATACCTAAAAAAAAAATCAAAAATTTAAATTCATATTACAGAATTTAGAGGTTTAAAATTTAATTTTCTTCAATTGCATACAAAAATGCCAAAATTATAACTTTCATCAACCATATTAATTTTGGTGCAATACTGACCAAAGACATTTCAGCATTAGATCAATGTTTCTTAAACTATATAAAAGTAAGGTCATGTAGGAAAAATTTCAAAATATCAGTACAGTGGTTTTTATTTTGTTTTATTTTGGTTTTTTGTATTAGATAATTCAGATTCTAAGTAGCATGAGGATGCAAAACTAGGATATAAGACCTTCAGTTTACCTATATTTTCTCAGAGAGATGGAGGATTATCTTCAACTCTGAGTATGGGACTGGAAGGTAAGGTCTTGAACTGAGGAAAATGATAGGAATTCATATTTTGCAGAAGATAAATTTTCACATTAAATATCAGGACAGTCATGTATACTGAATGTCTCTAGGGATTAGCATAATATTTCTATTAGTAACGCTAGCTTATCCAACTGAGCAACACTCTGTAGTCAAGAGCAAAGTACTGGAAGGGTGAAAATGAGCTTAAGTGTTTCCAGGATGGGTTAAGGAAGGAGTGTGACCATTTCCACGGGCAATTATTTAGCTTTAAATGGACTTCCCTCAAAAATTCTCTCTTCTGTCCTTACATTACTGAGTGACCTCCCTTCATTCTATGCATTCTAGCAATTTCTCCTTTTCTTTATCATGCTGTTCACTCCAGACTCCACCCAATGAAACATGAATGAAAAACTATAATTGTCTCATGGAACCAAGGAAAACTGAAATTTTTGCCTCAATACTTGATTGTAAAAATAGCCCTTGTGTATGCCAGATATACCTCTTTCAATGCAATGTAAATTATAAATAATAAGTCCAGCATTTTATGTTATTACTATTTCCAATTGCTGCTTCGACTGAGCAATTAGTGGAAAAAATCCTTGCTTAAATGCTACATTAATAATTAAATTTTCATCTTCCCTGCTGTTGTAATAAATATGGTACTTCCACATAGAGAGATTTAACACAGGGTATCCCTGCTCTTTACCCAAACATACAAATGATATATGAACAATGTAGATTAATGCACACAATGGATCACAGAAGGATCACCCTGATGTTCTCTCCCTAAAGAGAACAGTGAAAATTTTTCCTTTGTAAGCAATGGGTTTTGTGTTGGAAAGACCTTTTCACAGAGAAGTCCTGGTATTGCTTTTGTGTTTTTAAATAATGCTATGAGGTTGAAAATTTTGATTTGAGTCAGTCATCATTCCTATTATAAAAGCACATTAACCTGTGTGAGAAAGGTCGAGACTAATCAGTTCAATGCAGGAGTGAAACCAAAAGCAACAAAAAAGACAAAGAGCCAGGACAGAAATAGATCAGTCTTTAAAAGTGTCTCTGAAGTGAAAATTCCTGTTTGATCTCTGACTTGAATTTTTGGAGTTAAATTTTATCTGACTGGATTTTTTTTTCTAAATCATCTAGAGAAAAACATAGCGTCTATATACTGCTCTGTACCCTCACAGTTGAAGCAGAATGGAGAACAGTGGTAAAAATACTGACAACCACAATTTTATACTTGGGTGTATAATGCTTATGCATGTAGATAGAACTATCTAACTAGAGATATGTCTTTCAAATAAAGTTATTAGCTCATAGTTGGATAACAAGAAGCAAAAAGAACACTTTCTCACTAGAGGACAGAACAAGAAGCATACTGTGTTGAAAATTGCTTCAGAAAAATGTAATATTAATTATCATAGTTTATTAGAGAAGTCTAAAACATTATAAGTCAGATTACAGAAATAGCCATGACAACATTTAGTGACAAAATAAAATTCATTTATTCATCATATAGGTCCCATCTTCTGCCTGACCTATATATGCTTATGTGTCAAATCAAATCAAATCAAATCAAATCAAATCAAATCAAACCAGAAAAAGGGTGAACCAAAACAATTTTTGAATCATTCCCTCAGATTCCATGAGCAATTCAGGAATGCAGATTTAAATTGTTTTGCAAGGCTACAGCAGCATAATACCAGCCAAACTGGTCTTCCTTGCTCAAGGAGAAATTTGTGATTAGAGCTGTCAATATATCAGAATTTCCAGTCTACAGGAACTATATGGGAAGAGCAGGGTAGGAATATTTATTTTTTAGGAGAAAAAATCCAATGGAAATTTTCTAACAACCAAGATTTTTAATTTATATAACTAGCTTAATTTACAAAGTTTTTAGATAAAATTGAATGTAAGTATTCTTGGGCTCCTTGTTCCTTACATAACTCTTAGCAGATTGAAGAGGACCCAGAAGACAAGCAGACAGATTTTCCAGATCCCAGCTCTGCAACAGAGAGTATGAGGAGTATGACTAATCCAGGTAGCAGATGAAAATGTGCATCATGGAAATCCCCACCAAGGAATAAAGCATTTTATTTTCATCAGAAAATAAACATTGGTATTGAATCAATGTCTTATATGTTATCATGAGCTCAGTAATGTGATGTCAGCCTAATGTTTCATGCCCTCCAGCTTCCCTTTCCCTATTTTTATTTATTAATTCATGAAGACTTGTCCAACTAATGTATTTCATGTCTCAGCAAAATCCAAGAATCTCAGCCAAAAGATTTCATTTTTCCCACAATGGGAATAACCCAATGCATCATTTATTTCATAGGCTACCAAGACTTACTTTATTTAGTATTTAAAAGAATACTCTTATTTTGGTAGAAGTATCTCATTATCAGACCTTCTCAATGATTAAGATTCCTGTTATGGACAAGCAGTCATAATCACTTGACATTTTTTCCCAAAAGAAATTTTTCTTCTATTTCTTCCCATATTAACCTTCACATGACGTAATGCACAAATTTTCTCTTGACACCACCTCATCAAAAAACTCAGCTAAACCCCATTTCCATTACTTACTTTCATTGCTTTATAAGTGATTCAGATTCTCAGAAAGATTTTTTTTTTAATTCCCTTCCCCACTTCCTTCATAAAAATTATTTATAAGGAATCACTGGCCTTGTACATGTTTTCTTCCTGCTGAAGCACAGTTCAAAAAGGCTATCAGGTTTTTTTAATCCTTGTGTGTTTTTCTAGTGGAGACAATTATGTTGAGACAGTCTGTCAGACAACAATTCTCTCAATGCCACTATTTTAAACATCTCACCTGGCACAACAGCAGGGTCTGCCACCATCCCACATCTGTGTCTCATCATTCTACCTACAAAAATTCCTACCACAACAATAGTCCCTTTGAGGCTGCTATTTGAACGTGCCTCCTCCTTTTCTCAGATATTTTTACTGAATAATTTTCCATAAAATCATTACCTTGTGCTTCATTTTGATTCTGTCTCTTAAATTCTGAATAGGCATAGTTTTACAGATCCTTAGCACCTAGCCCAAAATATAAAAACAATTTGGCTGTAAGACCCTTGCTGTGCTCCCACTGAGGTACAAACTTTCTGTTGATAAATTTAGGCATAGGCATAGAAAAAAAATTTAAAAAAAAAAAAGAGAGAAAAGATTAAGATAAATAAGTATGGATTTTCCCTCTAGAATCTAAAACACGTATAGGCAAAATTTGCTATGTTGGGGCCTGGGCTAGATTAAACAATTAGTAACATTTAGCAAGGTTAGAACATCTTGGAACAGGAGGGACAGAGATGTGATAAATAAGAATAGGGGAAATGAGCAAAAAGAAGGAGGAACTTTTCCAGGATGTAGGCCAAATTAAGAACAACAATCATCACTTTGTCTCATGTAGGGAAGCAATTTGCTTTAACAGACGCGCTATGACAGGAATAAAAGGGATTCGAATTTACATCATATTGGTGTCGTGTCATTTCTCATCTCACATGAAGAACACAGAACCCTGGCAACTGGTGACCCCGACGTGATTTACGATACTGGGAGAGACTGATGTGATTTACGATATCAAGAGAAACTGACGTGATTTACGATACCAGGAGAAAGTGACGTGACACAAGATACCAGGAGAAGGAGAGGCATCCTGCCAGCCGGCTGCGAGGTAAGCTGGGCCGTTCGAGAGAAACAGGACAGGCCTACAGATCTGGCCAGTGAGCCAGGGGATCTGACCAGTGAGCCAGGGAAAGATCGATGGGATGGGTTCTGCCGCATCGGAGCCTACTCCAGCTAGCAACAAAGACTGACACCAAGCTGCTGGAGGGAGATTTGTCGGCTTTATTGTCGTGGTGCCGGAGAAAAGGACTATTACAGACTCCAGAACAACTATATGATTTATTGGTCTGGGAAAAGATTGGAAAGGAACTTTGGGAGAGGGTAACAGAAGGAAACAAAGAGGCAAGGAAGCTGGCGTTAATGTGGTGAACAGTAAAACTCATGTAGGAGCAAATGGAGGGTGAAGCTCAGATTTCAGCGGCTGTAACCAGAGCAATAAAAACAGCTGCTGGCAATAACGATTCCCCTCCGAATACTCTAACTCCTAACTTGCCAAAGCCTCCTACTGTCTGTCCAATTAGCAAAGCGAAAAGAGAGTTTTTGGGTGGAAAAGACCTAGATGTTGGCTCCTGGGTGCCTCCTGTGTATGCCTCCCAGCCACCTCCCTATGACCCACAGTTTCCCCCCGCTCCCTCCAATAAACCTGCCATTGATCCCACCGATGTTCCTCTGCCCATGGAGATTGAACCGCCTGCTCCTGATTCAGTTTATCCCTCTACGAGTAACAATGCACTTATTTCAGCCCTGAAAGAGCAAGAAGCTGCAATGATGAGCTTGTTAGCTCAAATGGAAAGGCTGGATAGGGGCTCCTCTAAAAAGAGTATTAAGGATGCCTATGCCCGGGCTCATCAGGCTATAGTTGAAGGACTGAATAATGTGGAGCAACAACTTTACGGGCGGCCTAATACTCCCTTACCGGATGCCCCAGAGGAATCATTCGGCAATGTACCTAGGGCTGATTTACAACCAAAAAATGAGACTCAGGGGGTTTCAGTTTGGAAAAAGCAGAGGTGGATCAACCAGAATGTAAAAGACAGAGAGCTCAGCCCAGGAGAGGCAGACCAGTATTTGCGCTCTAAGTTCAGACCTCGGGCAGGTCTGACTAGAGAGGAACTGTCTGAGATTATGAATGACATGGCAATGACCTTTGCTCCTGAGCATATTGATCCAGTACATGAGGAATCTTGGTTGGGCTGGATAAAGAGAAAGCTAAGGGGGAACTCCACGCCTGAACAAGATCCTCCCGCATCTTCATCTAACTCTCCACCCTCAGGACCATTGGGGTCTGGGAAGCCAACTGGGCCCCCACCTCGAGATCCTAGCTATAGCACAGAGGAATGATGGAATGGGGTCATTCGTGATGCAGTGATAGAAGGAGCGATGCTGCCGGATTCCATAATATCCATGCCAGTATTTACGAATGGCAATCAACAAGAATGGCATCCGTTTGATTGGAAAATGGTTAGTCAGCTTTGGCACGCTGTGATAGTATATGGCACTGATAACAAATTTGTCAGAATGATGGTGCAAATCTCTTTTCACAACCAGAGCCTTATGCCTCTAGATACAAGGAATCTAATGAAACTGATGCTGACTCCTAAAGCCTTCATTTTGTTTAAGGATAAGTGGAGAGAAAAGTGTAAAATAGCAATGATGTTGAATCTGAGTGATCGACCCAACAACGATCCTCTTCGATATGCGACGATGGATCAACTCATGGGGGAAGGACAGTATCAGAACAGTTCTACTCAAGCTGCCCTACCCTAGAATCTTACAACAACCCCAGACCCTTGCCTTGGCAGCCTTTCAGGAGCTGTCCAATCTTGGCTCCCCTGTCCCTCCATACATGAAGATTCAGCAAGGACCCACTGAGCCGTATATGTAGTTTATTGATCAGCTGAAGGAAGCCCTGGACCAGGATCCCAGTCTTGACTCAGCCACAAAGGCAGCCATCGGGAAGGACTTGGCATTTCAAAACGCCAACACACAGTGTCAGCAGATTATCACCACATTGCCCACTGGAACCACATTGTCACAGATGGTGGAAGCCTGTACTAGAATTCCAAAACTGCAAGAAGAAAAGGAGAAGGCATGGATTCATGCACAAGCCATGGCCATTGCATTAACGTCTGCCTCTTGGCAAAGAAAAGGAGACCGTGGGCCCAAAAAAAACAAAGTATGGGCTGTTTTTCTTGTGGTGATCCAGGACATTTCAAGAAAAATTGTCCAAAAAAGGGAGCTAAGAAGCAAGGTGGGCAAGAGTCCTTTCCAGAGAATTGCAGTCGATGTGATAAATTTGGTAATAAAGCAGCTGAGTGCCGTTCGAGGTTCCACAAGAACGGGCAACCACTAGCGGGAAACATGAGAAAGAGTGTCATGGGGGGCGCGATGACACCAAAATTCCTTCAAACCCTGGCTGCCTCAGCGAGCTCTCAGCAGCCACCTGGGGATCAGCAGGCATCGATTTGGCCGTGGGAGAACCAGTAACAATTTCGGACACCAATGTGCACATTGTTCCATCCATGTGTACCAGGCCGTTGGGATACAGGTTATCAACTCTCCTATTGGGAAGATCGTCAGCTACTAGGCAAGGAATTTTGGTGCAACCTGACATTATTGATGAAGATTATGAAGGACGCATTGGAATAATGATAAGGGTCCTTTATCCACCAGTGACTATTCCAAAAGGAAGCAAGATCGCTCAATTAGTTCCCTTTCAACAACAAATACCCCAAGCTCCATCAGAACGCACACACACTGGCAGTTTTGGTTCCACAGGTGTTCCCTTTGTAGCTTTCACTCATGTACTGACTGAAGAAAAACCAAAATATCTGGTAAACAAAACTAGCCCACAAGGCATCATGCTAACCACGAAAGAAATGCTTTTGGACTCAGGGTCAGATGTTACCATCATTCCACAAGACCATTGGCCCTCCTCATGGGCTTTGGAACCTATTCCATGGACAGTAACTAGAATATGGGGAGCTTCTTCTACCTATGTTAGCCAGGATTCTGTTACTATTCAGGATGTAAAGGAACATCTCACAGCACATGTTCGACCATATGTGGTGAATACACCCCTCTGGATTTTAGGGCGAGATGCTCTGTCGCAGTGGGGATGTAGACTTATGACACCTTTTTGACTGCGGCCATTGATGTGAGCTTCGGCCACCCAAGATTGAGATTAACCTCACTTACCCAGAACCCAGTTTGGATGGAGCAATGGCCGCTGACAGAAGAGAAGCTGAATTTATTGGTGGAAGAACAGGTACATGCAGGTCATCTTCAACCTTCTCAGAGTCCCTGGAATATTTCTGTGTTTGTGATTCAAAAGAGATCAGGAAAATGGCACCTCTTGCAAGACCTATGGGGGGTTAATGCCGTAATGCAAGAGATGGGGAGTTTACAACCAGGGTTACTGACACCCACAATGCTGCCTCAAGGATGGGACATCTGTGTAATTTATTTAAAAGATTGGTTTTTTACCATTCCACTACACCCTGATGATTTTAAAAAATTTGCATTTACTGTACCCTCTGTTAATCGAGCGGCCCCTGCTCGACGATATCATTAAGTAATGCTTCCTCAGGGCATGAAAAATTGTACTACAATTTGCCAGTGGTATGTCGATTTAACCTTGGAGCCTTGTAGAAAAGCTAACACAGACTGTATCCTTTACCATTATATGGATGACATTCTAGTTTGCAGAAAACAACAGATTACAAATGAATTGTTAGAATCACTGATTCAACAACTAGCTGAGTGGGGACTGGTTGTAGCTCCAGAGAAAATTCAGAGAACCCAACCTTAGCAATATCTTGGACTGTCAATATCAGATCAAAAAATTCAACCTCAAAAAATCAGCTTGAACAACAAAGTAAAGATGCTTAGGGACTTGCAGCGTCTAATCAGTGATATACAATGGATTCGAAACATGTGTGGCATCACCAACCGTGATTTGACTCCTTTGTTTGAGCTATTGAAGCATGGGGACCATCTTACTGAACAGAGAGAACTGTCTCAAAGCGCCATAGAAACATTGCAAACTGCCAAGCTTAAACTGTCACAACACTCATTGAGCTGAGTGATGGAGGATGTTCCTATTATCATATCTGTTTACAATGCTAATGATGAAGTAGCTGGAATTATTATGCAGCGGAAGTTAGGAGATGGAGACCCCTTGAAGCTAATTGAATGGGTGTTTTTGCCATATCGCCTTGATGCTACAGTCACCCCCTGTGGCAGTGACAACCCCCCCCTTTTTTTTCCTTCCTGCATACCAGCGTTAATAAGACCCCAGAGAGATAACACTGGAGTCGGAGGGCTCAGCAGGAATTTCTCTGTCACCAGAAGGCTTAGGCCAAACATCTGGAAAAAATAAGTGTTGGAAGAGATAAAGAAAATTGATGACTCAAGAGACACCGTTTTATACTATAAAAGACACACGAATTATCCTTAAGGCAGAAGTTTCTATACACACACACCATGAAGGTGTGTAAGGGACTTCTCCATGAGCCCTGGACTTCTCTGGAGATTGAGTGAAAGGATCCCATGTGTTGAACCAACGATTAGATGGTAAGATACATTGAATCCTAAGTTTATACTATTTCTTGGCTAGCTGTAACTTAATGGTACCTTATCATGCACTGTATGCAATCTACTAGTAGTTATCTTTCTTGTTTTTATTCCTGTATAGTATTATTAGTTTTGTTTTTAAGTCTTATAGTCAGTAGTTTTCCTGTCTGTTAATAAATAATCTGTTATATAATAGACAGAATCAGTCATCATTAAAAGAACTTACGAACAGGAGGGGGTTTTGAGGTGCTGGTTGTCTCGATAAGTTTACTACCTGCTGCCAGAGGCCTGGGCAGTAGGAAAGGGCTTATTTAACTCCTAAACCCATTCGTGACACCCCCAACATGAAGCCATAGCGCAACTTCTTTTAAAAGCCAGAGATTGATTGATAGTCATTGCTGGGAAAGACCCTGATGTTATTTTGCTTCCGTATCCTTTAGACTTAATACCTCATTGGTCTCTTATTAGTGTTGACTTTACTTTAACTGTTCTTGGGGTGAGGATTGACAAACATTATCTACAACACCCTCTATTTAAAACAAATTTGGAATTGGAATCTGAACCGATTCTTAGCATTTCCCCTGTCAAAGGCCTCACTTTTTTTACAGGTACAGGAAGTCACATGCAAAAGTATGGCTATGTATGGCGGGAGAAAAAGCAATGATATAGCAAAGTCTTATGAGCCGAAGGCTCTGTTCAATTACTTGAACTTAAAGCACTGGCTTTAGTATTGAAAGATTGGCCAAAGGAACCTTTGAATATTGTATGTGACTCACAGTACATGGTTAGGATCGTACAGTGGTTACATCGTATATTAATAAAAATGACCACAAGTAAGGAATTATTCCTTACAGTGTTGGAAATTCAGGACCTGTTGAATTCACGCCTGTCCGTGATTTTTATATGTCACATTTGTAGCCATACCTCTTTGCCTGGACAACCTTATTGGAAGAAGAGGTCGAGAACGTAGAGAGCTGAGTGAATCCTCCGCTCTATGAAGAGGAAGGGAACAAACTTGTGAAACTTGTAAATTATTGGACTGTAAATTTTGGATTAAGATATGTTGTGGCAGGTGTGGTTTAACAAAATATTTGGGGGAAGTGCACGTGGGCACTGTCAAATGTCTATTTTAAGAGATGATAATTTGATAGGGATCATACAACAAGAGGCTGAACAACAGTGGGACTCAACCGGATTGAATGCCTCTGTGCATGACCTTTGGGTATGGACTAGTCAGACTTGTGAAAGTGTTGCAAATTTTGAGAGAATACAGCTTTGGTGGGAGTTGAATCAACTTGTGTTCAGGGCAAGAGCAGCCTGACACACTGTGGTATTACTCCGTCAGAGCTGGCAAGGGATTTTTGTCCCTAGAGTACACCATGTTCCCGATGAAAAGTGGGAACTGGTTTGTCGCCATTGGGCTGCTCGTGGCGGCTGTCATGGTCCAAGCAATGGCTTTTCCAGTAGATCTATATCATATCGATCCCTGAACCAATGTATTGTTAACTTGGGCGAACCAATTTGGAGTACAAGATTTTTGCCTCAGTTTGGCATCAGTTGGTAATCCATTCCAAATATGTTTAATTGGGTATCTACTAAATAATGAAACTGCCTTTCTTAACAGGTATATTGTGACACCAGAACAAAAAGATGACCATAAACTGTATACATTTTGGAATACGAAAACTTGCATTTTTTATTTTTTAGTAGAAAATCCTGAAATTTTGCAATTCTTTGTGGAATCAAACATCTCAGAAGAGCAACATTGCAACGTCATCAAAGAATTATCTGTCCCTTTATGCATTCCAGTTGTGGATTTGAGCACAGCTCACTATACATCCGTGTGTTTGTCCAGGTTTTTTTTTTTTAATAATCATATAAATATACATCTGGTAAGTTAATTTTGGTTTGATTTTGTTGGCTTGTTTTTCTTCTTCCAGTAATAACTGCACTGCATTTCTCAATAGTGACTTTCTTTATTGTGCTTTGGTGAATACTGACACACAGTAACACTGAGTTTCAAGAGTGAAGTTACGCTTCACAGTTACAGAACTGGGCACTTCTCTCTCTGCAAGATGCAGGAACAAGTCAAACTTTTACTGGCATTTTAGATGTGTTTCATTGGTTTGTCATTTACTGTGAGTCCCTGAATTCCTACATATCCCCCATTTCCAATCTCTGTGGTGTACTTCAAAATTTTGTAACTGGTGATACATCTAAATGTTAAGTATAGTATCTCCTAAATTACATTGTGGCATATTCGACTTCCATTAGAGAGCCTAAGCTTCCCTCCAGATCTTTTGGCTCACAATTAAATTGATCTTGGTGACTCAACTAAAAGTAATCAGGTCTGAAATTTTTATCTAATTGTACCAAATAATCTTCATTACATTTTTTAATATTCCTATTTTGGTAGAATCTCTAGTTCACGATAAAAAATTGTCTTTATTACATCCTCATATTCATGAGGAACTCCAAAAGAATAAAAACCTCTACTTTCAAGAAGTTTGTACTACTTATGAAATCTTAATTTTTTATGTCCGGAAATCCTCCTAAAGGAAAAACTGAAATTCAAGACTGCATGAAAATAAAGTTTAAAACTTCCTAAGCATTCATAGTGTTCCTGTGATTTTCTTATTTTACTTTCTAGTATTTTATTTCTCTGTTGTTTTTATCTCATGTAAGCATACGTTCTGTCTCATCTAAAATAGTTTTTGCCCCAGCAGCAAATGCCTTCCAGAAGGCTGACGGTTAAAGGGCTGATGTGAAGAACTCACATACTCATTTTACGTATTCCAAAGTAACAACATAAAAACTATGGAAAATGTTTCAAAATATTTGTTTAATATATGATAAAATAATTCTTTGTGGTTTTAGGTGTGCTTCTAATTTATGCTATTTATATTTTTCAACCCCAGCAGAGCTTATCTTAGCAGGCCCACTACGACATCTTGTGGCTACTCTGAGTTGATGACTCAATAATTAATAAAATAAAAATGTCTGTTGACTTTCAAGAATCTTTTACACATGAACAGAACAGCTGTCCTCTGTGAAGATCCTGCATAAAACATCTCCCTGTGACAGTGGTGCCTGGTCCTCCTAACTCCTGAGCAATCATTCAGGTTCCTCCATTTTTTCTCAGTGGAAAATTAACTAATTAATTTTCATGCAAAAAATCTGTGTAAGTGGCTATATTACACTTCTTAAGTGACAGCTGAAAGTCTTCAGGCTATCAAAATGTGATGGATGAGTTTAAACCTGCAACATTAGGAAGAAGGAAATCAAACCTGAGAGAGTGATTTATTAAGTCAGATCCAAAATGAATCCTTCACAAACTCCAGAGGGTTCTGGTTTACTTTTGCTCTTTCTCAGTTGGATGGCCATTACATTGGTTAGCTAGCTGCATCCTTTTTATTTAGGATCACTCCTCAAAAATTTGGAACAGGTATCCATTATCATTCACTTCCCTTTCTGCAACTATGTATTGCAATATACTTCTTGGGATATATATGTTAACTAAAGCTATGTAACAAATTTTAATGTAACCATGAGTTTTATGACATCTGTCTACAGATTTCTCTGAAATAAACACTTTTGCCTCATTGAATATTTCTTCAGTTGTTTCTTAATTGCAAGTGAACTCTTTCAGTGACAATCTTGGATATTTATTGCATATTTTCTCTAGATATTCATTTTCTAATAATTTGGGAAAGGCACAGTGGCCATGTCTTTTCCTGTCCTTTGCTAGCTCATAGCCTCGTAACTGAAGATTCCTGATAAAAGTTGAGGATTCATTGCAAATGTTCATTTTAATATTTTCTCAGATCATGTTTTAATATTTGGAAGGCAATCGTCTAATTTTAGATAGAACAACAACTTTCTAATTTCAATTTGCAGATCGATATCCCTTCACAAAAATAATAACGGTAATATAAATATCTTCATGGTTGACTGCAAAATCACCAGAAGTGATTTTTTCTCTTAGTTTTGAAAGACAATTTCATAAAGGTAATCCAGAGCCCTTTTCCTTTGAACGATATTGTCGTATATTATAAATACACACATATACATATGCCCACACACATACACTCGCACATATATATATATATATATATATATATATATAAACATGTACACATTTGAAGACTGTATCCTGGGAGGACTGGTAGGGAATTTTGGAAGATGGGCACTCCCCATCCTTTATTAAACCTATATATAACACAAAAGTGTGTGATTTCCCTGAATATTATGTGTGGCAAATCTGATTAAATCCTTCCTTACTGCTCTTCACTGCACACAGATAGTGTCATACAGGGTTTTGACTGAAGTAAGGGCTAGGCAAAACACAGCATTTGGGCTCAAGGGAAAACCATAATTTGGCTGAGGTGGAAGAGAAAAGCATTATACCCTTTCCAGCAGTACAGTGTAAAGTTCAGGGAAGGAGAGGAGCTGGCAAAATGGATATGAACTGGAAAGCTCAGATCTGGCAATGCTGAACACTCTCACTGAAGGGAATCAACATCAGAGTGAAAACTGCCTCATGCTTCTGTTAAGTCTTAATGTAAATGATGATTCTAAGGATGAGGCAACAAAAGGATTTTGGAAAAAGGAGGCTGCAGAACAGCAGTGAACAACAAAAAGAAGAGGAGGCACGACAAGAACACTGCTCCTCAACTATTGTCAAAGAGGGTTACATAAAAGAGTGGGAATGAATGGAAAGAATGGTGAATTCTACAGCTGAACTTCTCCAAAAACCTATTGTGAGACCAATTTTCTAGCTCTAACATGGACTTGAACACCCTTTTTTTGGTAGGGAATTGAAGTTTTCCAAACATTGCTGGTATGCACTTGATGGACTAGAAGCTGCCAGTGTTACATTACTTGCTGTCATCCTCAGTACTACACTGCCTACTGGTGTGCTTTAAACTGTAAAGTACAGGCTTGAAAACCTTTGGCAAAAATAATAACAGCAGGTATCAGTTATGAATAATCCCACTGGTATTAGCTGCTAATTTGAGCTGATCAGTAGCATGTGCAGTGTTATAAAATAGACATGATTTGTAGAAACAGAACCCAGTGTGGTGGAGGAGACCTCTGGAGGCCTTCCAGTTTCAAGTTCCAGTTCAAATAAAGTCAAGTTAGCGGATGTTGCTCCATCGTCAGACTAAGGATGAAGATTTTTCTAGGCAATCAGACAGTATTTCCCCAGAGTAAAAAATAAAAAACAATAAAAGAAATCTTGCTGTCCCTGCAGTTTACCTAAATTTCTCCATTCTTTCTATTTCTGCAAAAAAAAAAAATTATTGACTCCCAAGTTAATAAATGAAAAGCCATATCTGTTTTTCACCAAATTGCAGCTGCAGTATTTTTTGTTCATTTACTTAAACTGATATCCCAACTAGAATGAAAATAGAGCAAAATTTGTGCAACTCTACATTTGGAGATGCATTAGACAGCTGCTGGCAATCTTTCCTAAGCCATGTGCCAGAAAGTGCCATTCTTCTGGCAGAGCTGAGAATCCAGTTGCCCCAGGCATTTTGAAATTCAGGAAATGAACAGAGTTACACCTTTATTCCTTAAGGACACTGATCCAATATGCACCAACATACAAAAAGGAATTTAGTTGGAATTTCCTGATGAGGCAGGAAAAGGCCACATTTAGCTGAACAGCCTTATGCAGCGATTTCAAAGCAGCCCCACACAGCCACCCTCTTGGCATCCATGAACAGACACAAGTACCGGGAGGGCTTGTGTGACAGTAATTGTGCATATGTTGTTTTGTTTTGCTGGACAATAGATTGCCACTGTCAGCTGACTGTCACTTAACATCAATCAACTCATTAGAAGCTCTTGACTTTCTCATCCAAGCTACTCACAAGAGATGGAAAAAGAGTGCAGGCAGTCCTGGGCTTGCATTCCCCCTCAGGAAACCCGAATAGGATCAAGGGAGTACTGTACTGGTCAGGTGGTAGAGGCTAAAGCGAGGTTTAAATGAAGGCATGATTTGAGTTACCCCTGCACCCATGAATTACAGTATTGAGGAGGAGGGGAATAGTGTGAAATTGGGTTATTCTTACTGTGGAAGAGGAGAACTAGCACCATGTATACAAACATCAAGGTAAACTGTATTTGGTACAGCTCAACCAAAAAGTGGGGATAAGGGGGAAAGGGGAATAAAGGAAACATCAGTTTCCCTGGTCACCAGGCCATTTGTACATCTCGCTACAGTGTAATGCATTTTCCTGGTGCTACTTTTTGAATGTAGTCAAGAGCATAACCAAGAATATGAGTATCGTAGGCCTAAGTGTAATGCTATATATTGCTACAGCACATACCTGAGTCACTGCCAATTTCTAGCATGTGTCTGCTGTAGATGAATTTTTAAATTTTTCTTAGTTTTAGTTAAATAAAAAACAGTGTAATCTCGAGATTACAGAACACAGCTTCAAGCCAACTCAGTTTCTTCTCCAGTCCCTGAAAAGTTTTCTTAGGAAGCATACAAATTTCTAGGAGATTTACAAAACTACTGCAACCTCCAAAGGAGGCTTCCCTGTATTCTAGAATTCAAGGCTCTCTCCAGCCTTAACATTGTCAAGTCCTTGAAAGAGCAGTCATGTTTCTATTTACTGTAATTCAGGTCCTAGTCAGGTTCCACCACTTGTTGTTACTCTAACCATTTTCTGGAATCTTATCCAGGACACAAAGTTCCAAAAGAACTGTTAAAAGACATAGGTTGGTGTAAACTTAATGGGAAAGGGAGGATTCTGTAGCTTTCCCTCTCTTGTGATAAGGCAACTTGTTATGCCAAAGCCAAATGCCAATGCCTTAATGCTTACAAAGAGAAAACAGAGGAAACACAGAAGTAAACCATCAGCCCATCTTGGATAAATCCAGCAATTACTTTGTGGATTCCGCTTCCCCAGCAGTGGGACCTTGTGCTGTAAAAAAATCAAAGTAAAATCTAGCTGAGGTTAATCTTGCTGACTCACAATCATGTCTAAGAATAGGTTCCATTTGAGACACAATATATTGTTCTCACAGAAGTACCCATGAGAATCCAGTTATTTTCTGTTGCTTCATTTTCATTTCTTGAGTGCAAGCTATAGATATCATATTAGGATAGAATGGTCCCTCTCTTATCTGCTTCACTCCCCAGATATTTGATGTCAGAATCTAAACTCAGTCTTTAACAGGAGAGAGTGAAAAATAGAATTCATTAGGCTTTATTGCTATTGTAAACTGTCCTGGGGTACACAAACTATCCTTTTATTACTTTCTTGATTACAACAAAATTGCACTTTCCTGTTGCATCAAAGTTAATGACCCAAGAGTATGAATGGAGTTGTTAGCAGCTAATAAAAGTGTTAATTAAGGAAGTTATGCAATTAAATAGCTTCAATTAATGTGTTTGTCTTATTGATAAAAAAAGTATTCTGCCATTTACAATGAATGTCCATCATGAGAAGAACGGCAGAAGTTTTATAGTGATACATCTTTTAGCCATAGAATTTGCCGGTACAAATCATAATTAAGAAAACAAAGAGCAACACTTTTAAAATCAAATGTATAAGACAAAGCGATAATACACAGGCCTGAAAAGATATGTGCTAAAACCACATTATGGACCCAAGCTTGAACATGTAATATATAAGCAACTTCAGAATAGAATACTGTAAAATACATTTATGCGCTTAAAAACATGAAGAGTATGCAGTGTTGTAGGGAAAGGAAAAGAAAAACAAGTGCAACATATAAATCTATCACAACCACCAACCTGAGAGAAGAAACCCACTGATTCAAAAGAAAAGAAAGACTGAGCATGGGACTGATTAGCGTTAGGAGCAAGGGAGTCATTCAACCAGTAGAATAAGAGAACCCCATAGCCAATAAGCATTAATTCCTTTTTTTGTTTGGGTTTTTTTGCTGAAATATAGAAATAGTGACCATCTCTGAGAAACCTGAGGTGAAGTAGAGCTTCTGGATCCACAGGTAGTGACTACCTCCGGCTGAACACAGAGCACGTAGCTCAATATCTGACCTTCTACAAAATGATCTTTGAAGGAAGCAGAGGACTTGAGGAAGCTCCAGCTTATTCCTCCCAGCAACCAGAGGGATAACATTGTGAGAGTGAGCATACTGACATTAGCCACGGGGATCACATTTGTATTGTGATCCAGCTGTATGTTGTAACTATTGTGATTAAATTGTGATTTCAATAACTTACCCAACCATGCTGCTAAATCTAAATCCTGTGTAGAGTCAAGTACCTTCAAAAATGTAAGTTTGGTATTAAAACATTAAACTCTCTGTGGGTGGAATATGCAAAATACTTATTGGACCGTGAAATAACCTGTCACAGTTATGTGTAATTAATCTAAAATAGAAACTTGTATGCTCAGTTTAAACCAGGTAAATGCATGCAGGTCTTGTCTGGACTTGATTTTGACCCATTTCCCTTGATTTAGTCGTTAAATGCAGTATTTCTGCATTTATTTAACACACAGTTAAATTAGCATGGGTGATTAGTACTCTGGTTCTAAATCAGAGATTTAAAAATCTCTTTCAGACAGACAAGTGCTTGACTTCTGAAAGAATTATATTTCTGCAGAACAAAGGACTAGTCAATCTAAGCAAAACCTTCTAGTAAAAAAACTCATTAATACCCTGAAGATGTAAACTCTTTTATCCAAATTATACTGTTAAAATTTCTCCAATCTGATTTACACGTATTATAATTTTTTGCATTTAATTTTCTCTTATATTGTGCTGCAAATAAAACAACAATTCTTATTTGGATTCAGCATTACAAGATGAGGTTTTTATAAACCCCCATAATTTTCCATAATTATAAAACTGGATTGTTTTATAACGATTTTTGCATTTACGTTACACTTTAATCCAGGATAAAAAAACATTAGGCAAATGAAGCAAGCATAAGTTCGACAATTTTAAATCAAACAGAGTGAAAAATAATGAACTGAGCCCTCTCAGGACCAGTGCTAAATAACCCTTAGGATTATAGTTCAAGTTACTAAAAGAAGCCTACATTTTATCTTACAACACTCAATGGAAAACTACTGTGGTTTCATGAACATTTTATTTGAATCTCTGATCTGTAAGATGAAATTTCTATTCCATAGACTTCATACAGAAGCGCAAATTATAAACCAAATCCTGTACAGAGCAAACTTGATATGAAACATCACTTTATCCCCACCTTGTGGACAGAGGGGAAAGTTTTCTGCATGTGTTAATGTTTAGTTGAAAACTAAATTAGTGGGTATGCTCTGAAAACTCCAGTAATGCAGCTGAAGTATCTAATGTATCCAGAGAGATCCTCTTGCATTCATCTTGGCATGGAGTTTATAGCTCCAAAATTAACTTTTCTGTTAGGTAAGCCTGAGCTGAATGTGTTTGTCAGAAACACCAGGAGAGAGGATGTGAGGGAAAGAGAGGAGATCACAGTATCGGATCAAATAAAAATTCAGGTTTTGGTCCAAAGATTGCTGATTCAGAACTTAAATCTGAAACATAGATAATAAGAGATTAACTAAGATGAATTGATGTTGTAGGACACAGCTATATTTCTGAGCATTAATCCCATCCAATCTATAAAAAATTCACTGAGGCATTAAATAGTTGATTAATACAAAAAGAAACCAGGATCATGGACAAGAAAATATAAATTAAAATCTTAATTCTTACTTTGGCATGGAGTTTCAACTTGCAGTGTAAAACTTCTTTAGATGACAGCTATGCTGTAAAGTCTTCTCCTGTTCTCTTCTAGAAGAGAAATATACTATCTTCTTACAGTTAATAGTCTGGAGAAATGCAGAAATCAAAAACTAAAGTGATCCCTGGCATTACTGCATTTAGTTCTCTGCTAGTATTAAAAATAGCATATAATAATTACAAAATCACTGTTAAGTTCTGTTTAAAAGGTTTTTTTTTCTCTTTCCATTTTCCCATTAGAAGGTTGTTACAGAAAGGCCTTACTTCAAAGGTGAGGATTTTTTTTTCTTAATTTCCAGCTTAAAGTCAAGCTGTTTAATTTTTATTTATTTGTTTTTCACTTCCATTCAAGTTTTCTGTTAGGGGCAAGAGCCAAAACCTTGTCTGAACAGATAAGCACCTTCATGGCCTCTTTTCCATTTCCTGGTCATCTTTGGATTATTTCCATGCATTTTTTTGTATAATCAACTCCTTTGAACTGCACAAAGTCTCCTCACACAGTGTGTCAACTAAGACTTTCACAAGGCAGTCCTCTTATCAAATTGAAATATTTATTCTCAGTCAGCACAACAGCAGAATCACAGTTCTACAGGAGCTCTGTCCATTCTGCCTGTGTTCAACAGGTTCTGAAAAAATAATTTTTTCTTGAATTCTTTTACTTGAATTTTTTGTTTCCCTCATTCTGCTGGTAAAACTTATTTTTTGATGTGGGACAGAAGAGAAACAATCAGCAGCAAAATGAGAGAAGGAAGCTTCACATTAATTTATAGCTAAAAGATACTATATTCAAAATAGTATTTTTCCTGATCTTCCTTTAGTGAGGTTTCAAATCCAATATACATAGTAAATATGGTATTGTTTATTTAAAAGTCCACAAAAGAGGGGCAATTTTATTAGTCAGATAAAAAAAAAAACCCAATGAAAACAACATAGACTGAAATAGCTGTCTTAACATTTTTGTAATCAGTAAGTTTCTTTCTGCTAATTTTTACAAGTTATTTTTTTTTATCTTACAGAAAAAAAAAGGTTGGGTTTTTTTCTGACTTCAGTGAGAGACAGTGTTTTAGTTGTATAAAGCCTTCTGGTAGATTTTAGACATCATGCTCCAAGCTATATCTTAATGGAAGAATGTCAAAAGGCACAGAACACAAGCTACTGACACCATAAATGCTAAAAAAAGGAAGATTATGTAAACACATAAAGAAATAGAACTAGGCAAGGGACCATTATCTCAATATGAGTTCAAGCAGTACAGATTGGCCACATCTGTGCTGCACGCTCTGGGCTGTGCCTCTCCTCCAGCCTGGATATGGTGGCTTTACAGATATAGCATAATTGCTATTTTTTTAGTTATTCAAACTTCAGAGAGAAAGACATAAAATGAAGGCAATATTGAAATCCATCAGAATATTTTTTACATGGGAAATTGAGGAGGATTGTTAAAGATTTTATATGAAACTATGGAGAAATAACAGCAGCAAACTTCCTGATGGGCTGGTCAGGGACTTCATAAGGTTTTGATTTTTGGGTTTTTTTTACAGTCTAAACCTGACACAACTCCATTTTGCCTAGTGCAAAACATCCCACAAAAACCAGCCTTGGCATTGTCTGAAAATATATAATTTGGCAAACTGAATTAGCAGTTAAGAAAAATGAACAACCAGACATTCAGTACTTAAGTTTGCCTTTTAGTTATAGAATGCAATCTTAATGGCAAAATATATAAACTGGCTTGCTGTGGGGCACTGTAGTTGAATTTTCAGATATGGAAAGCAAATACTTCCATGGTGGACTGCTATGAGCTTGACAATGCATCAGTGTTGGGTGCAGGACTGGTGGCAGAGGACAGAAGAAGCTTGAGGCTTAGGCATATAATGCTTCTCTGATGCATCACAATATCAGTGACCTTTAATTATTTTTTATTGTTATATAACAGTGAACACCTAGGCTTTATTTTCAATTTTTCTGCAATAAGCTTCAAAAAGCATATTTTATCTGCAAAAAATCTGAAACATGACCACATGATATCATCAGGATCAGTGATCTGGAGGTATTCTTATTCAACTCTTTTCTGTTTTACAGATTTAAACAGTAACCTTTGTCTTTTTATTCCTCAGTTACAAATTTTTTGTTCACCCTATAAGACATTTGCAGCCTTTTGATACCCTGATAAAGAGAGGGAGAAATTCCTATTTCCATCTCTTTGTTGAGGATGTATGCCATCCTCACTCTGACTAAAGCAAGATTCTGACAGCTGTCCTTTTTTTTTTTTTTTTTAGTAACACAGCTATGTGGATGTTTTTACGTGGGTATGTAAGCAAGAGATTTTGGGAGTGGCAGCTATGAAAGCATATGTAGAGCAGAGACCTAAATAGATCTCCAGATGACATTCTGGCATAACATCTAATCCCACATTTGTTTTTTTACTCATTTGAGTATGTGCACAAGTAAAAGGACAACACAAATTGTGTATTATTGCCATTTTATTGTGACTGTTAAATTAGTCTGTAGGTTTAGTCATTTGCGTTTGGTATTCTTTTTCAATCTCACAAAAAATATCACCCATACTTCCTTAGAAACTGCATCAGATAGTGGGTATTTTCTCCTCGTTTACAAAGTACGGTATTACAAAACTGTCAGCATCCTGTGAACTATTCCAGCCACTCTCTGTGACAACAGCAGGTGGCAGCAATAGATTGGATTTAGACTTTAGGGAAAAAACAGCCCGGGTTTGCAAAGCATGAACGCAGATGGGACAAGTTGTTTTCTACAGGAGGGACTCCTCTCATGAAAATACTTTCCTCCAATCCAAGCTGCTATTTGGGAAGGTGTTCCCAAAATGTTTTTGATTCAAACCAAAATAAAATAGTTTGGTTTGGTTTAGTTCTATTCATCCCAAAGCTACCTGCTTGTTTCATTTCAAATTATTTTTAATATTCTAAGACATTAAACTCTTTCTTTGAGTTAGGACATTGGGAAAGATGCAATATGAGCCTTCCTAGTCTCCTTAGCTAAGCTCCTGAGTGCTCTGAGAGCTGTGTGAATGTCCACATTTGGCTCTGAGATCCAAATCTGCACTGCACCATCCCAGAACTGCAAGGAGATACTAGTGACTTCAAGTTTCATTCATGTGAGGAAAGGCAAAATAATTCTATGGCTGAATAAAATACTTCAACGTCAGAAATTCTGAAACAGAATACCGTAAAAATATGAAAGGACTTGTCTAAACAATGCATAAGTCAATTTTTAAAGGACTTTCTCTTTTTTAAATATTTGGAATTTAAAACATTCAATTTTCACACACTGAAACAGAAATATTTCTGGATTTTTAAAATTTCTGGTTATCTGCCTCTTTCCCCTGGCTATTTTAGTGTCTTCCAGGTAATCTGAACAGAACAGACCAGAAACACTTGCGAGACACTTGGCAATCTTTCATAACATTCATTTGTTGTGTATGCAATATTTGTGTTGCTTGGCATTCATTTTTCTGGTTGTTGCTAGACAAACATAGGGTGAAAAATGCATTTCTGAGAGCTGCAAAGCTGCATAGAAATGAAGATGCAACGGACAGAAGGTAACTATGAGACAGCTCTAGCCAGCATGAAAGGCATATCATCATCGATCTGGAACCAGAGCTCAACCACCTCCTGCCTTTTAATGAAATTCTCCATGGATAGGTAACACAGCAGACAATTCCCATCACCCAAAGGAAAAAGACAAAACAGAGGCTAATAAGAACAACTGGGATGATTACATTAAAAATGAGCAGGTATTAGAAGAAAAGTATTGATATTGCCTTGTCCCTCACCTCATATCAGTAAGATTCCTAAGAGGGATCTGGGAGGCTTCATCTGCATTAGTTCTGGCTAAAAATTGGAGAAGTTTCTACTTTCTTGGAGACCATTAATTTCCTTCAGGTTGGACAGCAGGGTAGGAAAATTCATTTTCTTTAAAGGATATGTCATACAAAAAACAGAAGTGAAAAACATCCTGAACCTAAAAGCAAACATTTGCACTATACTTAATTTCATTGGTTTTGTTAGGTTTATCCTTTCTAATTATTATTGTTATGTCAATAATAATAATAAAAAAAGTTACAAGCAAGTGGTGCCAACCAAATCACACAGGCTAGAAATCCCTTTGAGGAGTTCAGAGATATAGTAAGAGATTTTTGGAAATGTGTGACTTCAGTCAAATCCCTTTGAGGAGTTCAGAGATATAGTAAGAGATTTTTGGAAATGTGTGACTTCAGTCATAATACAGTAAGATATTTTCTATTTCCAAAATGGTGGAGTAGAAAAGCAAGCTACAGAAGACAGGGTAAAAAACAGTATGAAATACATCTGTGAGTTAACTTTTTTTTTTAATGAAATGATCTTTCGGAATGTTCATTTTATTTCATGCTATGTATGCTATGTACATTTGTAATACTTTACACAACTTTTCAAAGATCTGGCAGAAAAGTTCCGTCAGATATTTGAAATCCTTTTGCTGCTTGCTATAATCCTGATGTCTCAAATAAATTCCAAGAAAAATACTTTTATTTCATTCTCTTCTCTGGTCTCATGGGATCTTCTTCCTCAGTCTCAATGACTGAGTCACTGCAAAGTTATGTACTTACAGAGGAAGATATTTCACCTTTCTTTCACTCTGTATCTCAACCTTTATATAGATGTTCTCAGATGTCTGGCTGTTAAGAGGTATTTTATATATACATCTCTTAACAGCCACATTTTTTTATTTCTTATTCTTTTTATTATTATTATTTCAAAGTCCTGCTGAGTTTGTGGGCTGTGCAGAACTACTTTGTGGTTTCATGTCCATAATATCCAAATTCTCATAGACTTATTTCTCTCATACCAGTATGTGTTTGTGAGTGTTGCTTTCTCAAGTTCTTTCTTGCTTGTTCACATCTAGTCTCACATCAGATTGGAAATTATCTCCATGCCTCAGTGGTTTTCCCATCTTGTTCAATGCTTGAGGTATGACCCATCCCAGCCCTGTTTCCACTCTCTGGTGTCCCTGCTACATGGCATCATATTCACTCCATTTGCTGCTGTTACCCTGTCACCATTTTGTCTTGTAATTTCTTTTCCTTATCACATCCTCTTTGCCTCTCTAACAATACCCATTTGTCCATTTTCCCATCAATTGCTTTGCATGTCCATCCATTCCATGGGTGCAATTTTCTCTCCTCTCTCAGCACTGGCTCTGAGACAGGCACACACAGATTTCCAAAATTATTAACAGCCTTAGGTGTAGCACATGGGGTTGTGGGGCAGGTAAGGAGAGACACTGTCACCACCAGCACAGGTACTGATATGTGGGAAATGGAATGCACCAAATAGAATTATCAGAACTGTGCTCATCGCTTTAATGCCAAACAAAGCTTAGATATAGCTAGAAGCTGTCACTATTAGTTTTATGACTCATTAGTTTAATTAAAAATATGTTTATTCTAGAAATACTTGTCAGTATTTCTAAAAGGCTAGCATCCCTCTTTTCCAGCCAGGTAAGGTAAGTCAGCATCCTAAATAACTTTTTTAAAATTTTACCTGTAATATGCAAAAGTGTTGTTTGAAGTGGGGTGTGGTGGCGTGGTGATTCACACTATTATATTGTTACAATAATTATGTACAAATACCATTTCTAAAGTGGGTGGGAAGACCTGCTTCAGAACAAAAAATCCCTTTAGAATAATGTGCAATGCCAAGGAGTCAGGTTCCCCTCTGAAATCCTTTAGTTTTTCACTCCCTGTTAATTCACTTCCACTTGTGACTGATATTTAAGGGCTGAATATATATATACATATATATATATGTAGACAGAGTGTTTGAATGTGTTTAAGTCACACTACAGAATAATTTCTAAACATACTGAAGTAGAAAAGAAGCAGATTGGTCTTCTGAAAGCGATTATTTAAAATCAGAACCACTCAAAGCGATTTATCAGCCATTCTTCTGTTTTACATTGCTTTACCACCAGATGTCAGCTCTCTACCCATCAGTGTGAGATTGACCATGTCGTCATCCCCTTTAACCGTTTTCCTCACTGTCATTAAAAGCCACAAAATAATACTTTACGTGGATAATCTTGTGTTGTGTTTTGGCGGGTGGTGGTGGTGGTGGTGTTTATATGTGAAGATATGTGTATTTAATAAGGAATGAGCAAGGAAATCAGCATGCTTTCATTTTACCCACAATTGTGTCTATAAATAGAGCTCTGTCATACAGGCACCAAAAAAAACCACTCCAAAATTCTTCCTTCAGGAATTTCAATGATTTTTATATAAATTGTATTGAAGAGGTGTGATCACGCCCTCAGAGGGCCTGACCAGCCAAAAACGAACTTGAATGCCAGAATTTCATAGGAAGATTGCTTGCAGCTATTTGTAGCGCACCTTGATATGCAATTCAGGACAGAAAAATATGTGTAATATCCAGTTTCAGTGTCACCACAATGTTTTTACTTGATTCCACCTTCTTTCTTTTTCTTTTAAAATCTAATTATTTAGGTAGAATAAGGATTTACCTTGAGCTTAAGGTATTTCAAAACTTATGACATTCAAAAAGAAGGGGTAAGTATATTAAGTTAGTTCAGTTAGATTTTTCAGTCTGAACAAATTACTAGAAAGAAATAGAGCTGAAATTATTGCATTTTCAAAAATTCAGATGAAAAAAGGATCTAAAGATAATCAAAAATTATTTTTAAATTACCAATTCTCTCTATATACTAGAGAAGAAATTAATTTAGGTTGCCTCTAAGTATTTGAAGTCAGGACTGCAAGTGCCAAAATAAAAACGTAGATTAAGTAAAATAATTTCCAAAACATTTATCAAATTAAAATGTAGCCCTAGATCATGTTGCCCCTGCCTCACATCAACCCAAAAATTTACAAGCATTATCCAGAACAATGCATCAAACAAAGATTTGCTTCCATGCAGCTTTCTATAATTTATCCATCTATTTTTTTTCCTCCGGTTGGATTAAAACAAAACAGTAGAACTGTTAGAAGGACTATGACCCTAGAAAGAGGTGCAGTCTTCTCAGTGAGCCTCCTGGGAAAACCTGTGGCACAGAGTTCAACTCTAATCTTCTGGAACACAGTCAAATTGTCTGCGTGTCTGCTCATAAATACCTGCTCGACAGATCTGGCCCATATATTAGTCCAGGAACTGAGTGGATTTTGTTCTCAAGAATTTAATCCAGTTAAAGAGATTAATGCAGATAACAAACTCTTACTGCTCTCCATGGCCCACAGGGAGGCCTTTGGTAAGAGGAGATGACTTTCACAGTTCAGTGGCTCCTTCAATTCATGTGGCCTTTTATATATCTTAATAAAGTTAAGTACAACTGGTTACATGAGTCTGTGTATCTGTTGTCAAAATGCAAAAATTTCACATTGCACACAAATTAACAAAACATTTCTGAGTACTCTTAGTTGGTCTTGTACTTTGACAAAGGACATTCTTTTAATCTCTTCTCTTAATCAACTTCTTTCCTTAGGATGATCACTTCCTGCAGATCACTTAATTAAATCACATAAATTATGGTATGAACTCACACAATTACTTTTTCTTTTTTTTTTTTTTAATTAGTGGATTTGGCTTTTTTAAATCATCAGCTTATTTGTCACTGATGAACACCCCTCCCAATTTAAGAAAATATTCTTTTGTCTAATATTGCTATTTAATATTTTGTTTGATCTTAAAGAAGAACAACAATAAATCTTGAATAGCAGTTGAAAACTATTGCACAGCACAAATTTGCCTAGGATTCATGGTAACGTGATACATATAAATATTCCCCCACTTCCTGCTTTTCCCTTTAAATTAGGAATATTGAATGATAAAAATTTCTTTAAGGAGCTCAGGTTTTTCTCCTTAGTTAACATCTTCTCCATAGTTCTTCTTCACAGGGAACCTCACATTTGGATAATAAGGCTGAGAATGTGCCAGGATGGCACAGCACAGCACGATGGAGGCTGTGCAGTGACAAAAGAATAGTGTTGAGCTTGTTGAAGAAAGACAGGGAAAAATATCTGCTCATGCATGTATTTCCATGTGTTAAAGGCTGACAACAGTCCTAAATACTAATATGCTTATCACTTCTGTCAGAATGTTTGGAAGATCTGTAGAGGAAAAAAAATAACACTGTCAAGGCCAGAGGCCTGCTTTTGCCAGAAAGCTGAACAAGCTGAATAGGCTCATGAAGAAAAGTCAAAGCTGCAATTATCTCCATAGATGATCTTGTCATTTGCAAAGTATCTGATAACTATGGTAGAGTAAAATTACTGCCATTTCTTGTGTGAAAAATGTCACCTAACCATTGAATTTATCACTTTTCTTTAAGGCTGTCATTAATATTACTGTAGCACAGTAGTTCATTAAAAAAAAAAAATCTGTTTTATTTTACTATATATTGTATGTATATGTGTGTATATTTAGAATATATGAAAAATGCAAGCACTTAAGAATAACTATTACATTGCAAAAAAACCTGAAAAATCTCACATAAAAAAATCCGATTTTTCCAGACTGGTCACCATCAAATCCTTACTTTTCTTCCTTTTGTTGGTGAAAAAACATTCCTGCAGTGTGGCCAGGACTGTCTTCAGCAGAGGTCCTCTTCTGCATCATCCTCTTAGTGACACTAGCTCTTCCCCTCAGCTCCATGCAGTTGCATTTGTGACACATCTGCTCTGCCACCATGTTACTCGTGCTGGGAAGAGATCCTGAGAACACATGGCCAGGTGACCACTGACTGGGTCCTGCTGTGACAATTAAAGGTTAACAAGTGTCTCTCAGCCATCTGCTCCTTTCAGGAGAAGCATGGCTTTGGACTGTCCCAAATCAGTATGTTACAAGTAGCATTGGCCCTTTGTACCTTGTCAGAAACTCTCACTACTCCTAAAGCCCAAGTCCTGCAAGACATACCTGGGTATAATCCTTTAACTGAGGTACAGGTCTCAAGCTCAGCTTATTGCCTTGCAGCTCGGGCTTACTAGGAAAGGAAAATCTTAAATTTCTTTTTTCCTGCTCTCCTTTTTCACTGCCCTCATACCTGTTTTCAAGCATGTGGTACATGACTCAGTGGCACTGGTACATCCCCTCATCATCAGCAGCAAGTTTTATGTTGCTTCAGTTCTAATTCAAGTTATGTCCCAAGGAGTAGAGTGTCAGGGAGAAGCAAATAATGAAAGGAAAGCAGAAATACGAATTAAACAACTTAATCAGGTATCTGTGCTTAACAGGTTTCATACTTCAGAAGATGGCATCAATATGAGGCTTTCAACACTGCCTTCTTTGGAAAGGTTTCCATCTGCAAAGTCAGTGCAAACCAGGCAGCTGATAAACCTGACACTTTTCCTCTGAGACTAGCAATGTGATTTAGTTTATTATTCCAAAAGGACAAAGTGGTGAGGGGGTGATTGTGCATGCAATGAATTGTAAAATTCCAGGAATTGACTTGCATGTTTAAGAGAAACATTAATTTTTTGAGGATTTGTTTCCTCATGAGATTTGCTCTAAAATTAATATTTATCCTTACAAAGAAATACATGTGAGTAAGCTATTTAATAAAATGCAGGACTTTCAATCTCAGAGATCAAAATATTCTAGTTTAACCACAGGAAGCTAATTCATGCAAAGTATCATTTTCCTGGACAAGTAAGATGAAAAAATATTTAGATCCCCGGAAAAGCTAACCCTAATAATCCCTTTTCTGGCCTACACAGTATTTCTGGCCTACACATTACTCTACACATAGGACCATAGGATACTCATGCAAGTCTCTTGGGGTTTTTTGCTTTGTTTTGTTTTTAAATAACTCCTAAAATAGACGCGCCTGTCCCAGTCCATCCCTTTCAGCTGTGGGAAGCTCAGCAGTGCCCATTCAAAGACCAACAGAAATTATTTTCCCTGGGGCTCACATTAATCTCACTAAACTCCACTTTACATTGGGAAAGGACCCAGAGCAGCTTATGGGCAGAACTCTTTCTTCAGGATAAATTTCTCCCTGCAGAATAGCTCCAAATCTGGCTGATTCTTAGACTGCTGCCAGCCAAAGATGATCCACTTCTCTACCAGTCACCATCCCTATTTCTGTTCCAGCAGAAACACTTACCTGTCTCCACCACTGCTAACAACTGCTAAACACAGAAATAACTCTGTGATGTGTTGGGATCCTCTGCAGACACCTGAAAGAACAAGAAACTGTAGTTGAAAATCTCAAAATTCAGAAACTTCTGGAGTTCCTCCCTTGTAGAAAATACATCTTAGAAGAATTCATGTGGGACAGAAAGAGCTGTTAAAGATACTGTGTGCTCTGGACTTGTTCTTTCCAATTGACATCTACCCAAAATGGAGGCAGGGCTGAAATGTGATGCCACCTGGAGACACAAATTATCTTGTTGCTTAACAATACATATGTGGGGTTTCTGTGCAAGCCAATGAAAATAAAATGTTGGGATTTTTAGAGAGAGCTTGTTTTAAACACCTCCTTTCCTCCTGAGGTGAAATCTATTATAGTCTGATCTTTTATGGTTTATAAACTGAACTGTGCTCTTCAGAAAACAGCTCCATAAACACTTGTAGTAACCCAGAAGTGAAAATTTTAAAAATGCACTGGATTAATGATGGCAAAGACTCTATAAACTGCTGCAACTGACTATTACAGGAAGTACAGTACAGAAATATTCTGTCTTAAAATATACTACATCAAATGAAGGAGTTGTAATCATGGTAATGTTCAATAAATACTTACAATCAATGCATATATATTACAATTTAAATAATTGCATTAATGTAAGATTAAAAGTTGCATATATAATTTTAAATTAATTTATAGATATATTTCCAGTTATAGTTGAAATCCTCTTACTTTAGGACCTGTGGGAAAAAAATATCATCAACTATTTAGAAACATTAAATAGGCAGATAATTTCAGTGTCTCCTGTTTTCAACTACATCACCTAACTATATAGTGCATTGGCTTAAAAATTGACATTCTCTCAACTATGGTGCAAACAGCCCCACGTCTGCCATGTACTGCTGTGCGTTGTCTAAACCATGCTGATTCAATGTTTTATGTGCTTGTGCTCAAAGCAGAAATGCTGCTGCTGAGAGAAGCTGTCCTGCTGAGGGATAAAATAACCTTGTGCAAAAGAAAAGGGGGTGATATGAGTGGGCCACAGTGACTGGGAAGGATGTCTACTTCAAATCATTTTTTTAATCTATTTTGTAACATGCTATTAGTATTATTGATGGGGCATAGTAAACTGTGATGAAGATGTAAAACTGAGTATCTGTGGCTGAAATCCTCTTAAACTGAAATTTTTCATTTAACAGCAGCCTTTTGTGCAGCAGAAACCCATGCCAAACAGATTAACCTACAATGGTTTTCTTGCTTCTTTAAAGCACAATAGTTACAAGTTTAGACTAAGCACAGAAAAGTCTATAGAAATCAGGATCCATGCAGCCTACCTCAGGAAAAGTCAGCTTAGGCTGTCAACAAACACAGAAGACTCTGGAAGAAACCAAATATGTGCAGACTTTGAAGTGAATCACTTATGACTGATGTGTTGTGCTGTGGGAAGCTCCTCTACTCCCTTGGCTGGTGCTGCTTCTGAAAAATTGTTTGCCACTATGGCCCATGTTCTCATGGAGAGCACACAAAGAGCTACATAAGAGTGAGTTAACTGAGAAACACACACATTGTGGGACTGTATTTTAAATAATTTTCTGTAGTGATATCAAGTTAGTTGGCACAGCTATAGATCTCTCTTAACCAATTAAATTACTTTATATGCACATAAGTAATGCAGTATTTTTGTTGAGGTTTCAAACTACTAGCTACTGTAACATCCAGGGATCAGTATTCTCAGCAATATTCAAACTGCTATCAGATCAGGTTCTGCTGACCTGTTTCAAATGACACTGTAGTAATGGAAATGTCTTTCCCAACTGCTCTTTTGACTGATATGTTAAAAATATAGCAAGTATGGCTCCTGCTACCTGTCTCATCCTAGACTATGAAACTCGGCTCTTAGAAAATATTTTTCTCTCAGGATATATGATATCTGACACTAAATGCTGATTAAGAGACACATTCAAAGCAATCTGTGCAATAGCAAGGTCTATAGAATGAACGAGCTTCTTCCATTTCTGGGTACAGTGACCTGTCCAGCATAGGCAAAGAAAAATTTTGCAAAGAATTAACAAGAACACAAAGTACACAAGTGTGTTTATTACATTTTGCAAGCACTTTGTTCTACATTTCAAAAACGCCACCATCAAGCTGTTGGCACATTTATGTACAAAACAGATTAATTGTAATGCCTGCTACAAAGCATTCTTTGTGAAAATACAAACTCTAATACCAGAGAAGAGCCAAAAGCATTAACATCATTACATGAGTTTAAAAGACATAGTTTTAAAAATCAGCACAAACATTTTAAGACACAAAACTGAAACACTACAATATAGAGTCCAAAAAGAGGTTCCTAATACTTTTTGCAGAACTGTAATACTGGTACTGCACATTATCAGAAAACTGTTGACCCCGTAGGACAGCTTAAGTGTAAAAAAAAAAATCCAAACCAAAACCAAAACCCCAAATCAAAAACACAACCAAAAAAAAACCAAAAAAAACCCAACTCCAAAACAAGCAAAAGAAAAGAAAAAGAAAAAAACTCAACCAACTAATACTACTTAATGCATTATCATGCCACAAGTAACTATAGTATTACCTTCTACTTACTACAAGAATTGTTAAAAATTACTGATGATGCATGACTAGTAATAGTACAAAGAAGAGTTTTACTCAAGAAGTTTTATTAGAAATGCACTTACACTGAGAGAGAATTCACAATGGTCCAATAAGTGCACAAAACTACCTAAGATTTTTAACACTGACAAAAATGTCTTGTCAGGCTACATCACTTTAAAAGACACTTTACAGCATTCTTGTAGCATTAGAAATAGGCAAAAAAAAAAAAAATCCACCAAATTTGGTCCAATAATACTGACTTTTCTTAAATAGGGTTTTTTGTTCTGTTTTTGATACAGGTAATTCTTGCAAATTAAGATGACCTATCTTTCTGATAACATTTTCCTATCAAAATAAAGGTTCAAATATATTACTACACTTTGAAATAATAAGCTCTGTAGTGGTCTTTCACCTTACTTCAACATAATACAGGTAAACCATTATGTGTAGGAAAGCTAGAAGCCAAGCTATAACATTTATGGAAGTCTCCTTTAATATATCTTTTACAGTTCAGACAGGTGCAATCCATTTAAATTTTTAAAGCAGGTAAAAAGACATCTGACTCCTATGGTCACTGCATTTTTGATATATTACTTTCATAAATGTAGCTAAGCAGTAATTTCTTACATCATCACATGGACAGCTCCAATTTAGCATAACCATCATTGAATTAAAGAGAGATTATTCTGTAGAAAACTATGAATAACTATATCACTTAATTAACAGTTGTCTATATACCATAACTCGTTAACAGGTAGCCGTGGTATTGAATTCCTTCAAAAGGCAAGTGGCCATGCATTGTTAGCACCACGGACTGCATGCTCACAATACAAACAGGAATTATCACCCATGGAACTTGAAACAAGAGAATATTCTTTAAAAACATCAATAATACAATGTTAACAAAGATAAGAAGCACTTTTTTCTTTTTTTATCTTTTTTTTCTTTTTTCGCTTTTTTTTTTTTTTTTTACCCACTATTACAAATTTAGAAATTGCACCTTTGATTGTTTAAAACGTTCTTAGGACCTTCATTCAAGTTGATCAGGGTCCCTCTGGCAGGTTTTCCATATATAAAGGAAAGTCATCAGAATGTTTTCTTTATATATTGTACATCATGTACAATGGTCCCTTTGAAGTATACCTGTAGTTAAAGTAGTTACTGAACTCAAAACTAAAAAGTATAAAAAGCTACTTTTTTTCCAAAAACATATAAGAAACAATGCAAAAGGTGTTATGCATAACACATACAAAGTGATTAAAAAAATCAAACACATACTTGTATTTGACAATAGTTTAGTATCCTTGACCTATCAGAACTAATTAGCTTAAGGGGATTCAGGAAAGGCTATTTAGGAGCTTTGTGGTATAGAATGGTCACACAAAGTAAGAACTAATTAAGAAACCAAGTGCTAGACAACCAAGAATTGTATGTAGGTGATATGTAAGTCACCCAAACTATCTTTTGTGAGAAGCACTTTCAATTGTTTTTAAAATGGTAGGATGGCCTTTAGTTAAACAACAAAGCATTCACATGTTAGGAAATAAGACAAGGTTTCTTTTATGTGTAAGCATTGAGCCGCTCTTTAGAGCGAGTAGAGTGAATATCATGCAGCTCCTGCTCCTCCTTTGATTTAATATCCTCATATTTTTGCATTCTGCAAGCATCTTTCACATAGGCCCAGTTGGCGGACAAGACCATGAGATAATGAACCTGTAAGAGAGGTAACACAGTGTTAGGAAACAGAGGAAGTCAGAATAGAGCACATTTAAACCTGAGGGCTGTAGGACAGACTGGGCTCTCATCAGAAGGAACTGGGAGTTCTTATGGCAAGAAGTAATATAGGACCATGATGGCAAATTCAGGCTGCATTAATCTTCGGATTACTCATTCTTCAGCTGTTATTGGTACTATAACTAGTAGCTGGTAGCAATGGTTATAGGAGAAAAACCTAAAACCTGAAAAATCAACAAGTCATCCCTGCATTACTTTTCAGCTAGTCTGCAAAGGTACATGTAAAAATGCCTTCTGGTTATGTATTCATTGGACACTTTTCCCCACTGAAGAAGTATTTGCTAAAGTAGTTCTTTAGATAGAAATATCATAGACACAACTTATGATTGCATATCTAATATAATTACAGAAAGTTTTGCTTTTTAATTTTTGTTAAAGTTAGCTCTGTTTTTCCATTTAGCCATGATTTCTTTCAACTACAATTCTAGTTTTGTATTTAGCTCGTCAATCTGGGGAAAAATTTTCAATAACTGAAAAATAAGTTAAATGTGAAAAAACATAGTTGAAAATACAATCTGAACTTCAAACAGATTGTATATATGAGGCTCTTAAGAGTGGGAGGTATCTGAGTAGTGTACTCACATCTTCGTGATTTTTTAAAACACATCTGCCAGAAATCCAACTGAAGAATCTGTGATGAAAATGGGATGATGTAGGCACTTATCCTCACAAAATATTTGGTAATGACCCAATAAGACACAAATTTAAACTTATTGTCTTGCAGTTTCACTTGGCATTTTTCTTTTTTAAAAATTAAGACTATTTTGAGGGTGTATTGGTCACTGTCTGACCTTCATTGAACACTCATTTTCTATCTATCCCTTCCTTAAAAAGTTACTGAACCAAACTACTAAAATAACTGTTGAAATCTCTAGGAGTTCATATTCACTGTAAGTAGGAAGACTTGCCTGAAAACACGTACTTTAACTTACATAATCTTGAATATATATCCATTTCTATAATGACATATACGTTGAACATTCCCTCCACCTTTGTTTTTTATTTTAACACCAAGTTCCTAGATAACATTGCCACACTAAGGAGGTCATTTTTAAGTGGCTGTCTAATTGCATTTCACAATTCCATGACCGGAATAGCCTGAAGCCGGTGGGGCCCTCGTCAAGGCTTATTTAAATTGAAGCCAGGCAGCTTCCACAGTCTGCCTCAGGAGTTTTCAATTACAGACATATGCAAGACTGTGCAGGGTCGTTTCATACCTTAGGTTTCTTCATAAGGTGAAAGCATGCTTCAGTATTCAGAAATTTTGGAATTGCAGCTAGGCCAGGACGGTATTTGGGGCATTTTAGTTATATTGTTCTATTCAGGACATGTTGCTACTTCCCCAGGACCCAAGTTTAAAAAACTTTTTTCTCTCCCTTCCACCACATATCTCATATTCTGCAGAGGAGCACAATCATACTGGGGAGAAGAATAAGCCACTTTTATATTTCCCTTGTGCTTATTTCAGGATAATTGATTGCATCTCCCCCTTGCAGGACATAATTTCTGTTGAAGTTAAGCTAAAAGAGTTAGCTTACACATTAACTTTTGAGAAAGGAAATTTTGCCTCTCATAATGAAGTTTTTCTGCAGTGATTTTGGGGAAACATCACAAGTGGAATATATACTAGCTTTACAATCAACTTTAGATTGCTAAAGCTTACATTTAAACAACTTCATGTCCTCTGTTTCTATCTGAAACAACATTGACAACAGTAAAACTAAAATGTTTTACTACAATGATCTTTTCTGGATGTATTTGTTATCCATTCAGATATAAGAAAGAAGAGTACTGCTCAGAATTATAAATTGTACAAATTAAATATTATTCAAAATCCTGGCTATGTTTTCTGTGACGAAGACTTACAAAAAACATTTACAATGGAAAGAATTCTATTGGGTTTTGGTTTTGGCTTTTTTTTCCATCTTGGGTTGACATAAGAATGATACATTTTCAAAATAAACTCTTCAACAGTGATCTTTGCTGCAAAATGAAACTTCCCCTGACATATTCTGTAAAAAAATATGAGATTTTCTGTATATAAGTCTTAATATATAGGAAAATTCTCCTTTTGAACCCCAAAACAACATTCTCCTTTGCAGTCTAAAGAGGTGTCTAGGGAATTGTGAAACAATTCAAACATTCATACACAAATCTGAGACCAAAAGATGTGGGGAAACTGTGATTTGTGACCAAATGGTTTTGCAAATATTAACAAGTTCTGTCGAGGTTTTGCAATAATACACTACTTTATAAAAATATATATATTTTTAAAATACAATTTCATTAAAAGAATCCTGGGGACAGATGGACTTAACATTTATGAATAAGCTGATTATTTTGTGAATTTTGTAGAATCATATTGATATTAGAGAGTTTAAGAAATCTTCAAAAATTTAATAGTCTGGTACTTGCAAATGTTTATAAATCCAGAAGTGAGGATATAGTGGAGTATATTGATGTCATAACTAAAAATGCCATATCAGAGAGCAGATTTTACCAATTCAGTTATTCAGCAGTTTCCCTGATGTTGCACTACTGTAACTGGTTGACCATAAATACGATATACTTCCCACTTCAGTCAGATAGACTATTTTGGTTTACAGTAATAGCTGGCAAGAGTACATTAAATTCATAAGCTTTTTCTTCATGTAAAACTAAAAAAATGGCAGAAAAACCAAAAAAAAATCATTAATGTAAGAGGAGTCCTAGCTTCATTGAATATTTTCAGAATGTATTTTTTTATAAATGTAACTAAGGATAACAAAATAATTGTGGCCCTAGGATCCATTAAAAATTACTAGTCTAAGCAGAATATAGTAATCACCACCACTAACACTTATGAATGCATAAGCAGCCAGTAACAGTCATTTTTCATTTCCCATTCCAGCATGCATAATGCAAACCTACACCAGTACAGAATCATGAGCCTAAAAATATCTTTCTGCTTAAGCAAATACAGCAGACAAAAGACAGAAGAGCAGGGCACTACATCTTTTTTCTTAGTGGAACCTTCTCATTGACAAAATGTCACTAAATTTAAAGTAATCTTCATTATAAAGGAGGAGAAAAATTAGTCCTGACAGAAAAATCAACACATTCCTATATATTCACTGAACTGACAAAAAGATTCTGCTCCTAAAATAGCAGAGTGGCAAGTCTGTGAATACCCAGAGAGGCAGAGATCATAAAAGTATAATACTGTGGTTACAGCACAGACACGTGAATCCAGATACCCTTCTGAATACAGCAAAAGTAAAAATTCTTAGCATATAGCTACAGGTGTTTTGTTTTATTTTAAATTAAAAAAAAAGTAATCATGATATTCTACTTCAAAGGGAATCCATCAATATATTAAAAAAAAATAAAAGAGACAGTATCGAATTACAGAATTGTATTTTAATAATAGCTTTGAGTGACAGTATGGAAATTGAACAGCTGATCCTAAGTCAGAACTAGAAGGTTTTAGCAATTCAGATGAGTAGTAGAGTGTTGGGTAGCTTACCATAGCAATGACTGCTGCTCCAGCTCCAGCAAGTGCCACAATGAACAAGTGGAATGTCATGTTTAGCTGCAAAAGGAGGCAAGGAAAAGAACTTTCATGGTTGTACACCAAACAGAAAATGAACAAAAATTCAGAGTAACATAGAACAAATAATTACCTTCCTGGTGCCACTCTTCCACAAAAGTAATGAATAGGAATATTTTTCTAACAGATTGACATCACTACATCTCATTGTTTGCATTTATTTTTATAAATGCTCATATTGGGTAAAAAGTATAACTCTACTTAAAAATACAGAATTTACATAATAAAATATTCAGAAAAGTAATTATTTAAATATAAACACCCCAGTAAATTTGGAGGGGTTTTGTTTGTTTTTTGGGGTTTTTTTTTATGTTACAATACTGCAACACTACCTTACAAGAATTATATTTTGGTGGATTCTCCAGTGGCAGAGACAGCCTAAGAAACCCCATTTCCCCTTCATTAACTGTATCTTTCCATCCTCATATATTGATCCATTTTCCTCTCAAATTTGTTCATAGTGATATAACAGAAACCAGGTTACTTACATAATCCAAGTCAACCACCTTCCTTACCTCACCCCAAACCAAATTATTCCATTTGCTTTTAATTTCAGTAACCTGGTTTAAGCAGCAGCCACAGAGAGTCAACTGCACCATAAGAGCTGCATTTTCTGAGATGGTTTTGGTATCAGGGCAGACTGTGCACCTTCCCTCTAAGGAAGGTATTCAACCATAGTAGGACCCAGTAAAGTGTTTAGGAAATGTTGATCCTTCTGGCTTCGGAGGGATCAGCATTTTACCCTCTCTTTCTTTTAGGTAGATGTCATTTTGCTTGTCCTCTCTTCATCCTTTATCACTTAAAAACAAAACCAGAATGCTCAGCTGCACTGAAACAGGTGGCATTTGCCCAAGGGAAAAAACTACACAGAGAAATATACGAAGAGCTACTATCCTAACGCAAAACAAGGTTTGGCCAAATCCATTTGAAATCTTTACTCTTCTATCACAAGAATAATCATAAGCATTTCAATCAGTCATTAATTTTATGGACCTATTCATTGTGCAGCAGGGGCATTAGCTTTCAAAAACATCCTATTAACAAAGAATAAGGTCTTGGAATTATTACAAAACCCCAAACAAACAAACAAACCACAAGTGTATTTAGAAAACAATTGGATGGAGAAATCGCACTGAATAAATTTGGTACTTGGTAAAATATAGGAAAACTACTTGCTTGACTGTATTTTTCACTGATTTTATTCATCACCATAGCTAGAATTAGAACATTAACAGTAAGAAACACATATCAGCTAGTTCCTACTACAACATATATTACGGATTTTCCAAAAATGCTGATGTTTATTTACCTCATTAGAATCACACATCTTGATGAAACTTTCTGATGAGGTGCAAACCTTCTTTTCCTCTCCAATAGTTACAATACCTGGAGAAGAATAAATATTCACATTATTTAGAATTCCTAGTACTGAACAACTTCCTTTATATTAGAAAAACTAAAAGCTTATTTTAACAATGATATCTGGGTTTTGTTGGCAATTGGGAGTCTGGAGCAGGTCTCCTGTGAAGACAAGCTGAGACAGTTGGATTGCACAGACTGGAGAAGAGAGGGCTCTGGGGAGACCTTATAGCAGCCTTCCAGTAACTAAAAAGGGACATCAAGAGAGCTGGAGAGGGACTTTATACAAGGGCATTTGGCAGTGGAACAAGGGGTATTGGTTTAAATTAACAGAGGATAAGTTTAGGTTAGAAGTACTGAAGAAATTCCTTATTTTGAGGGTGTTGAGGGACTGGAACACGTTTCCCTGAGAAATGGCGGACATCCCATCCCTGGAAATGTTGAAGGCTCAGGATGGGGTCCTGAGCTACCTGATCTAGAAGAAGGTCTCCCTGTCCCACGGCAAGGGGTTGGAACTGGTCTTCAAGGCGCCTTCCAACCATTCTAGGATCTTATTCTATTCCAGCCAGCACAAAACTAACACATCATCTACTTAGTAAAAGTCCTAGTAAGAAACATGTAGGTAACAATTTTTCAGCCATTTTTGAAAACATCTTTAGTCCCCATTTCAATAAGCACAATGGAAAAACCAGAAATTATTTGCAATCAGTATATGCACTTAAAGTGTTCATAAGTCTTCTCCACCATCACGTGGAAAAGCGTGCTACGTATTGCATTCAAGCATTGATCTTTCACAAGTTATAAAAAAGCATTACACAAAACTACACTTTTTATTTCTCTTATGAGCAATTATAACTAGAATCTGCTACCTTGCTTTCTTTAGATAATGTCGAGATACTAAATCAAAGACTAGTTTAAAGAAAAAACTGCAATTAACTCATTTATCACAGAAAATGCTTCTTTCCTAATATTAATCAGTGTTTTTGCACTGAATCTACAAGAAACAGGTATATTCACAGAATGCACACTTTATATGTTAATTTTCAATGAACATTCTAAATAGAATTTTTAAAAAAAAGTCCTGAGAATTAACAAAATAAAAGGCCATAGAAAAAAATATTAATACAGACAATTGCTTTTTAAACTCACCTGCCATACTGAATAAAAACAAGCAATACATAATAAAAGCTCCCAAGTTTTCTTCCCTCTCATGAAAGAAAAATGTCAAATATTTTATTTTGGGTTAATTGTAATGTTTACTATGAATGAATATGTTTGTTTGCCAAAAAATACAACATCTTTTATAAATCTATATAACAATTAAAAATATACTGTGATTTTATTTTAGGTCAAGGAAACAAAAAAAAAGACACGAAACTGTTGACGGTATGATTACCCAAAGCTCTGTGGGTTGAGCAATCACTAACGCCGTAACATCTAGAATAAAATCAGTCTTGTAGAAAGAATGAATTGAATTACCATGCCCAACACAAGAATTCTCAGACATTTTAACATTACAAATCCCTTTCTATTCAAATTTTGCATCCTCTCAAAACACATACAGATAGCTGCATATCCCCACACTTTTGTAACCTCCACAATTCAGGCTTTAGCCTCGTTCCCTCTCTGTCTCTCTTTCCACCACTTTCTTAGAGTGTTGTTATCGGTATTGTTGGTCCTCATCAAAGTTTTTGAGAGCAATGACTCTTGTGGTGTCCCAATTCACCTCTGCAGAGACAGCAGAGGATCTAGGATCTCACATCTCCAAGTCAGTGTCCTACCACAAGATTAAAGAGTCACTCTCCATATAAGTGACTAATTAATCGTTTTAGACAAGTTACAGAAATTTCTAAAGAAGGCACTAAGCCAAAGCCATGTCAGATTTTCATTAATCTGGGAAGATGGGCAAGGTTGACTCAATTTTTTTCAGGTCTGGAAATGCAGTTCATCTTTTATGCACTGCCTAGACTAGTGGGTAAAAGGGCAGAAAGAGACATTTAACAATTGTTTCAGAAATACTGAACTGTTCATTTCATATATATGGAATAAAATCTGTGGAATGCTTTCTTTGTGAAATCTTACTTTTGATTTAGTGCATTTTATTTACATACCATACTGGCGAAGATCCAAGCAGAGATTAGCTCCATCCACTACGGTGGCATTTCGGCAAATGGTCCACAGATTGAAGTACATGTAAACAGGCAGAGAAGTGAAAGCTGTAACGCCAAGCCAGGCCAACATAAAGATGTATGTCAGCATAATAAACTGCAGGAAAAGAGGGAAAAACAAAACAGTGATAAGTCAGAACATAAATGATACACCATTGGAAAAAGAAGGAACCACAGAGAAGCAACAAATGCATCCATGACTGACTTTGTCTGTTTCTGTCCTCATTTAATTTATAGTTTTGGTCTGATTATCCATTAGTGATCAGGTCAAAATGATGCCAGAGAACTAACGAGATGTTTCTGAAGAAGAATTCTGCTTCCAGAAGTGCAAGCTTACCCCATGTTCCTCTCACGCTTGTGCTAACAATGGGTACAAAGCAGCACACTTGAAGTACAGACAGCTACATGCTTTGTGAAATGTGTCTGCCCCTCTCTCTCATCATCACCACTCCAGAGTTAAGACAAGAGGCCCTGTGGTTGTATCTTCCAGTACCAATCGTGATGCAAAAAATTAAAATTAAATACTGTAGGCTTTGCTTCTTTTGCTTTTAAAATTGGAGTCTTAATAAAAATGAGCCTTTATCTATGACTGCCACAAAATCTCAGTGGCAAATCCATTTTGCATTGAACCAATGAGACTATATTTTTGCCATTCTGTTATTGTCCTCAGACATATTTGGGATCTACATACAAGTGAATTCATCATTCAGAAAAAAAAGTAGGCAAATGCCCTGTAAATATGTAAACATGCTACCTTGCTGCTCCTTTGCTGACCTGAGACCACTGCTCATCAATAACAAACCATATTTTCATTTTATGCTGTGGGAAGGATGTGAAAAGTGGAAATCAGTCTCTAAATATTGAATCCAAATAGCCCCAGCATTTGGTGGCTTCAGAAATGCTGATCAATCTAAACACATTACTGGAAACAAAAAAATTTCATCACATTAACATTTTTCTAGCTGCTTACCTCAGAGAAGTATTGGCTCTGAGAATAAGAAAGAAGAAATATTTTTGAAAGGTGAATAAGCTGGTCAACAACCTGCTTAAAATTAAACCTTAAAGAGTAAATAAGGTGAAATGAAAGATATTACCTTGTTTGTTTTTGGGTTTTTTAATGCAAGATCTCTCAATTCAGGTAATACAGGAAAAAGCCTAATATAAATACAGATTTTAGTTATGGAAATCAAATAAGGTCAAACTCCAAACAGCTGAAATTGGTACTAAAAACTGTAGCAGGGTGGCTTATCCACATGGACCTAATCAGGAAAATCAGTTCAAAACAACAAAAAGGTCTGAATTTCAAATGAGGTACTTTTATTGCTTTGAAGTATAGGATGGATGTTCTCAAGCAATATTAAAGAGACCTTAATTTGATTTACTTTAACTCACTTCCAAATATTATTAAATAAAGGTAATTTTAATTCTGAGGAATTACATAGGGATTTAAAGTAGTTTAATTAATCCATTTTAAAATTTATTTCAGATTAATTTTCCTGATTATCGCGAGGTAAATGAGGCGTGCAGAAGTAGCCTGAAAAGCTGTTTAATGTTTTTGATATCACTTTCTATCCTTTTCTTGAGTGAATACTTCATGCTTCAATACTCATACTTCACCTCCATGCTTACCAGTTTGAGAGTTACAAACTATTTTATCTTTTCCCTCAATATCCATTTAGTTTAGAAGGAAAAGTGGCTTGTCTAATTTATACATAAAGATTTCTAAAAATCCATTAATGAAAATAGTGGCTGTCCTCCTTACCAAATTTTCCCAAGAACCCATTTACCAGAAACCTAACTGATAAAATAAAGTGATAGCAAAGTCCAAAGTAAATATGCACACTTGAATATTACTACAGATATTTCCATGTGTCAGTTGCTTTATATATTGGAAATTCTAGTTAACATGAGCAAATACTGTTCTGTACATGCCTTTTTTTGTTGTTGTTGTTGTTTTTATTGTTCTTTTACTGTTTTCTTTTTTTCCTTTCCATATGATGATGTTAAAGCTAATGAAGCAACATCTGGCTCAGCCGCAGGCACAAACTTGCAAATAATTACTTGGAAAATTACTTAGAAATGTAGATCCAGGGCTATGAATTCCCAACTAAAGTGCTATGTCCAATCTTAATTTATTATCAAGCTGAAGAGTTGCACTCGTTTTTTTCTAAGGCAGGAATAAGAAATAAGAAATAAGATTGTCTTGGTATAGAATTTAAATTCTCAGCTATTCTAGCATTCTTGTATTCTAGTATTCTAGTAGTCTAGTAAACCAGCTTCCTAGCCTATATTCTGAGCTTGTCAAAAACAAGTAAGTCTGGAGTCTTACTTATGAGCCTTCTAGAATTTTTGAAATAAAAAACACTTAATAAATTTAGTCCATGTCTCAGTGTAGCACATCCATAATAATTTAATGGAGTACTAAATCTTTTATATTAGTTACATTACTGAAATGTAATAACTGTTTTTATAACTGGGCTCCATATAGATTTGAGAATCTTCCTATTTTGTGATTAGCACTAAATGGAAAAAAAAAATATTGGACTTACTATGAGCATTAGAAATACTTTTCAATATCTATTTATTTTCTGATCTGCAGTAGGGATGAAGAAGGCTGCTTAAAAATCTCCACTGAGATAATACAAAGCATTGGTATAGCAAAGAGGGGAAAGCAGAGCTGATTAGCCTCTAAAAAACCTGCCTTGGGCATAAAATGATAGCAGCAGAAATCTGTCAGATGATAGTTGCTGTGAGTCACAAGATCTGCCTTCTCAGAGAGAACTGTCTGCTTGTTATGGAACGGATTATCTTCAAAAAAGTGAATCTGATTGGTTGAGTGTCCCAGAAATAAGTCGCTGAAATGATGATTTCATTTTAAAAACATATTTTAGAACTGGGAGAATATCAGTTTTCCTCTGTCCGTTGCTTTCAGCTGAAGTGTCAGTGGCCAGTGACAAGCCTAATTTCATGGCATAACACCAAGAACACCAACAAGACAGGAAAAAATGAGGAAGCTTCCTTTGTTTTATGTAAGAATAGCTAAAATACAAAACTTCACGTTAAGCCATGTGGTCGTTATGGGTTATGCCTGGAAGCTGCTATCACTGATATCAGTGAAGTAAACCACAGAAATGTGATCTGGGCAGTATTATTCTTAAGGGCAGTAAAAAATAGTTTATCCTTGCACAATAAATTATTCGTTTCTAGCAACAGCAGGTGTTAGTTTATAAATTCTTTTTATGATTAAATGAAATTGTGAATGATTTTCTTTTAAAAAGGAAAGAATAAAGTATTTTTTTCAGATAATTTTCTCTGCTATTACAACCTTCCCTCTTTGCTCTAGAGAACTTACAAAGAATGCTTAAGGAGCCTGTTCACTCCAGGAATTAAATTCAGAACTCAATCTCCTGAGATTCAAAGGGACCTTTCTCCTTTGAAGTAGCATTCTGCTACATGACACGCTGAGGATTTCTGAAACAACAGTAAAGCATCTTAAAGAGGCATCCCAGTTTGTTCTTTAGCATCCTATCTATTGTGTTTATAGTGAAAATTACTGTCTCTGATCAGTCCGATTTTCACTCTAAGCAGCCAAATACATAAACTCAAAACAAGCTAGAAGTGAAATTAATCTACCAAATCATGACAATAAAAGGTCACTAATTTAAACTTGGCTCACATTTGCAAAGAATAGCTCAAGTGAATAATTATTTGAACAAACAAATGTTTAACCTTTTTCGTGGTTTTTTTTTTTTTTTGGTACCATCACTGTGGCTGGCAAAATGCTCTTGTCAGATTTTGTAAGCTTTTCAGTGCCTGTAATGGTTTTTCTGAGTTATAAATTATCAAAGTAGGCAAATCATCAACCTTCTGGAATGGTCGTTTTAACTAAAACAGACCAATGTCAAGAAGCAGGTATTTCAGAGCATATTCTGAAATTGTTTGTGTGGAGCACAACCTCCCTGGTGGTCATAGCTGGTCATTGAAATCCTTTCTCCAGTGAAAACATTACCCAAATTCTATCTATTTTAATAAGATCAAGATTTCAGTTACTGCCTTTTTTTTTTTTCCCTCCTCCTTCTTTCTAATTTATGGGTACTTGTCCCATGAAAAGCACATTCATTAAATTTCAAACACTGTTCTTGTTTTAGGTTTGTTATAAATATTTTAGTACCCTTGAAGTAACATGGTATGATGGCTTCAGTGACCCTAGGGACAGAGACAGCAAAATCTTATCTAGAAGGTACAGTTTCTACAAACAGAAATGGAATTAAATGGAAACAGATTAAACTTCATTTCATATTATGAGGACACTGCTGCTTACAACAAGAAAAATAATACAGAACATAGCAACAAATTAGATGCCCAAATAAAACTTAACTCCAGAAAACTCGTGTTGCCATGTAATTTTATCTTTGCTCCAAACCACTCAGTACTTACTTTTACACTTTCTCTCAATCTCATCATATATTTATTTTATATGAACTCCCTAATGTGAGCTCTCAACCCAGAGAGTTGCAGAAAGATGTAAACCTTGCTGTGTTTACATCCCATTTAGGTTTATAATCCTTTCCCACACACACACAAAACAGTGTTTACTTTCAGCTTCATGAACTAAGAGGTTCCTTCCCAGATTCAGAAATTCGCTTTGATGGTTTTTTCTGGAGATCAAAACTGTACCTACAGAGAACATGTACACCCATCCTGCCCAAAGCCTATTATGTCTCACTATGAAACCATGGCAGTGTTGGACATCACCCAGAATGAGCCCAGGATTAACCTGGCTGTGTCTCATAGGAATACTGGGAGGCAGTTGGCCTCTGCAGTGCAGTGTAGTCCTGGTTTGGGGTGCATTTTCCAAACAGCAAATTCCAGAACAAGGCACTGTGTTGGATTTTTTGGCCACACGAACAGAAAGATCTTTTCAATTTCTTCCTGAATTGCCCTGTCTCTCAAACTTCAGTTGTACATATATTTGATTTCAATACTAATAAAAACTTATTTAGTTTTAGCACTTTGCTCAGCCTCAAATTCATAACTGACCTTTGGCTTTCAGGCTTTCTGCTTCATCTTGTTCATTTTATCCAGAAAAATTTCCTCTGAGTTATTGCTACTGTCTTTTTACCCTGAGCACATTCTGCAGAAATGCATTTACATACTCGTTTTAAATTATTCATTGTAGCTGACACATATTTTCTCAAATGCTGAAATTTGTCTTGATGCAGTTGTACTGGGAGAGTACTGATGGAGTGCACAATTCTCTCTTCAGATTATACGAAGGCAGATTTAAAGTTCTACACGTGTTCCCACTTCAGGCCTGTTGTTTATTTGCATTCAATTTTCTGTACTGCAGGTTCTGACTATACCTTACATCAACAGTCCAGACTCAATAAGGGACTTTTATCATTAAACTTTTATGACTGAGTAGTTTAAAGATTAGATATTAATTCCTGTTCATCACCTGTATTATTACCCCACAGCAGTCTAATTCTTTTTTGAGAATAGATTTTTGCAGGTTTTTTTCTTTTTTATAGAGGAATCTCTACATAAATACTTCCCAATGTTTGGTTGTTGTTTTTTTGCAGCAGCAGCAGCACCCTCCATGTATAATTCCCCATATGCAAATATGAACGAGACCCAGTAGAAAACTTGCTGAGTTCCTCTGAAAAATATTTTAACAATGCAGACGCTAAAACAGCCCCAGCTACTTAATTTAAAATGTTGTCTAGAACCAAAAATAAATCAGAAACTGAAAAGGAAAGAAAAAACAAAACAGATGTCTTTAGCCATTAACATGTTTAAGAAATAGAATAACTCACATGGAAGTGGCCTCTAACATTCTCATTTCTGTGCTAACATTCCCAAATTCATGCCTCATTCATGAAGAGAAATAAAATATGAAGAAAAGTATTTCAACTTTTTATATACCATGCTGCTGGAAGAGACTGTTATTCTGATATTGCCACTAAATGGTAATAAAAATTTCTGTAAACCATAGAAAATACACACTTGAAAAATGTCTTCTGCTTGGTCTTTAATGTCACTTTCATTGCTAACAATCACTTGTTGGACATTTATTATTGCCTCTACAAAACATGCTCATTCTCACTCTCTCTCTCTCTCTAACATATTAAACTCCCAGGCACAGCTCCAAGAGTCTTGTTGAAACATGGATAGATTTCATGGTGTGCTATTACTGTCTTGTGGTTGATTCTCCTTGGCTTGCATTCAAATCAACTGCTTTGAGAGGAAAAAAAACCAAAAGCCAATATTGGTCCAAACTTCTCTCCATAGAGGGACACACTTCTCAGGTTTGCCTAATTTAAATTCATTCAAATCCTTAATACTACCTAATATGAATTTCCTTTTACTGTGAAAATATATTTCCAGAAAGATATAGAATTCTGTTAAATTGAAATTATATTTTATGGAATAGTTTTGTTTGGTTTCTTTAAACATTTTTCTTCTACAGATAGCTTAGATGGAAGAAAGACTGATTTTGTCAAAATTAGGAGCAATTCTCCTTGTTACTTTCTGCTTTTCATCTGCAAATACATTTTTCTAAGATTTTCCTTAAATGTGTATTTCAAGGTTAAAATATTCCATGCATTATTTCTATTGTTTTAGAAACTATTTAGATGGATATAAAACACTGGGTTACTTTTTGATTTATGCTGCTGATTTATTGGTGGCAGTGGAGGAGATTTCCACAGTCATCTCAGAATTTTTTCTCTAACAATTTGATTCACTTTTTGAAATATTGCTTAGTAGATAATGAAATATCAGTTTGAAGAAGATAGCTCTGCATTGAAGCAAGATTTGGTTTTACCTTAGGATTATGTAATTTGCCTCTTTGGTACTTCCTTATAAACCAAATATTCTAATTTATTTTTTATTTCTGAATTTTCTTTAGAATGTTGATGGATTTGTAGTATTGTGTTGCCTAAAGTTATCAATAGTTGTTTCATATTTCCTTTAGGCAAGACTAATTTTTGTAGTCTGACAGTCTTTTGAAGCCCTACAGAAAGCATTGGACCTTTACTGCTGCTTTACCAAACCAGAATTTCCTATGTAATTTTTTTACAGTCTTTCAAATAGGAATTACTTTTTCTCAAATGCATATGCTCATATTTTCACATTCTCAAAGTTATCCTCCTCCTTCTGTTTTTCATTCTATTGGTGTTTTTCTAACACTAGGAGGTACTCTCTGGGAATATATCTAAGGTAATTGTTTTGCATTTAAATGTGATTAAAGATAAATAATCTGGTTTTAAAACTGGCTTTTTAAAATATAGATTACATATCTTCATTAAATACTCATTTTTATGTGCTCTTCAATCTATGGTCATGCCATATAACTATTTAATTCAAAGACAGGAGTATAAAAAAATCAGTTCCGTCATTACCTTTCCCCTGACAATGTAGGCTAGCACTGGTGGTAAATTTTCTAGGTTGCACCATCAAATAGCTGATAACTTTTTAATAAAGTCCTGAACCCTACTCTAATGGTTTTCAGTGATGACAAGTTTTCTATACACAGATGTAGACATAACACTCAGCCAGGAAGTGACTGAGCAATACAGGTTGTTTGCATTTTTCACATTTCCAAAATTTGCATTGCAACATTTATTCAGGAAGAGTCCATGGTTTGTAGTTGGACACAAGACAGCAAAGCTTAAACTAGAAAGCAGAAATAATACTTATAACTCAAATCAGATGTGTCACTCAAGGTTTTTACTTGGCTGTCAAAAAAAAAGAATGTGTGTTCTTCCCTTTCTTGATATATTTTTAATGGGCTTTGAGAAGCCTATGGGAAAATGAAGCAGTGGGCACCTTCCTTGCTTGTTTTCTGTCTTTCCAAGCATTCAAAGTCAATAACAGAGCTTTTTCAGCTTTCATTGTGACCCTAAATGATAAATTTAAAAGCTTGTCTCTTTTCTGTGCAAGCAATGCCAAAAAATATTTACAAAGCTAAATATGAATTCATAAGACATCAACAGGAAGATGCAATTCATTTGAAGAATAAATGTATATAGTTTCTGTGGGTTTTCTATATCCATAAAAATAATGAATTAGTGATAATTCCACTGATATTCAAAGGCATAAATAACTATAAAAAGATTAAGAGGTCTAGATGCAGTGAATGAGTTATCCAGGTGAGAGCAAGGATCAGGGAAAATTAACATCATCTGATGAAACATTCCAGTTAAAGCTGAGATGGATTATCAGAACATAGGGGAAATAAAGCTATCATCTTGAGCAATTTATGATGATCCATGACAGTAAGTTAAAGTTCATGGAGAAAATGCAACTGCTCCCAAGGTTAAGCACACTTTGGAAATGTATGGCAGCAGTTTAATTAACAAAAAATACTTATTGACTGAGCTCACATGCCAAGAAAAAAATCTGTCATCAATGTGCAAGACACACAGCAAAATCTGAAGAATAAACATTCCATCCTATTTATCACCAACAATAACTTTTCTGTCAGCAAGCAGCAAGACTAAGAGAAGATGAAAAGGTCCTGGCAAGGCACATTACAATGTCTGGCACACTCCTCTGTTAAAGAAAGTAATGAACACCACAGTCATCAAAAGGGTTGCATATACAATACATGAAAAGTTATGGGAGAAAAGGAACATCAAATGAAAATATGATTTTATATCTGCAATATTCTTGAGTGAGAAAATCTGGAACTGTACAATAAAGAAAAAAAAGGCTCAAACAGTTACAGAAATAAGAGAGAGAAAAATTAGAGTCAGCACCTAGAAATGTATAACAATATAATTTCTGAGCTCACTACAAAATGTTTCTAAAAATATAAAAAATATTGAAAAAATAACTAGCTTTCTTTCTTCTTTTCAAGACACTGTGTATATATTAACACGCAGTTGGGAGAGAATGGCATAAAGATGACTATCTTAACCCTCTCTTAACTCTCTCTCAGTTCAACTGAGTTTTGAACTGTTGCTAGGGCTTGTTTCTATTTCAAGATCAAGGGCAGAAGACTGCAAGGAACATTGTTCTCTACAGAAATTCCAACACTGGTCTGGTATCCAGGGAAAAGATGAATTCCAACAATCTATAAAATTGCTAATATGTTTTCTTTCATCTACTAACTCCAGCAGCATTTAGATAGCAAATATTCTTCGCCTAAACTCCAGCTAAAAAGACCAGGCAGGATATATCCAAGTCAAGGTTGACTGAGGAGCTTAATACAGAAGACATAACTTAAAAGACTTGAGGTTTTCTCTTTGCAGAAAATAGGACAGTCACTAAAAAATTCAGTTCATCTGACAAAGTTTGCCTAAGCCTCCCTCACTTTAACTACTGAAGGAGCATAGGCCTTTATCTTGACAACCTTAGTGACATTCTTAATTAGGTGGGATATATCTGTGTCATAACATATTCCCTCTGAAATTAACTACTCCATTAGCTTCTCAGTAATTTGTGGGAAAAATTCATGTTTCTGGTTTTCAATTGAGCAATCTGAAATGTCAGAGCACTAAGAACCTTACCTTCCCCATTTCCCATATCACTGTGTGAAACTACTTAAGGTATACACAACTTAACATGTATGAGCACAAGAGATTTATAGACACTTTCCTTAGTTAAGATTGGATTAAAGGATTCTGGTCCCATAAGTATATCTGCTGTCCTGGAGGGAAGGTCTTTCATTTCTCACAAATATGGTATGAAGCACACTACATTCCTCAGATGGAGCAGAACTTAATCAGAAGCAAGGCCTCCCTATCTGTCAGCTCAGCATTTTTTTCCCAGAATATCCAGACATGGTATCTAATTTTCAGAAATGAGAGCTTCATTTCTAACATTCAGAAATAATACATCTGTTCCGGGTGTGAGAGCCAGCTGAGCCTGCACTGAACTCTCTTCCTCCTGTTACACAAAGAATCAAATGTCAATATGATGCCTCTAGAAAAACTGGTCTGGTAAAGGAAAAGATGAAGTGACTAGTTCACAGATGGTTTTTCAAAACATTTGTGCGGCTTCCATGGGATTTTTTGCAAAAATAAAATCTGGAAATATTTTGGGAAGCTCATGTTTTAGTTTAGGCACACAAGAAGCATGTGTGGAATAGCATATAGGTAATCAGGTAATTAGTTAATAGATAATCAGAATCATTTTCAAAGGCAGAAAAATGCTTTTCAGTAATTAAAATAAAATATTCCTAAAACTAAAGATAAAGAAGGTATATGTCAGCGCAGTTTAGAATATAAAAAATCTTTCTCTAGAGCCTTAACGTGGTTCTTTTCAAAAGTAAGATACAAAGAAATAGAACTGCCATAATGAAGTTTTTGTATAAGGTTTTCTGATTAAATAAAAAGAACCCCAAACCTCCTTTCCCATTTTATAGCATAAAATGAGGGAGAAAGTGTCATTGTGTTTCTTTGTTCATTTTTTTCTAGTCACTCTGTAGGCAGATGTTCTAAAACAAGGTGTAAATGAGGCTTTCCATGACCAAGGGAGCTGAATAAAAATGGGAAGGGCATTAAATTGCAAATATGAGAACAGTGTTACAGTTGGCTTCAGGCCTGTCTCCCATTCTTTACTAATCATGCTGCAGTACAGTTATATATGACCGTTTATTTAATGCTCTAAAACATGCTCAGACATGGCAAAATGAAGACTAGAAACAAAGCCATCCCTCCTCGAATGTGATTAGCATTGTTTTGCTGCTTTTATTTTACTTTCCACAGTGAATTAAGTCTGCAACCTTGCCAGTGAGAGCCTTCACTGTCACTTTCACAACCCTGTCTCAGATGTGAGAGGCTCTGCCCCATGGCAGCACTGACATCCTTGGATGGTAAGGCTCTGATTGCTCATATCAGCTGATTAGTCAACTATACAGCCACTGGAAAGGTTAGCTTGAGGTGTTTCTTTTTCCGTTACTTCAGGCAAAAAAATTCCTTTTGCCCATTCAGAGCTAGAAAGTGAGCTATTTGCAGCTAAGGTGGGAGGTCAGGAAGAGCACATGAAAAGTTCCTTCAGATGTTGGTGATCTCGGTGTTCTTAAAAGCCCACTTTTCAAAAATATTTCTTGAGAAGGAGAAAAAGATGTTACTGTTCTTATTTCCATATATAGAAAGATAGGTTATCCATACAAAGTTAAAATAAACTTTTCGTTCTTGAAATTTTTTATTGATTTTTTTCCTTCATGTTCATAATAGGTTTAATCACAGATGAAACAAATTTGCTCATGCAAAATATTAATGCAAACAACTGGTGACAAGAGCAAAGCCGAAGGACTTCATTTTCAGACTTTAACATGATAAACTTCTATTTGGAAAGACATCAACAAATTTGATGTGAAATCATAGTCACAACTGGATTTTTTACAAAGGTGTTTTTGATGTGGAGCCAATTTCATAATTTTACTTTTTCAAAACAACAAATACCCTGTGTGTACATTTCTGTTGGCATTAAGGCATTGCTAAAAGAAACATTTAATCTTTGATTTTAATATTTACAAAATTACTAGCTCAAAACTACATACAAGGAAGCTTTCTTGCAACTTGTAGTATCTGCCAACCCCTTTCAACAACATTATCTCATTTTGGCAACTGTACACAGCAAAATATATTACTGCACATTTTTAGCAGTTGAACAATCTGGCCTTTACACACAATACTGATTCGGTTTCATTTACATCTCTACTCTTCTTTTTTTTGTTGTTGTTGTTGTTTTTAGGTCTTATTTCTTTATATCATGGCATATGTTAAGGAACTGAATAAATTCTAAACACGATGCTGCTGGATTTAAATATTTTCTAATTCCATATGTGTGTATATATATATATATATATATATATATATATATATATATATGTATAAATATATTTTTTTTAATCTAAGTTGTTATTTTTCCCTTAAGAATTTTAAGTATGAGACAATAAAAGTCAACCTATTCAAAATTTTATCAAGTTTTAATTGATATATACTTTACAGCACAGATACTAAAGCCAGAATAATAATCCACAATAACTCCAGTCATTTGTATAGCAATCTCACTGACATATCATCAAAATGACACGAGCAATCAAACAGTAGGTTTGTGGGTCTTTTTCACCAGGAAAAAGAAAAAGCTTCAACTGACTTCAAGAATAATGACATAATGACATAAGTAATGGTATTTAACTTAAACTAATTGCTGGATTATTGTAATTGTGATCATAAACAGTATACAGCCTCAACCTTAGCTGCAAAATGTGCATCAACCCAGGGCTTCTGAAATTAAAACGCAAACACTGCAAATTACTGATGAGGAAAGTAAAGTGCTGAAGGAAAAATGTAATTAATCACTAATAATAACAATGATATTAGCCATAGAATAGCTGTTTAACTGTTCATTTCTTCTAGGCATGTACTATAAAATTACAGTTATCAAAGTTGTGAGTGGATGCTCTGCTGCAATACTGAGGACAGACATTCATGGGAGCTGTGAAAAAAAATAATGTTCTGAAAATTTTACTACTCTATATAGAATTGGAACTAGCTTAGTAGATCCTCAGTGAATATAGATTAGAGACTTCTTTCCAGGAGACGAAAACAGTGTTGGCATAAGCAATGACTGCTCTTTATTTAAAACATTCTCAGTCTTTTTTTACAACTTTATTTAAATGTTTTAAAGCAATCTTAGTCAAAGTACCAAAATCTACAATGATAACAAGAACAAAAGAAAAAGAGACAAAACCATGGGATTACTGTGGAGCATGATACATCTATGTAGGGATGACATACACACTGCATTCCCCAATTTACAAGGTTCAGATCATGTGTTTCCAGTTTAACCTTAAATGTCAGGATATCCAAAATACTAGTTTTGATATGTCTTCATATGACTGGAAGTATTTATTGCTTATATTATATTATATATTTATTATATTCCGACTTAGTATTCCACTTTACTAAGTGTTGACAGTTGTAGTAGAGTGCAATGGGAAACCCAATCCTGCCTACTATCTTAGATATTATTGTTAATATAGCATGAAAAATAAGTGCTATTTAATATCCAGATCTAATTGGCTGTGTTTATTAATTTACTATTCATCAAAAAATATGAGATTTTGGTGCAGACTGTGTTTGCAGAAATATCCAAGTCTAACAGCTACCAAGCCTCTTAGCTTAGAAACAGGACAGTAAAATACCAAAATAATTAGTTACTTACCTGACACTGCACAGAAATGGTAAAATAAACACAGTTGAAACAGACAGCTATTTTAGTACAGTAAACTTCCATTTAGGTCCTAGTACAAATCAAAATTTTTTTGAATCCAAATTTTCCTGGGTCATAAGTGAATGGTCTCTCCAAATCAGAGATTAACACAGGAGTAAGTAATAGGCTGTTTGCCATTTAGAAACAAAATAGAACCTGATGATGGGTCTCAGCTTGTTCCAAAGAGGAACAGGCAAGATTTTTAAAATAACTGAAAATGTAAGTAAGTGAAATATTTCATTTCCAGTAGAGCTGGAGGCCTTAGAGTTTGAATCTTGATCAGTACAGCTGAGGCGATGAGTTTTGTCATTAAACTGGTGGAATTCATTACTCACGAGTAACAAGAATTACTTACCATTTAACCAATATGGAGAATATTTATAACATTGTTCTCCTTGACTGTGATTTTTAAACACTGAACTGAGGAATCACAATATATTACAGAAACACAAAACCAAAAAATAAATATCACAAGGCATTAAAAAATATACAAAGCGTGTTGAATGTGTCGTAAGTACAAAAGCTTTCTTAGCCACTTACCCAGGCACTCACACATCTGCCACAAGTGGTGATTTTGAAATCTCCATAGAGATCCTTGATGGCACCAGTTGTAAAGAATCCCTCCACCATCAGCAGAATGCCATATACAAAGAATGCAGCTGCTACACCATATATCACATACTTGAAGATGTCAATCCTGTATAGGAACAGCAAAAATTAATTATCTGCATAAATATTTAAAGCCAACTCTGAAATTTCAGGGTGAGATAATCAGACCCCCTAAGTCTCAAACTTTATAACTGACTGGAGTCAGTTTAAGTGCTGGTAAGCCATAATGACAGGAGAAGCTGAGAACAGGAATGAACTTTGAAATAAAATAGCATTGATATAAGAAACACCGTGTATATTTAATCTAACTCAATGTAAAAATGGATCTGTTTAGGTAAGATGGCAAAAATTGTCACATCAATTTAAAAGTCAGTTACTTTTCAGTTTATTTTTTCCTCTAAATGAAGTGGAAAAGAAAAAACAGAAAATGAAAAGGAAGCAAAAATCTGACACATCTGCAGAGTCACACATTCTATCCAGCACTTAGGTTATAGAAGATATTTAGTCACAATCATCAATAAAATTTTCTGCACATACAAGTACTTCTCAAGCTGCAAAATCAGCCTGCACTATCTTCTCATTATTATTCTCCCACTTATTCTCCAGTGGACAAAGCATTTGACACAGGATAATAAAGTCATCCAGAGAAATTCCTTACTTCAAACCGGAAACATATTATTCCAAAAGTAATGAGGTCAGATCATCTGCAGTTCTTCTATAATGAGGCTTTAAAACATATTTAACAGACACACAGCTGAAGCAACAGAGGGATGGCTTGCAGTGTGACATGCAGAGTCCTAGAAGGCTCAATTAACTACAGAGAAGATTACTTGGCTTGTGTGGTTGTTCTGCCCAGCACTGCCTAGAAGTTCAGCACTGGCTCAAGGAGACTCTGGCTCCTAAACATCCTCTCATGCCTGGCATTTGTGCAAAGATTTTCAACAGCACCTCTCTGCTCTGTTGTCTAAACTTGGAAACATTCCTATTGACCATCGTCTTAGATCATCACATTTCAAAGTTTTCTAATTGAACTTCTCTAAAAAAATAGCCAAGGTGAATTTTCAGTTTATTGATGGCACAGGGCGGGAGCTGTGCAACTCTTTATAAAATGGTAATATACAGATTTAAGTTGGTACTAAGTTCCAATTTTATTCTCCAGGTCAAGATAGCAACATCTCATAACAATGTAAGACAAAAAATAAGGCTGATTTAGGATTTGCTAAGGCAATTGGGATCTGCCAGATGAATTTTGACATGCCATTACCTACACTGGATGTTTTCTCAGGACGATGATTAATATTTTTATGGTTATGAAAGGAAATGTTTAATGATAACAATTCCTTAAGGGCCAACTTTTCATCATCACCCAAAAGACAACTCACAATACACATTTGTACAATACAATAAAAAAGTTCAAATACTGTTAAAATATCTTTGAGCTTGGATGGTTTTCAAAAGATTCAAAGCCATGTTCAAGTCTACACTGAAAAATGCAATAAAAATGCAGTTAAATGTCTGACCTAATTGGAGATGGGAGAAGTACTATAAATAGATGCTTCTGGATATGAGACAGGTTAGGCTTTTCCCTAACATTTTAATACCAAAGCACTTCCAGCCTTTGCTTTTTGTTTCACATTCAAGGGAAAACTAGAGTAAGTTGATTTCTGTATGGGATAGATACATAAACAACTCAAAAGGGTGAAACATATTTAACACTGTAGATGGGATGCAGATGAAATTTATTTTAATATATATAATTCTGATTACATTGAAAAAATCACATTTCCCTGATTGTATAGAAATTAAGCATTGTAACACTTTTTTAACATCAAAATCATGTTTTAAGCCTACCTTGTCATTATCTTGTGATTAAAAAAAGTTTACAAAAACAAATAGACAGCAGCTTTGTGACTATTCCATAAAAACTCTGCCAATATTATATACTTTTAAAAATTGTGACCTTTCACCAATGGTTGAAGTCTGGGAGTTCTGCCAGTAGCAGCTCCTCTCAGACCTCTGTGTGCTCAGTTACAAGCTATCATTGCCCTAAAGAGATTAGGACTTTTGAGAAGTCCAGGGACTATTTCAGTCCTTACAACAGCCCTTTAAACCATCTGTGCTGAGTCTCCCACTGAGCTGCTTGTGTCAAAAAGTGTACTAAGAGATCTCTGCTTTTTCCTTTGCCTTATGTGCATCTACAGGAATAACTTTCACTTAAGCCTTCCTTTCACAAAAGGAAAAAATATATATAGCCCAACACTAGCCAAATATAGAAATCAATTTCTTCTTCATCCACTCATTACAGAGAGGCCATAAAATCTCTATTCATCAGACCACAGCAGATGAAATAGCCAGACATATTCCAAGGGAAAAGGGTATCCTATAAAGCAATGAGAAAAAGGATAACAAAATTGTAAGACTATCACTCAATTGCCTCTTTAAAAGGCAGATAGAATTGCAATGTAGCTACATTTAGCATCTGCTGTATTTAAAGAAAATGTATTACAACAGTAACTTTTTTATATATAGTTTTGAAGATAACATTGATATTAAGTTATTCTGCATCATCTAATACAGTTCACATAAACTTTTATTTCCTCATTAAGTTATAATAGATAAAAGATAGACCTTATAAAATTGAAATTGCCTTTCTTTAAAATAAAATGTGATTCTTTGTGGATGAACTCAGGGAGATTAATTGCCATCTGTGCTTCAGCAAATTCTCAAATGCTGCAGGCAGAGCATGAGAGTAACCAGGGAGGTAGAAGGGAATGGCAGAAGGGGTGATGAACGTGAGCCAATGGGCAAGATGGGTAAGGACAAAGAAAGAGCACAAAAAGGGCTTACGCTTGTGTAAGCTGGAATGGAAGGAAAGAGGTAGGTAATGAGCAAAGAAAGGAGACAAAACGATAAAGATAAAATTTTATTCTTCTGACAGGATTGGAAAAAATATGCATTAGGTGAAGATTAAAGCTACTCTGACCTAGGCTACTGAATACAATAAGCTGAATGGTTATCTAAAAATAAAATATTTGTGAAAAGCATCTTGAAGTTGTAAAAGCTTTTTTTTAAAAAAAAATAATCTAAACGACATTTTGCCTACTGTCTTCATCTGCTAGATTCTCCATGGATTCTTGATCTGTCTTTCCTCACAACACTGTGTTCAGAAACATTAAAAACAAAAACATTACTGGTTTTAATTTGTGATTTAAATCAAGCTGATCTTTCAATTTTAGTTCTCTCTCTGCTTCTAGGTCATTAATTATTCCATATTAACCAGACTTCTTAATTCATTAGTCTGAATCTGGATTCTCTCCAACAAGAAGAATATTTAATATATCTCTAGAGAAAATACATTCTTCTTCTGGCAGATAAGGTATTCGTGGAAGCCATCAATGCAAACTTCTCAATGAACAGGTTGAAACTGAGTACACCATCCCAGCAGAGACAAGTCAGAGGTGAGTGAAAACATTCTTAATGAGTCAGACCAATATTGCAGATTTCCTACTGTGTATTTTCATGATATTTTGGCAAATTTAAGTATTAAAAATTTAAATAAATTAGCAATAAATAATTTGTTGAATGATCTTGTCTATGTGCAGCATGGTTTTGTGAAAAGTGTGTTAATATTGTTTTAGGACAATTTACATACTTGCTAATGATATTTTTAAAAAATTGTTTAATACAGGAATGCAGTTCTTACATTTAGTTGCAGTTAACAGCTAAAGTTCACACTAGTTTGCCCTGTTACATGATTCTCATGCTGCCCTTTAAACCATTATATTAAAATAAATTATATGTGCACTTCAGCCTGAACAAGTGATAAAAGGCTAATATTCCAAAGATTTTCACCAGAGTACTAGATATTACTGTTGGACTAGTTTTCCTGAATTTATAATTCTGTTTCATGTTTCTGTTCCAATTGAATTTATAACATAACTTCTCCAATAGATACAATGATATTAAGATATTACAGATGTTAAGTAGAACATGATTGCCAGTAAACTGTACTTATACTCTCTAAATGCAAGTAGTTTCAGTCAATTACATCTACTTCCAAGCTAAAAAAAACCCCAAAATAATAAGAAAATACCAAAGCAATCAAAGTACTGAAATGTTAATAACTTTAGCATAGTACAATACCTAATTAAAAATTGCCTTTTTATTTATTTTTTTTTCATTTCAGCTGGCATATAAAATTTAGAAGGATGAGAAATACATGCAAATGTTTCCACTGGGGTAGAAGGACTTCTCCTGCTTTGGGGCATTGTTCAGATTTTAATTTTTTTTTCTTTTTCAATTACAGGGAATTTTGTATAGTTGATGTTTACATCTAGAACACACAATAATCTCTGTTACTCTGTAAACAAGCAATGCTGGTCTCCATGCTGATCCTTTTGCCCCCTGAGGGACTGATCCTAAGAGGGTGTTAAGACACTTAGAAAGCAGCCTCCCCCCACAAGCTGTCTCAAGCTTGAAGAAGTTGTTTTTCAAATGTGTTTTTAGAAGACAAACAAGATATGAGGGATGGTTGCAAGCAGAAAAGTCTGTTTAGGCTATGCAGAAACCAAGCCCTGTGCAACTTTAAAAATATGTCCTCAGGCTCTCCTGCAAACCAGACAGAACAATTTCTTGGTGTCAGTCCATGATACTCTTCACTTAAGCAGACTGAGCAAGGAAGATGGCAGCATGAAACAGAGAGAAATTGGTAGGAAAAGGAGGAGACAAGCAAAGATAAACTTCAGAAGGAAAACAAATAGGGATGAAGATGAATTTATTAATAGTCATGTTGTACCTGCAAAGTAAGACAAAAACCCCCAAGTAACAGCCCAAATGAGGCAAAAGAAACTGAAATATTCTCACTGTGAAGGAAAAAATTTAAGTATAAAGAAAATGTCAGCATAAGTCCATGAGGAATTTTTTCTAAATTAAATTAATAAGGAGTCTAATTTCTAAATTCCAGGTGGGAAGAAAATAAAACTGGCGTATAGAATGTTCAATTAAAGTTTATCAGGAAATGAGGAGAAGAGAAAGGACTAACAGTAGATAAAGGATAAGATGAAAAAAAAGACCATTTTTATTAAAGTAGAAACAAAATAAAATAGAAAACAGAGACTTCTGATTATATATTTCTGGAAGAAATTTTTTGTGTAATCATGCAAAACATTTACTCAAATCTAAAGCCAGATTGTTAGTGTTATATAAAGAAGACATCATTGTACTACAATATGCAAGTTACATTTCACATTCTGCAAGGGCCAGATTTTCTTGTCATACTCTGAAACAAAGCCGATGTGACATAACTACACATTGGTTTTATTTTGTGATGCATAACTCTCTACAGGCATGCAGAATAGAACACAAGATCTCCATCCTCTAAAACTTTTCTGCTTTCCTTCCTAGGATTGGAACAGTTGAGTAGCAATTTCTTGCAACGCATCTAAAAGCCATACAGAATCTTCAACCTAATGGAAGAAGAGCAAAAGCAGCACAAACCACCCTGCTGCTCTATGCATCTTGTAACTTTCTTGGAATAGGAAAAGATCCAGCATAAGAATTTCAGTAATCATGAAATCTTTGAGTCCAAAACACCGAATTTTTACTATGATCAATGGACAAGACTCCTCTCAACATTGTTTGGAGGTTTTTTGTAACCAAATTTTCTTCTGTCTAAAAATACTTTCTTAGAAACTTTTCTAGTGATGCTGATTACAGAAGAGTTTTGGATCCTTCTTTGCCTGAGGAAGGCAAAAGCCCCACTAGAACTAGGGCAGAGTACTGTATTGACTTCTGGTGGAATTACATGATGGTTATCCAATGCAGATACTGAATTCCCAGACAACCTTCTGTAGCAATAAAGTGAAAAAAGATGTGACAAAAGCATATCATAGGATATCTGAGTGTTTCTTGAGTACAACCATAAACTTGGAGACATACAAAGTACCTACTGAGAGTGTAAGTCTGCCAACTTGTTACTATATGTCCAGTTTGGGATCAAAATAGTAAATTTTACGCTTTTCAGATATCCTGTAGAACAGTGAGTTAGTTTTACATGGTACAGAAAGCATATTTAGGAATATGGATATTACATAGAAATACACACTTTCTATTTTATCTGTTTATTGAGTAAACTAAGACTAAAAGGAAATAAAGGCATTTAAAAAAGAAAAAAAATTTCTATGGAGATAAACCACCTATTCAGAAAGGGAAAATCACAAGACATGCAGTGATTGTAGCTAATCTAAGTCTCCAGTCAACCAGGAAGGAGAGCTGCTTAACACAGTACTAAATAATACAGATGTCTGCAGGAAAGTAGGAAACTGTATTTGCACAGAAGAAGACCAATAAATTCTTTATGTAAGATCACTCTGCTGGTATTCACATGCACTGCTCTGAATTTTCAAGATTATTCCACTGGTATTCTCATGTGGTGCTCTGAATTTCCTTATTCAATTTCATAAAATGAGTACTATGTCTTTGCAGGTAATTCCCAAATCCTAAATTTTACTTACATAAATTCTCACTGGTATTGCCTTTAACAGAATGCAGAAGACTGGACTGTGTTATTTAGCTCAGAAGGTGGCTAATGTGACTTGTCAGCACTGTATAATCTTGTAGAGGTCATGTTCTCAGGTGCTGATATTTTTAGTCAGATTTGATGCATCTGCCAATGATACCCGATCTAAAATCCTATGTTCCGCATCTAATATTTAATATGCTGTATTTGTCCAGTGCTGTTCTGCATATGTGACTCAATTATTCCAATGAAATAAACACTGTTCTCCTGAAGTAAACTGCATCTTCAATGATCTTGTGCTCTCTCTGGTGGTTCCTGTCAAATTATAATATCCAAAGAAGACACGTGAGTCAAGGTTGGATATTCCTTGCAGAGATAATTTCATTCTTCTACACATAGTCAGTTGCTGTTTCCAAACATGATATGCCACAGCCCTGCATAAGTTAGAAATTTTTAGCCTTATATGTTTTGCTTTCCACAATACAAATAGTGTTTAAAACATAATGTATGTTCAAATTTAAAGAACGCCAAGCTTTTGTGAGAGATCAGAAGTGTAGGGAAAACTTCTCTACTATTATTGTCTATTACATAGATGCCTTAAACAGAATCATCACACAGGCTAATGCAAATGTTTATAAATATCATATTTCATATTAGTGGTCCTTTACTAGGGGTCCCATTGTAATAACTTTTACAGTATTCCACTAATAGAAGTGCAGAAATATTTATGATAATAATATTTCAGTGCTACCAACATTTAACTTGTGATAGCAGCAAAGTCAACAAAAAGGAAAAGCATAGCAGATAAAAATATCATCCATTTATCTACCTCTCAAAACATTGGCTTTTATCACTAAGAGGGGAGATATAAAAGATTCTACACCAATTTTTTTTTTTTTTTGCTTTACTCAATACCATCTTAATAAATTCTAACTATACACTAATGGAAAAGTTATCATCAAGCAGCAAACTTGGCCACAATGGTACCTCAAACACAAGTTTCACATTCTGAAAAAAAAAGGAATTTTTAGCCCTAGGAAGGTGGCACCAGGAGAGTGTCTATGGAACTTCCTGTAGAGAGCACAGTGACAACAGATTTATGGATTGCAACTTCATTTAGTTGACTGTTTGGTTCCACGCCTTTAAAAGAAGTGAATTTACAGCAACCTGAATTAGCTTTGACTGCAGCGGGAAAACGGATTTGATGTTACTATCAGGGAGATTTCTTCATTTTCCACTCTAAGAGCATGATTCCCTTGTTCCATGGCCTATATAGCACAAACATGTGACAGATGGCACTAACTGGCCTTGCGCACTAGAGGGAAAGAACTGGAAAAGAATGCAGTTGGGAAACACACAAAACATACCTTGTGCTGCTGATTTTCTAAAATCTTCTTTTGGAATTTGCTCCAAACACCAGGAAAATATAAAAATCCAGCTTGTGGGATAAATGTTTGATAATCATATGTCTGTTCCTGCTGACTTTGTAATCTTCTCAAAATCAGTGATTAAGTCAGCAAATCTAGTTATACCTGATACTTTGCAGATAGAGTGTTTGCTGCATTTTATGAAGTTATTAGGAGAAGGACTGAATAAAACATCCACCTCAAGCACCTTGCTCAGTTTTAGTGAAACCTACAACCGCAACATAAATCATTCACTTCTTGCAGTTTAATATTATAAAAGCAGTTTTCAGGATAATTTATAGCATCACATGTATTTTCTTAGGCTTCCTTGGGATCACAAAAAAGTAAGACAACTACTCTACCGCCGCATCCACATCCCAAACAAAAGCTTATGACTTGTGCAAATTCCTGGAGAGGCATTCCTTCACTTGGCTGGGGAGTGGGTGGAGGGAAACAGCTAGCATTAGAACAATGATACTGTTGATAGTGAAAAAGTCTGGAGCTATAAGGAATGAGGCATTCAGAAAGCAAGATAATTAGAGGTTAGTCCCCATGAAAAGGTCACTCATTGAAAATTCCAAATGCTTTTAAAGCCATCCAGTTTATTAAAAGCTCACGGATTTAAAAATGACTGTCTGAATAGAGAAGAGTCTACCATTCAGCTATGTGATTTTTGAAGATTGTTCTCTCCATAAGGAATACCTCCCTGTACAGTGTGTGTTCTCATGAATTTAAATACATTTTATTTATTAGCATTTAAGAATTTAGACTATCTGTTTTACCTGTCCCCCCTGAAGAAATGAAAGTAAATCCTTTGAGAAAAAATCCTTTTTAAAAACACTGTTTTTTTCCAGAAATTTTTGGATTTAGCATCTTATTACAGACTGAATTCCGGGTTGTATTTTCCCCCTCAAAAGAAGCAAGAAAAAAAAGCACTGTACACTACCCAGCATCTCTCTAGGTCGCCTCCATAACTTTGGAATTATTGACTACGACCATTCTATATTTTAACTTGGAAAAAAAATCATAAATTTGAGAAAAATTTGTAACTTACTGGCATTTATAGAATTTAAATGACAGCTTCAAAATTTGCTTATAATTTTTTTAAATTATAGATATTTACTATTTGTCAATATTTCCACAGCAGATACAAACTGCCACTGGTAAATTCTCTTTGAGTTCCCACATTGGTCCAGGGAGATGGAATGAGGAACCAGTCTGCAGGACCAGCGCTCAGATCACATCCTTTATTCCATGGGGCTGTAGCTCTTGGCTGAATCCCAAGGGCTGAATGCTCCAAGGGAACTTTGCTGCCTATTGCAGGTTCTTAATTAATTAATCTCTCCCCAAGGGTCAAGGCACCATGTAGGGTGTGGGCTTCCCATGGGGCAGCCAGAGCAGCCTCAACCCCATGGTCAGGAGAGTCTGTGAGGGACTGAACCCCTCAGGTTTCACTGAAAGGGGATCCTGGACCATGGGAAGGCTGAAGGGGGCCAAGGAGAGGCCAGGCAGGGACAGGCAGGGCTGTTGATGTCCTCAGTGATATTAATATGGGCATTTCTAAATGGCATTGTTGGATTTAGGTACTTTGGCTTTTATTTTAGGCATTTAGTGACTGTTTCAAATTTTGTTTATGCCCTCATTATGCCCTACTTTCTCTACAGGGGTCTGCTGTTACTTCTAAATTACAGCAAATAGATGTATTCGCAGAGATAAAAGATACTGGGTGGCTTCTGAGTTGTGCTATTTGCATTCAGAACAAACACTTGTGGACACAGTTAAAACAGCCTTTATCTCCTGCCACCCACATAAAGAGATCTCAGATAGGGATTGATTTTTATGCTGAATGACATTTGAAGTCCAGCATGCTAATGAAAATACAGACAGAAACCACAAGTACGACTAAACAAAATTCACTCCTTCAGAATCTGCCTGGCACATTTATTTCAGAAGGACAGACTCCAGGCCAGCCTGAGACACTTCACAGCACTAGAGCCATTAAGAGCCCAAAAGTGTTAAATAACCTTTAAAAAGCACAGTTGAGTAGGGAACACTGCTAGATTTTAAAGTTCTTATCATTTTAATCAGAACAATAAAAAAACTAGGCTTTATTTCCATTTCACTATGTAATGTTTTAAGAACATAGGCACTGCAGTGTTTATTGCTGCTCACATATTCTTCTTTCTGATTTTTGGTCTTTCAAAAGTATAATTACTATAGAGCTCTTCTACTACCAACTGTTAATCAATACTTGTGAGAAAATATCTAGGATTTATACTCCCTGCAAAATTATTTTTAAAAGAAGTGTAATAACTACTCAAACAGGTAGAAAGTTAACATGTGCAAATATCTCTGTGAGTAACATGGTTTATCCAGTTCAAAGCAATGGCTTATCTGCTCTTAGTCAAAGTATTTGCTCCTCCTGCCTTTAAGACATAAGTTTAGATATACCTTTCAAAAGAGAATAAAATGAAATTTCATTACAGTAGGTCTGCAAAAGAAAGAATTGGGTTTACTACCTCTTTAAGTAAGCAGAGAAAACAAACAGACCCAAAAGCTACTAGCTAAGACAAACAATTAAACGCTGGAGGGAAAAAACTTACCTTTACAATTCCTTAATTCTTTACAGTGAATTACATGCATTTGAACTATATTCCCTGACTGATACTTTCACTTTAGCATGTGACAGAGAGAAGCTGGAAAACGTGCTATAAAGAGAAAGCATTGATTTGTGGCTGTTCTGCGCTAATAGCTTCCTGGGGACTAATAAAATAAGTTAGAGCCTAATAAAATGACTGATCTTTCATTCAGGATAACAATGAACCTTAGCCACCAAGTCAAGCCAGACTCATTATTCTAAATAACAATCCAACAAGACAAAGCAGAAGATACATCTTACACTCAACCCAACATATTTTTATATGAGGACATAAAAATTCCTTGATCCAAAGAACAAATTTTAATTTGGTGTAACAGTGACATACCTATTTGGTTAGCTCTCCCTTCTGGCTACTAATCCTACAGTGAGTACATCTAAAATTTGCAGAGAAGCTTAGGAAACCATATTAGTAACATAATCCAAAAGAGGTGAAAATTTAAGATTCCATTTCTAGCTCTCATGCAAACAGTGGTACCCAGTCAGACCAAATATATACATCTTTTTCATTTTCCTGTGTCAAACAATGAATATCAGGAAATAGTAAGAGCAGGCGAGTCACCAGGATACCCTCCAAAGCTAATCTGGCCTTTGTGACTGCCTGAGCTGGATAAATCTGTGTCATTACAAACTGTCAATAGATCTGTTTTCCATGACTATCCAGTCTTCCCTTGTACCCATAAAAACATCGGGCATCCCTAATATAAAAATGGATTTACAGTTTTCCTATGAAAAAAATTGAGGAACTTCGTCCTGCTGTATCTGGTGCCTACCACTTTCCTCTGATACCTCAAACTTCTTGTACTGAAATAGAAAGACAATCTAATCTTAAATGTCTTATTTGTAATACTGTGAATTTACACACCACTAGTGCAACAGTTCTTAATCAACCCCTTTGTAATCTGAAGAGCTCTCCTATTCGCAATTTTTAACCGTGTATCTGCTGGACTATAATCATCCTTTTTTGTATTCTTTGAGGCACCAACGTTGTATACAGTATTATTGATATGGATGAAAGATGGACTTATACAATGACATAAGTATGTTCTCTGCTTCACTTTGATCTTTTCATTAGTTGGTACTTGGTTTTTTTTTTCATCACTGCTAAGCCCTGAGATGTCTTTTATGAAACTATCCATCATAAGAGATCAACGTTTTTGATGATCACTTCACTTTTACAAAAAATATTAATGAAATAAAATAATTACATTTTTAAGGATAGGCTTCTTCAATTTTAGTTACAACCATTAGCAGCCAGGTTGGAAGTTGAATTTTAAATATCTAAGAAAATCCCATTTTAAAGAGACAATTTTATAGATAGATGAAAGCATTTAATTTAATCATACAGTAAACTATGTTTATCAACGTAATGAATTTAATAAAGAGAAGTAGATGCTCAGCAAAACAAAGGTCTTCCAGAAACAGATTCTCAGGGATAACAAAGCATGGAACCTTCAAAACAGCTTAATTCTACAAAAACCAGAGAGAATAGAATTTTGACATTTCAAGTCTCAAGGTTCTGTAGAACTCCTCACTTACTTCTTTATTGTGTTAATTCCCAGAACTAATACTTGCACAATTCTGCTTTATCTATTTAGAGTTTTGTAGACATTGGGGGTTTTTTGTCCGTCTGTTTGTTTTCTAAATGCAATGATGTATGGAACAGATTCATCAATATTACATGAAGTAATTTTTAGTAATAAATTAATTAAAACTGTGGGATATTTAATAGTATTACAAATTGCTTGTAAAATACCAAAAATATCAGCTTGGTCAAAACTTCATCTGCAAAGCTTATTCAAATAATTTTATTTCTATGAAAATAATTTTCTCTAAAAACATTTTCTTCAGTCAAGTTTAAATCCCTTGTGGAATTTTTCAGCAGTTTTAAAAGGAAACAAGCAAAAAGAGCAGAAAACTTACAGGGTAAAGGCATCAATAACATCTCCTGCAGATCTTGTCATCTCAAAGTAGGTTTGCAGAATGTTGACGGTTCCTGAAAGTGCTTCATGCCCACAGCCACAGAAGAGTGCAACTCCAGCATAGAGCAGGATGGTAGCAATCAAAGAGGCATAGGGAATGCCTCCCAGGCATTTGATGCAACACTCGAAGCATCCTACAAGAAAGAAAACAAAATGTGTATGCTTCTAAGTTATATCAAAAAAGCAAAAAGAATGTTTTATTCATGAGAAATAGTTCTGAAAATTAAGGACTGCAGGCCAAAGAGAGTTTAGGTTAAGTATAACAGCCCAGACTGTCAGAAAACCTGTGAAAGGTTAATCCAACTTCTGAGTTTTCTCCATTGCTACTTGACCTATATTAAATGTAGACATGGTATCTGATTACAGGAAAGGTTAAACAGTTAGTTCCTTGCAGAGCTTCATGTTTTTATTCAGAACAGGTTACAATGTCAGTCTTGGTTTTACCTATATTCACAGTTCTGGCTGGTTACCTATCAAATCACTGAGGGGGACTCTTAGTTACAGGAAAATCACACAAAAAAAAAAAAAAAAGATATTCAGTCCAATTCCTTCTGTCTTCATAGGTTTATTCTAATTTTTTGAGCATAAACTTCTAGCAACAGAATTGCTCCTGCGAGCAGCACCAATTCCTTGTGCATCACTCAAATACCTCACAAGAATAACGACATCCACCAAAGAGCACAGAATTAAAAAATATATATATTTGAATTTTCTCTCAATATATTTTACTCCATGTGATGCTTCTTAAGTGGTAGTAATTGCCCTTGAGTTATAAAAGGCCAACCTTTTGTCCCACCATCACAGTGACTAAAAAAATGCCTAGTTCCACAAGAAAACATTTCTTCACTAAGCGAGCTCAAGCCTCTTGCACTACCTTGCCTGGTTTCATGAATGCAGCATCTGACTCTTCCAAATCTCATCAGAAGTTCTAATTTCTCCTAAGCACTACCCATTAGCATAGCAAAAAGGACATGGACAGAAAACAAAGTGAGGCATATAGGTTTTAAATGTTTATATAGACAAAGACCAATTAAAAATTAGGTATAAGAGGTTCAACAGGTTCAATACAAGAGATTCAATGTATTTTAACTGTTTCCAAAGGCCTTATGCTATGCTAAATCATAGAAACAGAGATACATTAAAAGAACAAAACCATTCTTTAAATACAGTTTCTACTTTTATTATGTCTAATTCTCAGATATAGCTTCTCTATGTAATTTCATGTTTTGTCCTTTAATTTGGTGTGTTTCTACTTCCTTTAGCATAGATAAGCAAAGTAATAATTTATTCTCTCTGTTCTATCCTTCTCTTAATGCTTTTAAAGAATAAATATTGAATAATCATATATATATATATATATATATATATATATATATATATATATATATATGTTTAGCAACTATTTATATACAAGATTCCCTGAAGAGAACAGTTTAATCCATTTTCATATATGTAAACATTTTACCCAAATAGAAACTCCTTGCTATTTTGTAAATATAAGTGATGTTATGGAAGGCAGTATCCAAATGGCTGGAGAGTTCCTGGTAGAAAAATACAGTATACTAAACATTGAATATACTAAATATATAAAAGACGAAATAATACTAGCATATTATGTTTGTTATATGTATAAAAAGAGAAAGAGATTTACAGCTTGAGACTACTTTTGTTTAAGCACAACTTACTCTATATCAGAGCCAACTGAGAAAAACCAGAGGTAAAATGCACAAATCCACACATATAATCCACAAAGTCTTGCAGAGTAACGTGTTGTACAAGTCACCCACCACATACATCCATGGGTGTAACACCTGCCACGCTTTTAGGTGAGAACATTCCATTTCTCCCCCTCTCTGAGCCCATACAGTACTGGATGTAGAACAAATATCATCCTTGCAATTCCTACCATTCCACTGCACTGGCAGCAGGCAGCTCTCCTCTCCAGCAGCACAAGGCTCTGAATGTCCAGGGATCACTTAGTGTCTTTCTTCTGTAATAGAATATGGGGATTTTATACCCAGGGACTCCGTGGGCTTTTCATCAGTGCAAGATCTTAGGAACAGACTAGGAAAGCGTATAAATACTTTCAGAGTGACTAATTCTGTATGCAGACAACTGCAGGAATATCTTCAAATTTCTTTATGTCTGTTTTCTAGGATAACCTTAATAATAACTGTGATTAATTATTCAGTTTTTAAAGGTGATACAAATATTAGAAAAAAATAATAATAGCTAGAGAGTCTATTGTCCAAAAGCCAAAAAAACCCTAAGAAATATATATCTTTAAGATAAGTTCATTGAACAAGAACAATGCGACAATACATATGGGACCTGACATCAGAGTTTATCACAAAATTGCTATTGCCATTTTCAGCACAGAATAACAGCAGAAAAAGCTTCAGAAAACTAGCACCACTGTACATCTATTGACATTACCTGAGAAAGTAAAAAAGAAGGGGAGAGGCGATGACAACAGAGTAATAACAGGAATGATGTATGAGGGCTTGTAAAGTCAAAGATGAAAAAATAAGGTAGACATATATATTTTCAGGGACAAATGGACTTTAGGGAGTGTTTCTTAATATTGCAATAGCTTGGGGCAGGGAATAGGAAGAGGGATTTTGTAAAATTTCTTTTTCCCCTTCTGAGAAAGATGGAGTGGAAGAGAGAAAGTTGTGTGCACTGCTGTCAGGAAACAGCTGCCTGTGCATTATCTCCTGAAGCTGCTGCACCTCACTCTTTAGGTCCAGTGAGGGTTGAGATGTCACACACTCAGATGTCACAAATTAGGATGCCATCAAAACCCCCAGTGATATTACTTGAGCTTTATTACAGTCTAAATGTATGGTAAAATAGCATAATAAAGTAAAAACAGCATAAATGATAGATGCAATAATGTACAATCCAAGGAAAAATTTAATTGAAAAGAAATCCATTTTTTCCTCCATAGCTTCAAAATTTGTAAAATAACTTAAATAAATATATTGTTTGACAAGAAATGCTTTTGTTCATCTCTTGCATTAAAACTGTTCACCTTTATAAACCTTTGAGGGAAGCTTTTAATAGTGGTATATTTCACCAACTCAAGATATTTTCATTCATTAAAAATATTGGCAAAAAATTAATTCTACTATGTGACATTTTCAAATAGTCATAGATTTTCAAAGCCTTGCTCATTTATTTAGCTCCTCCATAGCCCTACTACCTTTCTCACTGCTTGCTTCATGAGTAACTCTAGAACTTTCAGTGTTGTCAAATCAACTCAGAACTAAAGAAAACCAGTGAATCAGCACTCTGATTTTAAAATGGAGCTCACACATCATTCATACACCACACAAAGCCATGTGCTATAGGTAATATCTGCTCCAATGCTTTTCCTTCAGCTGTTCAGAATGTGCAAATGTCTGTTTAGTACCAGAACAATAGCAGTGCTATTTTAACCTGCAGGGTGATATTGAATCACCAGTACAGAGTGTGACTCAGCTGTGTGATGTGTGTGTGTCTGTGCCAGACAGACAGTCATTCACCTCTCCAAGCACCCTCTTTGCGAGGCAGCTAACACAGACAGTCACAGAAATAATTACTGGGAAAGATGAAAAAGTTTGTATGCTCCTTTGATGTTTTGTTCTCATCTTCAAATCCAGTTTTCAGTACTTCTCAAACTGTTCGCTCTGCACAATAAGCTTCTGTTACATAATTCAGCATCTACTGTTCTTATTTTGCTTATGTGGACTAATATTTTTTCTTCAGGTAAAAATCCAAATCTTCTGGGACCACACATCTTTACCAAAACTGTAGAAATACACAAAAGCACTATCCTTTTTTGTAGTCTTCAACATGAAGATCTGTACCATTCTTTTTTTCTCTGTTTTTTTAAAATCATTCCATAGAGAAACTTCAATCATGAAATACACAGAATATGAAAGGCCAATAAATTTTATTTTATGTGGATAAAATAAAACACTTAATACTGGTTATATTCAGCTATCAAAAAGCAGCACACAAATATTGCATACATCCACTTTCCAGTCAAAAACATCCTTAGACAGCTACCTCTTTGCTCCTCTTAGTACAAATTTTACTGTCTACATCAGAAATACTCATGATATAGATATCTAAACTTCCTTATACAGGCAAATCTGTGCAAATCTCTTCCAGTTTCTGTGGTTTGGGTGCAAATTTTCTATTATATCTCCAAGTGCATCAGCCAAAAATAAGCTGACCTTCTGATTTTACAATCTCTACATTAAGAAGGCAAAAAATTTAGTTATTGAGGAGAAGAAGGAATTTTCCCTGTGGTTTGCATCTCATTATGCACACAAATTGTACCACCACAATAATTTATTTTTTCATTTGTTAGTGATATGTGAACTCTTTCTCCTCAGTGTAGATCAGGACATATAATTAATAAATAAAATACTCAATCCATTTCTGGTCAGTATATTTAAAAGAAAAAAATATTCAGGACTTACATCTCTGGCCACTTCTGTCTGTTAAAGTGAAGTTTAAATCAATGATATCAGAACCAGTATCAGAATGTGGTTATCCTACTGCCTTTCACATAGTTAAGAAAGCCCATTCCCCGCAGATATTAACATGAAGAAAATAAATATTTAAAAAATATATAAAAAGTAACCATAGACAACACAGAAGGATACTCTGGTTTTGTTGTTTTCATCCTTTCCAACTCATTTACAGCTGTAACACCTAAATGATTAATCAGAGACAACTCCATGTCCAAAGAATTACTGATTAATCACAGATAATTACATCTCCAATGGGAACAAGTACCTCTGAAGAACATAAACATTTTAATAGCATTTTTCTTAAATTCTTTTTCTCAAAGAATTTTCTATCTAATATTAAGAGAGAGGATAGCAGAGTCCAAATAAAATGGCAGAGAATGACTTAAACTTGAAACGGAAGACAAAATAAAAAAAATCTTCTTTGTCTTCCATGCCTGGCTAGGCATACATTTTCTTCATATCTAAATTTATACCACTTGTCACACAGCTTTCATGGCCAATCAACTCGAATACAATTTCACAGCCCCATGCAGATTTACTTCTGAATTCTATTAAGCTAGACTTAACCTCAAGTAAAGCTATGGTTATGTAATATTTTAATTGATAAACGCAGCCATCAAAATACATTGTACTGAACAAAGAACAACACTTTTTACTTATATTTAGTACCCTCAAATCATTCAACATGTGGCATGACTTCCTGATCTGAAACTGGTCTCCAGGACACCACAGTATAGAAGCAGATAGAAGCAATCCAGCTCCCTCAATACAATCCCAAGGACAGAAGAAATACAAGATCCTCATACTGTGGTTTTACAGAGCTACAAATGAGGTGAAGCACCATTTGGGAATGAACCATCAAAGATCAACCCTGTACTCTGATTTTGGAAAACCAGGTCAAGAAGTACCACATACACAATCCCACGTGATTGACCCCAGGCCCATTAATGGAATACATCCCCACTCTGCTCCCACCCACTCTCATCATACAAGATCTACTGGAAACTAGACCAGTAAATCTAACAAATAAAGTTGTTTCTTAGTCTTGTTCAGGAGATGATAGCTCATTTAGCCCAACCTTCAATAGGAATGCTTTCAATTACAGAATTTCCTATCCAGCCACAAAAAGTAATTTTACCACAAAATTAATTCTGATATCCTGACTGCTGAGACTACAGTGGAAAAGTAAATTAGACATTGAACAGTTGCAAGAAACATGGTATGTAGAAAAGCAAGAATAAGGCCCAAAGAAACACAGAAGTATTTTAGGAAATAGGCAACTAATTGCATGAAAATAAAGAACCAAATGCAGGTATCCTTTTACACATTAAATTGTGTATCATTACTGGATCTACATTGCCTTAGCTTCACAGTGTGACTGGATATTAGCTAATCAGATATCAGCTAATACTGAAAATCAAAATGTTAGTCCTTAGGCTTTTACAGTCATTCTGCTTCAGTTACTGCACTCAGCATGGGACCAAGGTTAAAAAGAATCAGACAGACTTTTTCTTATTTAAATGCAAAATGCCTCAAACTAAATTAACACACCTAAGACTGTGAATTCTCAAAACCACGAAAATGTGGTTTTTTTCATAAGAATCCAACTGGCCAAGATGACAACTTTAAGCAGTGAAGATATAGTCTGGTTATGCTGGATATTGGAAGCAGCTGCCACAAACCCAGTCCTTCACCAAAACACTGTGCTTATATTACCTTGTATTAGGAAAAAAAAAAAAAATCACAGAATCCACCTTTGTGGACTGGTTAGGATAATACTGTTGCCCAGGGAATTTTATGAAGGATAAATGTCTGTAACCTACAGCCAGAAGCTGCTCTGTAACAACTCACACAATTCCTCCTTTAATAAAAAACCAATAAAATATTTACCTTTTCAACATTCCACCCCAACTGTGCTCTGATTCTCTTAGAGAAATGTTCAGTCATTAAAAGAATATGACTTCAGATATTTGAATGATACTGGGATTATTTCACCATGGACATATCAAGTTCACCCACAGGTATCTCCCCATGCCCCCAGGCTAACAACAAAAATGATAATTTTGCAGCATAAAACCCCACAATTTTCCATCTTATTTATTACTACTTTTTGTCTAAAGGTTGATACAAAGGACTTTCACTAACATACAAAACCCAATAAAATCCTTAAAAGAGGTTTCAAAACAAAAATGAAAATTAAAATTACATACTTATAATAAAGTAGTCTGAAAATGCAGACTTGAGACTGCATAAATGTGTATGTGAAGAATTCTTTACTGACAAAAATTTCACAGCTTTAATGAGAACTTTAAGAGATGATGTTTTCTTTTGCATCTAAATGCTGAAATACTTGAAACTGAAGCAATGAAGGTGAAATATTTGATCCTTCAACGTGTTTTGAAATGCAGAAAATATTCAGAATCTTGTCTGTAGTCATTAAAGGAAAAGGAAAAGAGTGCTCATAGTCCAAGGAGCATAACTCAGTTCAGCTCAGTTCTATCTACCATTTTTTTCCTAGTAGGTTCACTGAAATAAAATTGAAATAATCAACCTGCTTAACTACTCTATCCTATATCAATACTATATTGCTCACTACTTGTACTAGAAAAGTACAGGGCTGTAAAAAGCCCTTTTCTAAACTGAATTTAATTATATGAGAAATTTTAGATAGAGAGTTTAAAATTCTAATGCCAGCTTAAGTCAGTAGTCCAATGTAAATTCAAGGGTTTCATGGAATGCAAGAGGTTTTTTTTTATTTTTTGGTTTGTAAAACCTCCTTGTAGCAGCACCAACATTTTTAGAAGAGAAAATTGTGCAGCAAAATAATTTTTTTAAAAAAGAAAATTACTAAGACCTTCAAAGACCTAATTTACAAATTCATTTATGAACAACTTTTTCATCCTTAGTATATATGCAAATTTTAAGGTTCTCTTTTTCATGGTTGTTTTCATTTGAAATATGGGGATCTGGAGATTACATGGTACTTTAATAAATTATAGTACATTACACAAAATCCCTCCCTCTTTTTCTCGTATGGATGATGTCTTGATCTGATAGCAATTAAACCTGAACAAGGGTGATAGAATTAGCACAATTTTTGTACACTGCTTAAAATTAGGTATGATTTCATCCAAAACTGTCCCTTGTTCTTGTTGTCCCTTTTTCCTTTGTTAAGCACTCAATACTCCAGTTCAATTTGTAATGTTTAACAAACTGCACTCGCTACAGAAAAAAAGTACTTCAGCAAGATCCTTAATAATCATGGCTTCTTCTACATCAGAAATATAACTGATTTGCATTTTCATCGTATGCATTGAATGCATTTCTTCACTTTGATTCAAGGAAATTAAGTCTCAAATGGATTGCTTATATAGATACCAAATCTATACCAATGTCTTATTGTAGAGTTGGAGAAAAATGAAATAAGCTACTTTATCAATGAGAAGAAATATTCTTTCAAGCTTTCATCTATAACACTTAGCTATTCAAACAACTACGTTTAGCAACTTGGCAGAGAGATCTGTAATTTCTGTGTTACCATCAACAGATATAACTTTCAAAGCCAAATTAAAGATGTTTTATATTTGAGTTAAATTATATTAAAAATAAATCTCCAGATAAGTTTAGAGACACAGCTAACATAAAGAAACATGATTTTAATTCTCATTGGACCCCAAAGCATGAAACAAACAGGAAGGAAAAAGAGATCTTCTCTTTTTCCTAGTTTAGGAGTCACATGTATGTATTAATCCCAAAGTAATAAACATAGTTCTCTTGTTCCATCCATCTTAACTGCTCTGAAATTTGGAGGGGAAAAAAACCCAAGTGGGCTACCTACAGTCTCTTTTCCGGAATAACTGAAACACAGTTTAGGATAGCTGGATATGGATAAATATACATATACATTTATACACAAACAAAAATCCATTTTCTATCATACTGGAGTGTAGTCTTTTATCAATAATCAAACAGCTTGCTGACTTCTTCTGTGGCACCAAAGCATTCTGCCAAAGTATTTGTTGAACTTGGACAACTTTCTAATGGATGATAAGAATCACTGGATATCACACATTAATAAAGGAGCACTGTGAAGCAATACACCTGATTAGTTCCTTTTGGCAAAATGCAGATCTAAGCCGTAGTGACAGCAGAGAAACTGTGCCTTGGCAGTAAAGTCTCTTCATGAGTCATGATCAAAGGTTTAGATTTGATGTGAAGGTACGTTCCAAGCTTTAGCAGAGACTGCACTACATCCTGAAGAGTTACTCTGTATTTCTTTCCAGCTCCATAACTCGCAAATACAAAGGGAAGCTACCTCAGATTGGCTGGAAATACTTTATTTAAAGCAAAATGCCTCATTTGCTTTGCCAGTCAGGCAGGAAACTAACCTTTTCATCACTCTAGGTTTGTTTTTGTTGGACAAGTAAATGATCTTCCTGCATGCTGTATGCCTCCTTTAGGTATCAGTGCTAGCTCTCCTGGCCCTGTCAATTGTAATTCTAACAAAGAACTAATTTAAGCAAAAGCTCCTGGCTGCACACCTCACAGCTTGTCAAAGAAATTGGCTCAGCTACTATTTAGGCACCTACACAAGGCTCCATTTAGTAAGGTATTGAGCATGTGCGTGGCTGAAAACCTGTGGCTTGTCCAATTGACTTAAAATCAAATTAACACTGCAACCTCAATAAAATATGATGTAGATGTCCGGAACTAGATGACAGTACAACAGTAGATATGACATCTTCATTGTTCCACACTCATATAAAAAAATTCCATGTGAGATATTTACAAATGTCCATGCTGGTTTTGTTTATCTGAGCCCAGGAGAGAAATGCTTCTGGTGAGAGAGAAACACATTATTAAGAGAAAATATTAGAAAAGGGATCTGTACATGCTTGAGAAGATTTATTTTATCAGTATTCTTATTGCTTGTAATGCAAACTAAGGCAAATTTTCCAGAAAAAGTATCAATTAAAATAATTTAATTATACACATGCAAAAACGTATGCATTCTCAGCCTGGGCAGAAACTACAAACATAAATGGATTTTGGGATATTGATGATTAAAACAATGTACAAAAATATGTTGGGATTAACTGTTACAGAATCTTCAGTACATTAGGTTCATTACTGTTTAATGAGACAGATCTCAATCTAGCAGTTAATAAGTATTAAAGTTACTGACACAGAGCAGTCACTGCCTGAAATACAAATCATTCAGGCATAACATAGTCAATCTTTATAATCTTAAAAAACTTTCTGGCTGATTTAACACAGACAACATTTGTCAGCTTCAAAATCGCTCTGAAGCTAAAGGGACAGGAATAAAAATTAGCTTCACAAACATGATACAAATAATGAGGATGTGGGTCAGTTAATTCAAAGATTTAGCCCTTTACATGCACTTCATAGATCATGTATCTAAGATTTGTATATTAAATAAATTAACAATTTATTATTGCTAATAAATGGGTTATAAGCATGTTATATATATATATATCAATAATGCATAAATGATGACTGAAACAATTACAAGTTTTTATGGTTTGATCCAATTGAAAACAATAATTGGTAACATTAATTATATGCAACACTTACTACTGTAATTATAAAGTGAATGACGATGCCATGGACCATAAAACCAGAAAATAAGTATCCTTTTCATCTCTCTCATCTAGAGTTCATAGAATCAATCCCCCAATTCTTTTACTTGGCCTTGAACAGAACTATTTCACCCAAATGAAAAACTACTATGAAGTATGTCCTTAAATATAACTCTGCACTATTTTTTTTCTCATTCAAAATTAGGTTGAGTTATACTAGGCTTTAAGCTATATATATATATTTTTAGTGAATTATTCGAATCTTGAAAACCCATAAAACATCGCCTCATGAATCTTCTGTGCACTCATCCATTTAAATGGAATGTTCTACAAACTTCTTACATATTTAATAGGCATTTGTGGGTTTTGCACACCTTCATTTTAGAGAAGGTAGGATCCTCCTTTTTTCCAGATGTTGGAACAGAGGAACAAACGTGATTCTTCAATTTGTTACATAGAATAAGATTAATATGATTTCTCAAAATACTTATATTTATATAATCAAAGCACATGTTGTCATTTCCAATTCTTGGTGTTTAAAACTCAGAAATAACAGAAATGCAATTAGAGATAAGATGTGAGTACTTTGATCTCAGGAAATTTTCCAGCAGCTGTGGAGGGCATAGTGGTCAAAAGCATATGAATAAAATATGAAATATTTAGCTTCCTTAAATGATCTTTTTTACCTCATAAATCTTTTCACTGCTGAAGAGGATAGGGTGTGTTGTACAGCTGTTACCTGAAAGCAGAGGATTTCTAGAACTCAAAAAGCCCAGACTTTTGTAATTGGTATTAATTAAAAACTTAATTTAATTGGAATTATAAAGCCCTTTCTCTTTATTCTACATCACATGCAACTTCTGTTTCTAAAGTCCTCATGTTTTACATCACTTTTATCTCAAAAGCCTCTTTTTGTTTCATCTGCTCCATTTACCCTCAGGCTGTCTTCATCTTGGCTACTCCTATTCCCTTGAACACCTATTTGCCTGAGAAACAATCAGAGCTGATAATCTTGCTAGTTCTCTTCAAAGCTCCTCTGCTCTGGGGAATGAGCAGCAGGAGCACAGCATTGCTTCCCTCTTCTCTCCCCATCCTTCACCACCCCTCCCCAAGGCACTGAGACATTCCTCAATAAACTGATGTGTACAGGTTGTTGTGTTTACTATCCAAAAGGGTGAAGAAAACTTCAACTAAATTAGCAGAAAAAGGAATTCTAAAAAGCTTCAGCATGGAAGTTTGAATATTCTGAATATTTCTGTCTGGAAAGAAACCCATAATCTTCTAATGGAAGCATTATACAACTGTCAATTTTACAACTCAGAAAGGAAAAAAAATAGATCATGATGGGGCAGATAACTGTTATCCTTCAAGATGGGACTACTTATGAAGACTGCTCCATTAAACTAATTAATCCCATGGTACATATGGTTTTTTTAAAAAGTGAATACATATAACACTTTAAAATGTGCTATTTAAACTCTTCTATATAGCAATTACAACTTAATCTCATTTAAAAACACAAATCAATGAATCTATAAAAAAGCAGGTTTGCAGACAAATAAAACACAAACATAATTATCTGTTAATAAACTTGGAATAAACAAACTACAGGTATCATTTAGTCAGTGTAAATTTACATATTCTCTTTTTTTATAAATAATAACTTTAAAGATATAGGTCATAAGCCAAGTCTCTGTGGACCAGTATGTTACATGATTTCTCAAGTCTGCAACTAAAAATCTTAGTGATATAAAACTGAAGTTTTTTTACTGGAACAGAGTCATTAAGTTTCCTTCTGCCAAGACCTCAGAGGAAGTTATGTATTTCTTGTGAACAGAAACATCTGCAACTGACTTCTACTGGCTTCAAACAGCCCACATAAATAAAACCTAAGCTGTCTCCCACTGGAGTTAAACAGCCTTTATTACTGACTCCAGCAGCAACAGAAAACCCAACAAGTATTCTATGTAAAAACAAGTTTTAAGGTGAAGGAATGAATAACTGTATTGAGGAAAATTACTTTAAACCAAACAGAATAGAATCTAGTGCAAGATCAATCTGCATTAAGCATGCATTTCATTTTCCCTCTCTATGTAGAGTGGAAAAAGCATTTACACTTGTATATTAAAATACTAAAAGACATTTACAAATAATATATGGGACACAGACAAGAAAATTCCATTTAAAGAACAGATTCTGAAATCATATTTCATATTACCCTAACTCACCTGCTGCCTTGCCATGAAAGACTACTTTCTTGTTTCACAAAAGCTTATTTGCAAAATACTTAGATGCAATTATTTTTTTTCCTCATAGAAATGTAAGGTTTGGGAACTATTTATAAAATAGGCACATGAAAGCAAGAAAAAGATCTGTGAAAGACCTAAGGCAATATGAGGTGGGAAAAAGATTAAAAAAATAAAAATATAGTTGTCATATAAAATTTTCATCCTAATAGTGGCAGACCAATAATTTCTTTAACCAGACCAAGCCGGACCAACCTAATCCTTACACAAAATTGCATTAAGACTGTAACTTACATTTAGAGTTTTCTTTTTAAAGTTTCTTTAGAAAGAAAGCCATTTCAAATAATACAGAATGAAAACTATTTACATGTGACTTCCACAAAATAGAAGCTACAAGACTGCATGAAATTCAGTAGTTGACTGATAGCTTGAAAAGATACATTTTCACCTATTCCTCTAGATACAGATATTATCTGATATTTATATGCCTTCCTATGCCTTAACTTTAGAATGGGAAATGCCTGCAGTGGTTGTGTGCAGTTTATGTTGGCTTTAGACCGTTTTATTATTACAAATTTTGTTCTTCCTAAATTCCAAATACTAAGGAAAGGAAAGGTTTTATATGAAACAGAAAAAGACAGGACAATCTTGAAATGTGGAAGCACTGTCCAGCAGCCTTGATCCATGATGAGTGGCTCTCATTTCTCATGCCTCTCCTTTTCTGCTGGCTTGCTTTACAGCTGGAGATCTCTGCAGTTCTTCACAGCTACACCACTGTGATGGGATGCTTGCTAATCTCACATTTCACAGCCAGAAATTTCTACCTTCCAGTAAATTATTTCACTGAAGCAGCTCCAGAGAGAGAAATCAAACAAAGTAAAAATCAAGATGATATATCACATTTGGATAGAAATAATAGATATAATAAAACAAGTTCAAAAGAATATTTCACAAAAGTATTAGTACTTTGGCAATGAAAATAAAGTCTTTCAAATAGTATTTGTAAGATTAATATTGGATTTCCCTTATTTAAAACGTGTATTTATTTTGGTTAAACAGAAAATTTTCTAGTGTGTTGTCTTTGAGATGGAAATTATTTTTCCCATACTCTCAAAGGATTTGAGCTTAAAAGCTTTCTTGTGTAATATACGTAGCACATTTTAATATGATATAATACAATGTAACATATGTAATATATGAAATATTGTATGAAATGTACTGGTGATTTAAAGCAAGATCACTATAGAAAGGGCACAACAGATATTTTAGGAACACATAGATGTTATTATTATGAAAATAAAAGGCATTTGTCACTTTTACAGAAGTGATTTTTTACCAAAGATTACTGCTATAAGTCTTGTGTTGTCTGCAGTAACATTTGGTGATTAAATTTGTTTTCATTTTATTATCTTCAATTTAAAAGTCTACCTACTCATTCAAAAAACATGAACAAAATAACATTAAGGCCTGTTCAATAAAACAATTTAACATTTTATCTAACTTTATTTAAAACTTTTCTTTTTAGAGGAAATGTAAATTTTTTACATCAAAACTAGAGACACGATTGCGGTAAACCACTATTTTTTTAAATTCAAAACTGTCAAAATTAATCTACTGCAGCTTTTCTACCATAATTTAATTAGGTTAGCACATCTATCTCCAGAGGTAAGCCATTTAGCATTATAAAAGGTCACAGTCTCAGGAAGTTTTACTGAGTTCCTATACAGTCTCTTCATTGTAACACTATACTAAGAGCAATATATTTTACTCCTGGGAAATAAAAAAGTACAGAAGTGAAAAGGTCAACAGACAGAGAGGTTTGAGACAAAAAAATAAAACTAAGACAAATGCATTCGAGGAAAAATAATTTTCTAATGTAAAAGATATGGATCTATATGTATGCATATACACTTATGTCTAAGTATTTATCCAGTTCAATTTAGGTTAAACTCTAGGGTTTTTTGAAAAACAATTGTAGAATATGTGTTTACTACTGTATCAATTTTTATGTCCACGGTAATTATGTCTAGGCCATTCTTTCTGGGATTTCTAGTAAGCTTTACAATGTCATTATTCCAGACGCACACCTTCACCTACATTTACACGGGAAACTCATCTCTCACACATGGGAACAAAGCTGTGTTGTACTCAACAGCTGCTGCAAAGTCATAACAGGCCACATTCACAGTACTCCCTATGGGAATACAGACAAAATTTTTAAAATGGAAGAATCAGATCCTTTGTGATCTAATATCATGCATGCAAACTGCAAGTAGATAATTTATTTATTTTGACTGACACTACACTTCCTTTTGGGATAGTGAAGGAGCTGCACAGACCCAGGCAAAAGAATTTTGACTATTTTAACAGGTATTTTGAGCAATGCTTTCACCCACTTACCCCAAACGTTCCAGAAAAATGTTCCTTTAAACCAATCTGTTGGAAGGGACTGTATGATTTCCACAGATTTTTTAAAGTTTGGGGCGTCTATTTGTTTTAAAAATGTTTTAGCATTTGCAAATGGATGTTAAATTTAGGCTTTCTTTCTTAATCTGTTTTTATATAAAAGATTATAATAAAGCCAAAATTAAAATAAATACAAATGATTTCTCTGTATTAGTAACTAATAAAAGAAACTGAGATTTCACAACTTTAGCTTTTTCAGGATAGAGAAGTAGTACACAGAGTGGACAAGAGATGCTCCTTGTATTTTTAGACTCTGACAAAACAAGATGGGGGTAGGGTTTGGTTCATTATATACTTGTCCATTTCTGGCTTTCTCCAGTGAATTCTAAACAAAGCTTAGACAGCCTTCCTACTGTGTCTCTTGCATCACCTGTAATACCTGGAGGTATTTGAAGAGTTATGAACTTTTAATTTGTAATTAGAGATATTATCTGAATTCTAGATGAGCTTATTCTGATTAATTTGCCAAGTACCAGGACTGTGTCTTCCCTGAATATGCAACACATGAAATGAAATGGAGAGCAGTAAACATCATATATGGAGATACCCAAGGATTTGGAAGAGAGTTGCTTTAAATACCAAGTCCTCAATGCCTTTGAAATGAAATAGACAAAAACACTGAATTTTAGGTGTACTCCACCTATTCTGCTTAGATGTCAACATGAAGAGCCTACCAACAAGCTAAGGCTTAACTGATTAACTATGCACAGGAGCAACATGCAAGTTATTGGTGTTTACATTTTGATGAGAGATTGCAACCAGATGTCATAAATGACAGCAGGACACTGGTTTACTATTTAATTTATTGAAACAACATTGATTTGTGAATTTCCATTTTATGAACAGGATATTATCTAACATGAAAAGTTGCAGTATTCTCTGTTTGCTATGATAAAAAACATGAGCAAACTGCAAACAATTCATGCATATAATGTTATAAAAATATTGTAATTATACATATTTTGCTGCTAACATTGCAACACTGTTAGTATGGATTTACAACACTGTTTTCTTAGTCTACTGAAAACAAATCCTTCAGTATTTTTCATTACACACAGCCAAATCTAACAGGGCCTGAGAGCAGAAAAATGCATGAAAGTTCTCTCCATAATCAATGATCTTCTCCCCACGTGAAAATTTCAGTGCTCTGTATGCTGCAGGCAAACATCATTAGGGAGAACTATGAAAAGCATTCTAACTACTACTGTAACAACTATAATTGACTCTAATTCCACATGCTGCAGATAAATACCATGGGAAATTTCCAAAATTATGCTCAGATCACTGTTAGTCAATCCACTGCACTCTTAAAAAAATAGAATGTGACATTCTTTTCCATTTTAATGCTAGGAGCATATCAGTGTGTTTCATGGGTTTTTCCAATCAGCTTTCAACCGTGGGGAAATAGTAACCAGGCTAGGTTACAGACACCAGCACAGGAAAAAGAATTCAGCTGCCTCCAGGTATTTCATCTGCTTCCTGGCCTAGTAAAAATCTTCCAAAGAAATGATAGGAAAAAATCAATTTACTGTAAATCATTCCCTTGTGTAGCTAACAAAACTCACTGAGCACTGTGAATAAAGAAGCTTTCTGAATACCTAGAGAATTCCTGGTGGGCAAACCTCAGAGTGGATGCAGGATGAGTACTCAGAGAGGCAGATGTGCATTTACTGAGTATATTAAAGGGTAAATATCTAGAGTTCCAGCAATGGTACAAAATTACCTTACATAGAACACCTTAAAGACTCCAAACTGACATTACTGACTAGCTTCCATAGAGCACCACATACAGCACAGGCAGTATCTTCCTTTTACAGTTACATAAATTGTCACATGCCTTTCCTTATTCAACATTACACACTGAAGAGGGTTTATGTAGCCCCATACAGATATTGGGAAAAAGAAATTATTTGCTTTTCTGTATGGGAAACACTATCAAAATTTATTCATCAAACTTGGTAAATTGAAAAATCAAGCCACTCCCAGTGGACCCAGCTTTACAGACCATTGAAGAGTCTGAGAGAAGTCAAATTCTCACACCATTTACATAGAATCTTTGAACAGAATTTCAGTAACCAAATCAGAAACTGAGAGTCCTTGAGTAAGCCAAGAGACCAGGTAATACAAGATACAAGGTAATGCAAATTAAATGGACACTATTTTTTTCTTTTTTAACGTCTGATACTAATGTTTGAGAGTACAAATGATTTTCCTACAACACAATAAACTCCTTTTGTAAACCAATGGCCTTCTGGATAAACTATAGTAAACATCACCTGCAATCACATACAGTGGCCTCCAGAAACCCATCTTTAGAATCAGCAAACTCACTACAGGATTTTTTTTTAAGTTTGTTTGGGCTCTGAGCCATGAAAGAAAGACACATATATAGTACAAAGCAATTTGCATGGTATGAGTAACTGTACAGGTTTATGGAAATGAATTTCCATTAAAGGGCAGTTTTTCTTGGGGAGAAAAGCAAAGACAAGAGCTACAATTTCTGTAAACTGCCAAACACAACAACCAGAAACTTATATTTGAGGCAAGTATAGAAGACTCCTGCTTTTTTCTAAACATTTGGTTACAAAGTAACAGACAGGTTACTCTTACATTTGCAAATAAATCTAACTTTCATACACCTAAAATTCTGACAAGAGAGGGCCAGCAAAACAGGGCCAAACCAACGTGATTTTTTTCATCACACCCTCCCACAAAATCAACTTTTCTGTATGTTAGGATAACCCAAGTACATAAAGTTGGCACTACATTTTGCCAATAAATTCCAGTAAGTTCAGTAAAAAAAAATCCTAATGAATCTTCAAATATATGTCCTCTAAGGACAGAAAACTGCTCATTTCCACAAAGCACAAATGGCAATATGCTTTTGTGAGCTCATCTAAATGACCTTAAAAGACTTCTGTTTTCTCAAATAGGTTTTCTGAGGAAAATCACTCTAAAGAGATATGAAAAGGTCAATATAATGCTTTAGATGATGATGATAAAGAGTCCAAAAATCCTTCTAAAACTTGGCCATGCCTTCAGACAGAAAGTGTACATTTCAGATCCACTCAACAAATATTTAATAAAGAAGTCAAAGACTTCAGAAAGTATCTAGTATGGTGGGGCAAGTACAACAAAGGAAATCTGCAAAACACGCAGCAGGGTTCATCTTCATCCAAACATACTGCATTCTAGTAAAAGTCCTTTCTTTTGGAGAGCAGATGGTATTTCAGCATGGAACAATTTGCAGCTCTGTTGATGAAAGGTTTTCTGTGGGGTTGTTTTTTTTTTGCTTTGGCCTTTTTTATTTTAAACCTTACTACAGCTTGAAAGACTCCTACCAACAAGCTTTTGAAGAGCTATGCTGGCTGAATGGGCTCCAAAATTGCACTAAAAAAAGAAGACAGTTCATTTTCTAGATTATGCCCACTCCCACACACCTGAAGTTAGGAGGGTTAAGTATCACCAAAGCATTTGTTCACGTTCTGCTCCATGTGCAGTTCTATATCAGAGTAAACACCCAGTACAATGCCTGGGAGTCTGGTGCAACATTTCTTTCTCGTGTAGCGTTAAGGTACACAGTAACACATGCAGTTTCCCAGCCTGAAAGGCTATTCCTGGCCCTGATACTGGTGTCCAATGCCAGATGGGCCTCAAGGATCACTGAATATGTTCCAGTTAATTTTTACTGATAAAAAAATCACACACTTTCTTGAAAAGGATTATAACTGCTCATTAGAAATGTAACTTTTTCCAAAGAAAAAAAAGGATTATAATTCCTCATTAGAAATGTATACAAAAGTGTTCTTTTCCTGGTTACATATACACACACACAAAATTGACTAATAGTAATTTCTGGTTTCTGTTCTCTAGACCTCTAGGAATGTCTTTTCTGAGAGATAAAGAAGATCTCCAGTTGACTACTATCCAAAAAAAGCCTGGACAATTTAAAGGCCAGCAGCAGCACATTACAGGTCCTCTTGAGAATATTTCTGCAATCATCAGAGCACTAGTATTACAAAGATAAGACAAATATAAATGCAGCAGTTCGTAAAAATAGGTTCAGTAAAACAGTGACAACAACAGAACAAACAAAGAGCTAACTTGCAGTAAGAAACAAGTCAGACTAGAACATTCTTCTAGAAACTGCAGAACCATTATTAATAATATTTTTTTAAAAAATTCAAAATAAATTCTTTCAAAAGAATAATATCTTTCAAAGGTTCCAAATATTTAGAGCAACCAGGGAAAGTTAAAGTGCTGTGAGTTTTTTACATAGGAAACTTAAAGGAATTTTAAGAATCTTCTAGAAAAAAAATTTATCTTTGAGAAATGAGTAAATGAGAAAAAACATACAATGACATCCACTTACAGTAAATACAATGACATCAACTTACAGTGACATTGGCAACAAAATATGAATTTACTGCTTGTCAAAATCAGTTAATATGTTAGAACCTACTTCTATTGTGCAGTTTGCATTTCCAAATCTATAGTCTTGTCTTTCACTATGCTGTGTTTTAGCTGTAGGCATTTGTGTGACAACTGTAGGTAAGATGGAGCTGTATGGTATCAAAAGTCCCTAGGAGCTACATAATCTAGAAAATTAGCTTTTAAGTCTCCAGGAAGAGTTTTATTCTGAAACTCTGCTACTTTATACACCCACAGAAATACAGTTTCTCATAAGATCACCTTAAAATAGATCCTAAAAAAAACCCATGGGCTCAATAGGTCATCACAATTTTCTCTATTAAAATGCAAACATAAACCTTGTAATGATTTATGTTATGAAAAAATATTTTTCACCAAACCCAGGATTATATGCCAATAATCCTCCTGCCTTCAGAGCAATAAAGAGAGTAATACTGCATTATGCCTGATTATAGGTAGCTGTCAGAGTACAGATACTCTGCACTTTACCATCTCCTAACGCCAGTTGTTTTTCACCTGGGATCCCTTCTTTCCTCTCTTGAGTACTCATATGTACATTTACAGTTTCCAGTTTCTTCAATATTCATGGTTATCCTCCCTAGCTACAGAAGTGTTTTCCATGGATTATGCATGTCCTGAACACATGTACTGCAGAATGACAGTAAAAGGGCTGTGAAGAAAGCAAGAGGCAGCTAGGGATGGCGTGAAAAACAGCTGCAGTTTCAAGAGAGGATTATTTAGTGGACAGACCAAGCTAAATTTTATGAAACTTCATTGGCCAGTTTTTCTTTTTTTCATTAAAACATGTACTGAAGGCCTCATGAGATTGATTGTATTGCCTTAGACTTCCTTTTAGGAAGGTAAAAAGTCTTAACAAGAAGACAGAACACAGGAAAAAAAATACGGAAGAAAAAAATCAGAACAGATATTCCCAACACTAAGGAATGCAGATACCTATTATTTGCACTGTACAAATATTTCTTAGAACATTTCAAAAACAATTTCACATTGTTTGAAAAAGTTTTGTGCCAAGCCCACCGAAGTTGAATTAGGTTAAGAGACCAAATAGAGATATTTTGTCCTTTAATATTTCAAAATATATATTTTTATATTATGAGTACTTAATATGAATTTTTTTTCTCAGTATTCCATCCCCTTTCTTGCCCCATGTACACCTTCACACTGTGATATCAAAAGGCTTTGGCAATTCTTTTTGTTTAATGACACAAAATTAACCTACAGCATTCTAAGTCAAATTTAGTCTGCCTAATACATATAATAACATAGTATCTTTTTCCACTGTTTTGTAGATCAAGAAAAAGGATTTCAGAATGTAGACGAAAACTTACATCACTATGAAGTCTATTTAGTATGATGCTGATACCTAGACAATTTTTTTTCTTGAATCACTAAAGAAAATATTACAATCTTGCTGATAATCTAAAAAAAATGGATTTTTTTTTTCTTAGAAAGACTAAGAGGGCTGATCAGTAAATTTTTGCTCAAAAATAATTGCAAAGAGGCAAGTTCAATAGGAATGCAATATTTCGCAGGAACAGACTGGATAAACTTTTGTCATTTCTAGACTCGAATGTCTGTTTAAAAACACAGCAGAACACAAAGATCTGACTAGTGGTTACATTCAAAGGAGAGATGTAAATCTATTTTAGAAAGTCAATATTTTTTTTCTCACAGAACTATAGTTATTTTTTCATGAATCGATGAACTTAACTTTTATTTTGAGACAGTAATTTTCTGTAATTCTAAATCATACAGCATGCACTGCAGTAAGCTCAGGTATCTCCATCAGAGCAGTTGTGCCATCACAGAGCAACACAAGCTCCATTATCCACCTGAGAAACACAGCTGGTTGTTGGCCTACATCCTCTCCAGTGCACACTGATAAGAATACCTAAGCTGGATTTTCATGCATGAAGCAAGATCAGAAATATCCCCAAGAGCTGCAGTCATATTTTACCTTCTTGTTTCTTCCTCCCTTTAAGTAAACTATCCTTTTACAATAAGTCCCCTAAAAACACATAGCTTACTCTTGTATCATTGTGATAAGATTCTGAATCATCACAGAAATTCTTCAGTCCACAGAGAAGGTCAGCTGGGTGGGTCTAATTGAATTTTATTTTATACACATACTCTGTAGCTTTTATGGTAAGCTTATTTTTGTTTATTTTTCTGATGTAAGTCTGATAAACAGCTTTCAAACATTTACACTGACCATGGGAGAAATAAAGAAATGCATGAGACAAATGTTTTCTGTATCTGGTTTAACTGAGATTTTCTATGCAAGGGTGAAGGAATAATTTAAAGATAAAATGCTATTACTGTTTTCTAAGTAAGGGAACAGAGATGATGGCAGTGAAAGTAAATGGAAATAGAGTTTACTACAGTAGGAAACTCATAAAATATTTACCTCCCTCAAGTGTACAATATACATAGAACTGCACAGGCAGAAAATATTTGCCCTACTATTTTGGGGGATTTTAGCACGCGTTCAGTTCTCAAGCACAGTTTTTCTATGAGATGCCTCGCATGTATTTTGCACTAGAGAAGGATTTTGATCATTTACCTAATGTGCAATTAAAACAACATTGATAAAGTCAAGATATTAAAAGAAAATAAGAGAGGTTAGGAGACTTATTTTAACGAAGAATAAAACTATTGCAACCATGTACAACTATTAATGCAAAGGTATTTTTGTTATTACTGGAAGATTCCTGTCCAGAAAAAAACATTGGCAAATTCTGTTGAAAAGTGCAGAATCCAGACAATTAATATGTTAGACTCTCCAGGTATAACTCACCATTTTTTTCTAAACCAAACCAACTACTTCACCACTTCACACTCTCCCTCTGTCTGGGTTTTCTACTTCAAGCCCCAAGTGTTAAGATTTATTTCTATGGAGCTGGATCAATGAGCTCTTTTGCACTAGTTCTGAATTTTATCTCATCTGCCAAGGTTGCAGTATGATGTGGAATAAATGAACACCTGCTCTTGAAAAGGAAGCTCTCTGAAACACCAGGCTTTGGCAAGATCAGTATAGAATATGCATGTCACCCAGAAAATCTGTTACAATGGCCAGCTGCCAAGGCATTTGCTCCCAGTGAAGCACAGGTTAAAACTGCTGTCAATAATTTGTCTTAAGAAGACAAAGAACCCAGTCAAAGTGGGAAAAACATCCCAGTGTTCCTAAAAAAATACATTTGAATAAATTCTGCAAATAAAAATATTTTCCACTGCTTCTAAAGAGCCAGAAATACATTGTTAAAACATTGAGAAATTCAGTCAGAATTGAGTCATAAGTTCATTATTCTCCTCAGGGACAAAAAACTGCTCAACATACTTTGTAACAAACTGAATTTGATGGCATAAATCTGGTACAAAAGCTCCCTTAAGCCCCTGTTTTTAAAATCAGGCTAAAAATATTGAATACATATGCAAAGAAATTTTGACTATTTGTGTGTGTGTGCGTGCATCTGTTCTGATAATAATAGATACAGGAAAAGAAAAAATAAAAGAAGAAAAGTGAACTTCAATATCAGAAGGAAATAGAGATGAAGTTCAGAGACAGGAGGCTACAATTATATTTCCTGTCTCAAAATGTTTAAATACAGAAAAAGCTTGATACTTATTTAAATACTGAGTCTTCTCTGTCAGCATCTTTCAGAAATGCAACTGTCTTGGAATTTTGCAAAGAATATAAACTTCTGGAACCTACTTGGCAACCACAAATGTGATAGAGTCTTAAATTTTGTTTAAAACACATAAAAAAGACAGGCATTGTTCTTTCCTGTTTATAAAGGAAGTCCTAAATAAAACAGTAGCTTTCTTCTAAAGATAGTTTCAAATTTTGTTCTTCCTTAGTTGAACTTAAGTTAAGGCTTGTCTTCTTTCTTCATGACAGCATTTGGCATATTCAAGACTAAAGCATAAGCTTGCTTAGCTGACCAATATTTTGTATTCAACCAGTGGTGAGATACTGAAGTTTTAGCAAAATTCCATCACATATACTCTTTGTCTTTCTAGTAACTCTGTGTAATTGGTTTGAATATGATACAGCTTCTTAAAAGATTTCTATCAATTTCTTAAACAAAATATCTGTGTTTTCAATGACTGCAGAGGCAGATCATTGCAGAGTTCCATGTTGCAAGATGCAACATTGGCACATAGATCTGGAACAAAATTTTAAAGACAACATCAAATCTTGTGCAAATAATCAAGAAAGGAATATGGATGTCTATTTTCATAAGCTTAGGATAGGGTTTTTTTGCCTACAAATAAAGAGGTTAACAAGAATTTTAGTTCTTGATAAGACTTATTGATGATTTTTTTTTATTTGTATTATTTGAATGTCAAATGTCAAAGCCCTGAGGTGAAGCTAAAAGTGGGACTGACTCCCCAGCCAAAAAGGAAGCTTTACAGATGCTTTCTGTATCAGATGGGATGCTTTACAGAATATCCTGCTCTGACCTCAAAAGATTTGATGTTTTTCAAAACCAAAGCAAAGTGTTTGAGAGAGATTTATTTATATTCTTGACAAATTTGGCAAGGAAATACCAGAGAGTTTATTGATTTTAAGTAAAGGCTTCCTCTAGTCTGGTTAAACTACTATTTGCTTTTGGGAATTAACTGCACATGTCTTTCACTACAGTAGAACACTAAATTTCTCAGTAATCATGTGAGATCAGTAGGGCAGATGTCGATTTAAAAGATAATGGCCTGAAGATACTTGAGGGTTTACAATTGAGCAACTAGCTCAAATTTCAGCTTGTATAGATTTCTAGTTGCAGCAATCTTGTTCCCACCTCATAAAGCTGATTCCATATTACTTTTTACCGCACCATTTTATGAAACTGAAGATTTGAATACCTTTTCCTTAAATTTTCTGCTTTTCCCAAAGGATTTAACAGCTTACTGCTCAAAGCAGTTCTATTGGTCAGAACATCGCCTGCACAGCTGTAGCTCCTCATAAACTGAAACAAGCAGATTTTATGCTAACATTTTTCTTCTTTTCATTAAATTAAAAGAAAAAACAACATGTTGACCCACCAAGTATATGGATTATTACCAGTACTAGCTCTCTGATAACAGTGAGTTATAGCATTCTGCTAGATGACATGGGGCAATAACAGAAGGAGTAACATAAGCTGAATTTTCCCTTTCTCCCCTTTATTCTTTTGTACCCTTGCTTTAACCCAGGATGGAACAGTAGATCTGTCTGGAACTTGGATTTCTGGATAGAAATGTTAATTTCTACCATAAGATATAAAAGAAGAAGAAGAGGCCTCCAAAAGCTTTCTAGGCCATTTACTGCCATCACAGAGAAACTAGAAATACTCAATGCCCTTATATCAGCTTTCTGGCATGCTGATCAGGAGATCCCTTTCCAATGGATAGTCCATACCTTCACTTTAAACAGATTTATTAGGACTAGCTTTTCCATACATCTAACAGCCATAATTTGTATCTACTCCTGTAACAGTTAGCAAAGATATGTTCTCTCTTCTTATTTCCAATTCAAGAAGATAACAGAGAAAAGAATCTTCCAAGGTTCTATGAATTTACAAGTTGTGGCAAAAGATCTTCAAGGTAAAAAAAAGTCAAGAGAATGGAAGACCCAAGCATTACATTTGTCCCCAAGTATAATATAGGTAAACCACCATACTACAAATATTGTGTTATCTTATTTATTTTAATTCCTAATTTATTTTTAACTATGAAAATTACTGAAATGTATTGATATTGATAGAATTTCATGAGTTATATGAGATGTAGTACATATTTGATTTACTATGTAGTAAGAAATTGAAATATATAATTCATATACTATGAAAAACACATAAGGAAGATAAAAGCAAAGCTAGGGAGGAAACACAAAACTTCTTCTTACATTTCATATGGCATCAATTCATCACTAACCATTTGCTAAGCATAAATGGGTCACTAAACAAGTTTTCAGGCTTAAGACATTTTTTTAGGCAAGTAAATATTTTCAGCTCCCAGTATTTCCACATTCACTAATTGAGGATTTTACCAGTGTGAAAAAAAATAGGTATCCCCGATCTTACAAGTCAACAACAAAACACAGTATTTGGGATAAGTACCTGAATCAAAAACAAAACCCTTGAAATTTGAAAAAACATTTTTCATATTAATAATTTTTTATATATATAGATGCTTATAGTCACACAGCCTGAGCTGTTAAACAACTAGTTCTACAACACAGTTGAATATTACAGCAATACATCTTCCTAGACTTTAAAATGGTGAAGAATGTACCACAAGGACAAAATTTCTTTTAGATAATGCAATAAATAGTCTATTGTTTCTCAGATCATTGCTGTTCTGTTATTCTTTACTCCTAGCTCATTGTAACAATAAAACAAAAAAAGACCCCATTGTTTTCTCAAAATTTTCCCTAAAATTACTGCAGAATGCTATTTGGGACGCCAAAATGTTCTTTCACATGGCTGGTGCAAAATATATTAAAACCTTGAAATTATTTTGAAAAGAATGAGAGAGTGGAAAGCTCTTCTCTTTTCCATAGCTGAAGTGTCTCAAATAAACAGCTTCCTGACACCTGTTTCTTGATGTGTCAAATCTCTCTTTCTGCATCAGCCTAAAAGAAGATTAGAAGAATAAGATGAAAGAGACAAGCAAATATCCATCTTTGCTTCCAGCTGGGGTTCTGCTAGTTTCTGTAGGCGTTAATGCCAGCATTCATCTACTGTATTAAGAGAGGTAACACAGATAAGAAACAGGCTCTTCTGGGTTTTTTTAATATATATTATTGGTAAATTTAGCTTATTCTAATCTCCAAATATTATTAATATCCTGGCCTATCAGAGATCCTCATAATGACCTTCAAAGGGTGAAGATTCAGTGTAAAAACTTGTAAAAAACTGTCATTATTTTAGAGTCCCTAGGGAGGCATATTCTAATAGAGGATGTCAAAGTTCCTATAGCCTCTGCTGCCTCCTGAAAGATCCAGGAAGTGACAACTGAAATGTCAGCAGTAGCTTTGTTTATTAAAAAATCACACTAAATGCAAGGTGAGATCTGGAACCAAGAATCAATTCCAGAGGAATTTTCAGAAGGTCACAGAGTGCAGATGGTTTCGCTTGCACAGTCGAAGGTAATGTTCTCATGGAGGAGTTGCTTTATTAAACTGTCTATAGCTGCAACCTAGAAAAAGGCTTCACTACAAAGGGCAATTTTTTTCAGCTTCGCTCCCATTGTTACTGGGAAATCTTCTGGCAGCATAATGCCAAAATGTGTTGAAAAATGTTGAATGAAGAGAAAGCCTTAACATCTATTGTTTTAGTAGGAGGCGAAGAAACAGAATCTTTCAAGAGAAAGGAAAAGCATGGGCTGGGTTTTTGGAGTTGGTAACACAGAGTGAGGAATCTACTGAACTCTCTAGGATATTCAGAACTGTCAAAAACCACAACAGAACATAAACTGTATGGATTTGTACAGGCTGATTTGCACTTTAGGGTCCTAAAAAGATGTTCTTTAGGAGGAGGAATACATGATAGAAGAAAGTTGTCATATGTAAATTTCTTGAGGCTGAAGACTTCAGGCTTCACTCTGTAAAATATAATAAACCACAATGCTACCTGTTCTACAGCAAATACACAGCAGGACTTAGGAAAGCAGCTCCTGAACAGGAATGAAAACAACTACACATTTCCTCAACTGTAGCAGCATTGCAATATTTTGGACTATTTTAGTCTGAAGATTTTAAATACTTTTTGCTCCAAAAACCATCCAGTTAGTGTCAAACTCCTTCATTTATTGCCACATTTATTTTTTCATGAACTCACATCATACAGATAGGAGTTGTAACAGCCAATTTTGCTTGAATCTTTTTTAGACCCTGATGAAGGCCAAAATATCCCTTAAGTGAAAACCATAACTATGTGAAAGAACATCATATTTAAAATTTATGATGTAAGGCCATTTTCTTCAAGGAATTTTCAGTCTGAAAAGAAACCTCAGGGTAGTGAGGTAGAATTAAATCGTCTCCAAATATTGAGGAAGGGATAATAGAGTCCAATGAAAACAATATGCTACTTGACCACAGTCGCTTCAGCTTCATTCACATCATCAAACCTTCATATATTTGGCATCATTGTACTTCTGCAACAAGCCATTCTTTAATGGAAATCCTTTTTTTAAAAGCTTCAGGGGTTATCGGGTATCAATCCCACACACTAACACTACAAGTTTCCCTGATTACACTTCTTGTTCAAGCCTTTCTGACATGTGGCATTGCATGCAACAAAACCTGTAACTCAAAACAAAACAAAACCCCGTACACAAAATAAACATACCAGAGTTTACAAGTATTTGTTATCATTAGGGACCATTACAAATTACATTTGGGGATATGGTTTAGGGGAGACTATAGTGGTGTTAGGTTGGATTGACTATGAAGGCCTTTTTCAACACAGATGATTCTGTGAACCTGAGATTCTATTTAATGGTGGCAATGAGGAGTAACGAAATTGTAATCAACAAACTTGGAGATTATTTTTGGAGTTTTTTTGCAATCATGAATTTGTCTAATATTGGTAATTGCTTTATTGTCCTACATGAACAGATGTGAACCATCAGAAAGCTCACAGAAATTACTCATGGTCATATTCATTCAACATCAATTATCAAACGGCAAGTTATGATGTAAACCATGAAAATATAGAATCTATTTTCCATCTAGCATAAATGAAGAGAAAGAAACATCAGAAACATATTTCTGTATTGCACTGATTTTGCAATTAATTTACTAAATAGAAATTCCATGTAAAAATATTTAAGATTTTTCATATCAATAAACCTGAAACACAATGTAAGTTAAACATCAGTCTTTCAGTCAGTGAACAGCAGCTTGGACAAATTCTGTATAATTTTTTTAATAAACTTCAACTCATTTTTATGCTAATTTATTCAAATAGATCCTCCTCCGATCCTTGATCTGTAAAAATTCAGAAGTAGCAGTTGCTACCATTTATCTACAGTTTATTAATGACTAAATCCATAGACAAGCTGCAACTAGCACAGCTTTATGCCTGAAATAATTTGACTGGGTTAACTTCTGCTGTCACTGAGGATACGACCAGAATACAAATTCTCTTTAACACAAACTACTTGTATGAGCTTTTCCTATAAGACATTCCTTCATTTCCTTTATTGAAATTTAGAATTCAGGATGTGTGGTAGTACAGTGATTAAAAAAAAAAATAGAAAGCACTTATGAATAAATAGGAGATTTCCAATGACTGCCAAAAATACTGGCAAAGAAATTATACACTCACTTGAAGTCAGTGGGCTCTTCTGTGTATTTCTTTGGACATCAGAGATCTTTCAAATCCACTAAATTATCTATAAAGGCACTTTATAAATGGACATTGTAAAAAACAAAAGCATGTGCAGTTATAAAAGTCACAAAGGATGGTTGTACCATATAAAGACTGTGTTTAGGTTCTAAATCTAAGCCAATGAAAACCATTAAAACACAAACAGTGTTTCATTCAATTTTGTATTTATCACATAATATGAAAATAAATCCTAACATTGTAGTTACAAGCACTTTTTTATATTTATAAGAAACTAGAAAAAATAACTTTCAGGCATTTTGATTATCCTCACAAAATATGTAAAATTTTCCTGCTTCATCAACTCTGGCTTAACACGGTGAAAGAGAAAAGAAAATTGAAATTGTGATTTGATAATGTAAATACATGAGTGTTTGTATTTCTCCCCGAAAGTGCTTCAAGAACTTCAAGATAAAACAGCAACACATGTTATCACTGAGATTATTGATGGGAGTTAATTTCTGCATAGTCCAAAAATGAGGGCAAAAATGTTCTTAATCTTTCATATGCAGTTATTGAAAGTATTTAAAACACTAACTACACCTTTAGGGTGAAGCTCAAAGGAACTTTGGAAAGTCTCACCCTTTCTACTGCCCCACTCACCACCCACTTCTAGGGGAGGGCAGAGGTGCAGCAAACAGCATGGGACTGGGTCAGTCTGCAGGACATCCAACTGCAGATATTTTAGGAGTTCCAACACCTACCATAAACAAAAAAAAAAATCCTCCATCTTAAACTGAGAACACTAACAGGTGGCAGATATTTGGGTGCATGTGCATAGGAGGACTGAATGTCAAAAATCTAGGGCTTGAACTTTCAAGTAGAAGTTTGCTATTTGCCAGCTGCAAGTACAGTCTGAATGTAAATATTTCTAACATCTGGTATAAAAGTGGCTTGTCCCAAATATTCCAATTTTTAGACACATAAGAAAAAAACACAAATTAGAATGCTAATCACACACTGTGCTTGAATTGGGAAGCCTGAAGCTTTAGAGTAATGGAAAGAAAAGGAGTACAACCAAAAATCTCTACCTAAAAGACTCATGCTTCTGCAGTGACACCTGTATCTCAGATCTACACTTTCTCTTGCTCCTGCATCTCTGAAGACACTCCAAAAACTCTCCAAATAGAAGTAACAGAAAACTTGTACTTATTTATTTTCTTTGGGGGATGCTTCAACTTTATGAGCCTGGAAACAAGAGGTGTGCCAGCTAAGTGCCCAGGTAGACACCTGTCTGCTCATTCCACTTCTTATTCTGATCAGTTACCATGCCCTCACTCCACTCAAAAATTAGCAAATTTAATAGAAAGGCATAACCATAGACCCACCAGGTGTGTAAAGGGTGTTGCTCAGCCCCATGTGCAAAAGACTATCTGCTCACCTGCAGATGCTTGCATAACTAGGCCTTGTATTCCTTCAAATTAAAGAGTCCCTTGAAAAACATAACAAATATTACATTCAAAACCATAGAGAGAAACAAATATTGCTCAAATACATAACTTAAAAACAAAGACAAAAGATTTAAATACAGTTCCAAAGTTGCATCATGAATAATACCACATAAGCTTTCAGTCATAAGAACCTCATGCAAGTCCTAAAAGAGGCTTTCCCTTTCATTGCATATCACAATTTGTGAAATCTAGGTCATATTGAATTTGTAATATAGTTTGAGTGACCCTTTCACTGCAATTAAAGGTACTTTCTCATAGTTTTTGGAGATAAGATTAATTATCTTCTCAAGGTCAGATATCACAGAAAGGCAACTATTTTGTCCTTAAGGCTTCCCTGATGGTGTCTCTGCATGAGAGGTGTGTGCCAGCTAAGGGAAAGTGTTGGTGCATCCAGAAGAAATCACACTGTGCTGCAACTCCATGCTCTTGACAGATGACCGCCACATTATTTAGAGAGCCAACAGTGATGCATCATGTGGTTAGAATAAACTGGAAATTCATTCTGCCATCCATAAAGCTTATATAAGTTACCTTTTGGGTGTTTTTTTTTGTTTTGGTTGGGCTTTTTTTTTGTTTTTTGGGGTTTTTTTTTGGCTTTTCTTTTCTGGAGAATCATCTGAATTCATTAGCAGTCTGCAGTAGAGTATCAGCATAACAAAATTTTAAGCTATTAGGCAAACACCACCTAGGTTGAATCCACCTCAGGTTTCCTGGAGCTTCCACATACAGCTGACTTGAACCTCTGTTTGCACCTGTCAAGTTACTTCATGACAAATCAGTGGAATCAGATGGAAATTTTGTTCATCTCTAAGGCCTGCAGTATGTCACACACAGAACATTAGGGGAATGTTAGGAATATACAGACTGATTCGGTAATCAGTCTCTCTCAAACACCAATTGTTTTCTATAAGCTACCAAGAAAATTTACAACAGAAGGAAAAAAGAAAAAGGACAAACATCTCAGAAGCTTTGTAGAGTTGCAAGATAAGCAAGAAAGTAAGGCAGATCCACTGCTGAGTATAAATTATAAATATTTGTTTAGTCTTCATTTCCCTGATTACTATGTAACCCAGAAAACAACAACAGAGATTGTGGCATTTTTATTTCTACTACCTAAGCTTCTTCTGCTGACACTTTTAATCAGTACAATTAGTAATCTATCATGCACACAAAATGAATACTTCTTTACTTATCTGAGGTGCAATAATTAGCCTTGTGTAATGGATGCAATTACCATTGTTTGTTTTTTTTAAAAACTGAATACACTTACAAAGCCAAAAATTCTTCTAGAACCTGAAATACATACCAGAAAGGAAGATATCAAAATTACATGTCTATTCTATATCACTACCTGACCAGGAAGATAAGGTTCTGTGACACTGGAAAATTTGGTCCATTAAGTGCAGGAAAAGAGATAATATATACATGAAGTAGTGGTGTAAAGACCATCAGCAGGATGTCTCACTAAGCACTAATGATCTTTCCAAATGAATATTAATATGTTTAATCCACCACATGTCATCTTGTATTACATGTCCCACATTTTACAATTACTATTTTATTAATATTAGCATAAAAAATTAATGTGCTCATATTATCCATCTGTGCCTAAAGCCAAAATCTTACCTACCACACAACGTAATGTGCAGCCATGTGCTCAGTCACCAGGATTTCCTCCTATTCAGCAAGTCCATGGACCAGTGATTTTGGGCACTCAGCCAGCTGCACAGCATTCACACATGACTTGTGTGCCCACAGCAATCTAAAGATTGCTGGTGCTTTGTGGGGACATACCAAAACAGGGAGGGTAAACAACACACAAAAATACGTATGAGGGACTTTGAAAATTCCCTACAATGGCAATGCTACTGGCACAAAGATTTTCACCAGATGCGGGTGGTTTTCACCAAAGAAAGAATTTGGAGAAAGTCATTCAAGCTTGTTGTCATGCCAAATGACAATTTTCTTCCACTGAATGAAGCAAATGAAGGAATTTCAGGAAAAAAAAGATTAAACCTGAGAAGACCTCAAAGAACAGACAGAAAATGAAATCTAAATATGAACGAAAAGGCATGAAAAAATGAAATTATCACTATCATTTGGTCAAGAAGGAAACAAAGTCAGATAAAGAAGAAAGAGCAAGAGCGTTGTCATGATACTGGTACATTAATATATAAGAGCATTTTTTATTACCATCCTTTATCTAAGCACCTTATAATAATTTAGAACCCTACTGACCGATTAAATAATTGTGTATAAATGTATTTTTCATCAGTTTATTTCAAGTAAAATATTATTTCATGGATAACAGCAAGGAATTAATCACAGAAAAGAGCTTGGACAGTTTATAGTTTTTAAGGCCTTGGGAGCCCTTAACTATATCCCCAACGTTGTATCAAGTAGGTAACAACATGGAACCTCACTGGAGCTGCACAGGCCAGATAAAAGCTGATACATCAGGGATCAGGAAAAGCAAAATTGAGTAAGGTTTGGGACTCTCTGGAACTCCGTAAACATTGGAGATCCTCACTCCAAGCATTAAGGGAACAGAATGCAGGTAGTGAAGCAGTGAGGAGCCCACAAACCACCCCTGGGAGTTGAACCACACAGGGTGACTACAGCTATTAGAGAACACATGCTTAGTCTTCTGGAAATCTGCACGTCATATTCAGACTGAGACAGAATACTATGAATTAATTATAAAACCATCAACAACAAGAAGACTAACTTTTTGCCAATTGTATTTCTACAGCACCTTCCCTTTCTCAGTTTCTGCTGTTTTCCAGTGATTTAGAACTGAAAAGTGAATACTTGCATATAAAGAGAAATCATGACAATTTCTCACATTCATAACAAACAAATAAAAAAACCCACCATATGAAGCTACAATAAGGTATCACCTAAGAAAAGCTGATCCTGAAATCTTGCATGGCATCAAACTTTTATAACCACTTGCCCAAACAACATCTCAGGAAACAAGCAGTAGAAAATGAAATCTCTGTCACAATAAAACAAAGAAAACAAATCCTTTGCCTCACATTTGAAAGTATTTTTTTCTTTCCTTTATTTTTAAGCTCTTATGAGCTATCATTCCTGTGGGAGTTGTGGAGAAACCTGAGAAAGAGGAAAACCTAGGCTTATATTGTTAAAATTTCTAAAGGAAAATTATAATTTTAAAAACTATGGTGTAAAACTTAGGCTTTTGGACTCAGTTTCGCTTCTTAAAAAAAAACAAACAAAAAAGACCAAACAAACAAAAACCTCCACTTTATTCCTTTTACCTACCTTTCCTAATATTGGTTCTATTTTCTCTTTATCTCGTTATGCTGTCCCACAAGCTTTTTAGAAATCCCCTAACCTTCGTATGAAAATGAATCAATTTTCCATTTATGCTTTCCTTATTTTCTTCCTTTCCAGTTTAACTAATGCTGACACATTACTTCATTGCTTTCCTTTTCTTTTGGGAGCTATGCTTTTTTCTCAGCCTTACATCTTTAACTGTATTGTGAAGGCACATGTTTTTTTCCTTTTTCTTTCTTTCTGTTCACTTGGAGATGTTATCAGTCATGCCTTAATCAGTGTGTTTTTTAAGACTGTTCAGCTGTGTTCCATTTTGGCAGAATTTTCTTACTCACTTTTCACATACTAACTAAATTTCTCGATGCATTTCAAATTTTCTTTCCCAAATTCTAAAAAACCTGTGTGGCTATATGCAGTCAGAGCTATTCCTTCTAGGCTGAATACAAAAAGGCTACTAACCCTGATATTAAATGCCGTAATTTATAAAATTTCAGTTAAATCGTAACAGATTATTTTCTGACAGTTTTCAATAACCTTTCTGTCATTTACATTTTTTGTAATCAAATTTTCCTAATGCATTTCAACCTCCCAAAGTACTGTTCCTTATGAAAACAAAAGCTCAGTCATACTACAGATACTCAAGCATACTACATGTTGAAAACAAGATATAAAAAAATCAGTCAGTGCAAACGCATTTTGACAAAAATAACCATTAAGTAAGTATGCAAATAAAGGAGATCATTATATATATAATATATGTACATATATATATAAAATGAACAAACAGGAATTTACGTTCTATTTCACAAATCATTTTTTGCAGAGTTTTTGTGTTATTATTCAGATAGCACCATTATTATGCTTGGCACTTTACAGATGTCTCCAAAAATGAGGTCACTGCCTTGAAGAGCTTATAATTAACCCCCCTGTGAATTATATACTAAGTAATTGAGGATAGTATATCTATCTGCCTGTGAGCTATACAGACAACAAAATTCATGGTTACATATTATATATTTGTATTACTTTGGGGTCCCATTTGTATGTTATCTAACCCGAAAATAAAAACAAGTGAGTGGTGTTGGAAGATTTAAGAAACAACTCTAGCCAGATAACTGTTTTCTCATTTGCTTTTTCATAGATGGAAGCAAAGTGAATGGGTTACCAAGACAACCGTTTCATAAAATCAGATTGTCAAAATCTGTTAGGAAACAAGTAGTCTATAATATGAGCCTTTGGCTAAATGAAATCATCAGATATGATGGAACTCTAAAATTACCTTATAATTTCAATTAAAACAAGTTGCACCCATTCAGTCTTGAATGCTGACCTCTATCATAGTCTACAATTGTCATTCTTGAAATAAATTGTGAAAATCTAGGGAGCAGATCTACTAATCCTTTTCCCTTCTCTGTTCTTCAATAATAATCTTCTTTGTGCTGACCACCATAACTGAAAGAATATTTTTGCAAAGCTCACAGAAAAAGGTTAACATTTTCCCAGCCAAAAAGCTGCACTGAAGAGATTGTTTAGTATTCACAATATCACTTCTATCCTTCTTTGCCCTGGCTAGGCAACCAGGGAGTTTAGATCCTGTATATATAAACCAAAGAGAAGAGTGTGAGAAGAATAAAGGCTATGCAATTTCCATTTATTTTTGTCACTCCATCTTTGCGTCTCTTTTTCAAGTTCTCTCATCTAAAAGCAGCACACATTTTTCACTTGCCAGCTACTACTACAAACTTGCAATCAGTATATGTATCAAATTAATGATGAAGTAAGAACATCACACCCAATCTCCCAGGGAATGTATGCCATTTTTGTGACACTATTCCTGTGTATTAACCTCTCTACAAATGGAAGGAGAAGAAATAATAATAATAATAATAATAATAATAATCATCATCATCATCTAAAGTTTCTTAATCTTTATTTATACACGAAATACATACATTTTACATGTCTGTAAAATGTATTTTTTATATTAAAACACAGAAATGTACACACAGATGTTTAAAATTACATGCTGGGTGTTTTACTACCTTTTTCCTGTAAAAGATATTTAAGCTTAACTATAGCTTCTGAAACATTCTGGTATTTTTCTTGGTAGGTTTCTAGAATCTCTGGAAAACACTAAGAGCTCCAGATGGAAGAAATTTTTGAAAAGCTTGATTCAAGAGACTTCTGAATTTTGGCAGATAAATGCTGCATATGTTGTGTGGAGGTGATCTCCTGTGGGGGACAGGAAGATGATCTCTTAGTGCACATTCACCAACTGTCATAAGGCTGAAAAGAATATGCACGTATTGTGCAAAGATACTTATCAAAATTTCAAACCCCTGTTTTTTTTCTGTGCAAAAGCTAAAATAAATCTTAAAAGTGAACTGTCATGTTCTTCAGGGGATGAATTAAACATGCTGTTAAGCGTATACACCATTGGGAAAAAAAAAGTGGTCCTTTTTAACCCATATTTATATAACTCTTTCATAAAACAGACATCCAACAGCATGTTTTATTGATGGGGGGAAAAAAAACAACTCTGAACATGCCAGCATCACATACAATAATCCAGCTGCTATTTTCAGTCTAAGTGAAGGTAGAATTCTAAACTAAAGTAATCAGCCTAAAGTAAATGATTAACTAGGACAAAAAGTTAATTCTGTTTAAACAGTAGTAGTACAGTAACCTTTCCACTTAAAATGTTTACTGATTTAGGTCCTTTAAGAAGATTTTCAGATCTGTGGCCTAAATATGTAAAAGAAAACCCCACAGAAATAAAATTAATTCATCATTTCCCATGGGACTTTTTTACTGCAAAAATTCTACAGAGCTTCCACTGCGATGAAAATAAGTTTAGAACTAATTCAGTTGAGCCACTTGTTGTTGACCATATATCTAAAGTTCCCTCTTTATCCAATAGGTGAAATCTGTATACCAGGTAGCAGTGGCATAGCCCATAGGGCTGTTTTGCAGAATATTAATAAAAGTGGTTTTCCTTAGAAACCAATTAACTCTCTTAGAGGATGTGGGACAGGCAGGTTCCTTATTGCAAATGAGGATCCCAGCACTCACAAGGAGACTTAACTCTGACTGCTGTTCTGGAAACTCTTTTATTGCAGTCATCAAGGTCTTGCCAATTCTGCAGACCCACACACAAGACAGGCAAATAGCTTTTGAAATGCAAAAATCATTAACATTTAACAGTGACAACCACACCATACAAATGGCTTTGAAAAAATGGCTTATAGCCCGTGGAGAGACTAAACGCTCACACCTCCCTCAGGCCATTAGGAGAGGCCTGCACCATGTCATTCTTCCTTAGCCAGATGAATTCCACTCTCAGCACAGAAGTAAACACACAACAGTTGGACGGTTCTTATAAAGCAGCCAAAAGGCCCAAGAACTAATATCCAGAGAGATTCAGAAACTCATCAAGGCAAACAGCCTCAATATTTCCATTGTATATTACAACTTTTTGGAATGTAAAGCAGGCAGCAAAAGCTTTCACATCAATTGTTGTTCTTAAATAATATATCCAAAATTTCTAGGTCACAAACTCATATGAATTATTCTTGATAAACAGATGATTCATGCATATACTGTATGACTTATGAGTGTGAAGGGCACAGACAATTAAAAAATACGTACCTGTCAGAAAAACTGCCCCTAAGGTTCTTTGAGACAAATGTAAGGAAAGAAGTCTCATGGGGAAGATTCCTGGACTGTACATATGGAAAAATTAATTATTCAAGTTTTATGTGATGTCTTAGATTATTTTTCACAGATCACAGAGAAAATGTTATTGCTGCAATAGTAACGGGAATTGTCTAAAAAAATATTCCCCAATCTTAGAATATGCATTTTTCCAGAAATTAATTCTATGTTGAGAACAATAGACAGCAGCTTGATGAAAGTGGTTTAGGTTTAGTAGTTATAGAACCTTTGGTATCTGATTAAAACTCATTATGAAATAAATTTGGTTGATGAGGAAACCTGAAACACATCATTTTTTTGAACAGAGAAAATCCCTGTAACTGGCAGTGATAGTAGAACTATAAGGTTCTGGGGAAGATCCAATGCAAGAGATGAGCTATTTACTCCAGAAAAGATCTCAAAGCTACACATTTAAAAGCTTCCAAGCAGCTTTTAAAAATTATAAACCGGCCCAGCTGTTGTCTTTGTTCCCAAGAGGGCCAAGACAGCTCAGGGAGATCCATCATGGTCCACAACTTGTAACTGTAAAAAAACCACATGTCACAAAAGACAAACCTTGGGAAATACTTCTCTAATGGCTGCAAGGCAGTATATAACCATTCAATTAGAAGCTGTGCTGTTCCAAATGGTTTCCTAAAAATTTTAACATTCTAGGCTTCTAGTCCCTAAGTATGGAAAAAATGCCTGTTATGAAGGGCATTGTCTATATAGGAGGAATAAAATAATCTGGAAAACATAGTTGAACAACATGTGATCTTTTTGCATAGTCTCATTTTAATATCTACAAGGAAAAAGTACTATCACCAAAAATTAAAAAAAAATTTTAAACATTTATATAAAATCATTTGACAACCAGGAATATGACAATTTTATTAAATAGATCAGAATAGGCATTTTTCACTGAACCCTGTCTTGCCTACATGAATATTAAGGCATAGTATTTAACTACATTAACTCCATTTATCTACAGCTCAATAGAAGTTTCCCTTACACAATCAATTTCATAAAATTGATATCTAATTAATATTAATATCTAATCCATATCTAATTCAATATTTTGGAGACAACTTTCATCAGAAAAATGAGTTAAGTAAAGCTCTTTGTACCCAGAGGTACAAAAGGTTGAGTAAAAACTCTTTATAAAATTTATGATTTTTGATGGTCCCAAATTTTGTAAATTGTACTTCTGGAAGCATTGGACAATAAGATTCACAAACATATGCACGACTACTTTTATGCCTGGTTATACTGGGATTTTATATCAACATGACTGTCTGGAGAATTTAGCTTACTATATAGTGTTGAAACCTCCAGTAGAAGGAGGCTCTTTTACTCAGAAGACAATGAAAAATAGACTTCAAGCCACCTTCAAAATAAAGTATAAAACTACCACATATTAGATATAATCTAATCTGCTAAATTCTGGCAAAAGTTTACTTTTCAATAGTGATCACATTTTAGTTCAGAAAGAAACTGTTCCACATGAGTTGAAAATGCAGCCTTCATTAGGCAATTCTCACAGCCTTGGGCTCCTGGTGTGTTATTCAGCAATGATCTTCTCTCTTTTTTTAACTTAGAAGACGATGGTTTAGTGATATAGGACATTATAGAATGGTCTGGGTTGGAAGATCATCTTAAATATATTCGAGTTCCAAACACACTGCCACTGGCAGTGACACCTTCCACCTGACCTGATTGCTCAAAGCCCCATCCAACTTGGCCTTCAACATTCCAGGAATGAGGCATCCACAACCTCTGTGGGCGACTGATTTCAGTACCTCACCATCCTCACATTAAAGAATTTCCTACAAACATCTAATCTAAACCTACTCTCAGTTTGAATCCATTCCCTCTTCTCCTGTCACTACATGTGCTTGTAAAAAATCCCTCTCTGGTTTGCTTACTGGCTCCTTTCAGGAACTGGAAGGCCACAATTAGGTCACCTCGAAGTCTTCTCCAGCCTGAGCAACCTCAATTCTCTCAGCCTTTCCTCACAGGAGAGATGCTCCATCTATCTAATTATCTTGGTGGACTCCTCCAGGCTCACTCCAGCAGGTCCATGTCCTTCCTGTGCTGGGACCCCAGAGCTGGATGCAGGAGCGCAGGTGGGGTCTCACCAGAGCAAAGCAGAGGGCAGAATCCCCTCTCTCACCCTGCTACCCACGCTGCTTTTGGGGCAGCCCAGGCACAGAGGTGAGGCTGAAAGGTCAGTCATCCCATGGTCCTCCTTTCTACCTTTTATAGAGATGAGTACAAGGTTTCCCTTTTTCCAGTCACCTGGGACTTCATCTGACTGCCATGACTTTTCAAATAACATGAAGAGTGCCCTGGCAACTATATCAGCCAATTCTCTGAGGACTCTGGGATGCATCTCATCAGGTCCTATAGACAGGTACATTCAGGTTCCTCAGGTGGTGATTAACCTGATCTTACAGTGGGAAATTCTTCACTCCCTCAGTTCTCAGAGAGATACAGTGAGCAATGCCTTCTGAAACCCCAAAAAGCAGTAAAATTCTGAACCATCTACTATTGTGCATTTTTGGAACCATTTACATACTTACAAAAACAATGTTTCTCATTCAAGAGGAGATATTTAAGTTTCAATGAAGCATTGAACAGTTTCGCTTGCAAAATTCGAGTTTAAAATAATTAAAAATCCAACTTGAAATGCAGCAAGAAGCGCACTTAAGTCTTTGTTTCAGAAGACTAAAAGTAATGCAGGGTTATATATGACACTCTTAGAACAGAAATGTAAATCTGGGCATCATTGTGTACAACTTGGTGCATTTCTGTGCATTTACCTAAAGTACAAATATGCTCTTTTATTCTCTAAAGATTTTTACTTTCCGTGGCCAAATATTTAGTTGTTCATAAGTAATACTACACAAGATTTTTTTTTTTAATTAGCCACACCATATTGTGCAAGTTGATATATTAAAGAAGTGAGAAAATTGTGTCACGTCTTTTTCATGTAGCTCATGCAAACTAGGTATTTATCATGACATTTGGCACGCAAAACAGTGACTCGGCTGGTTAGGAATACCAAGGAGGTAAATCCAGATGGGGGGAAAAATAGAATGATTTGGACTATTTAGCACAGTTCAGAAAACTTAACCAATTTGGATGGGTTCCAAAATTAGACAGATGTGAAAAATGTCTCTACAATGCCTTAGTTTAGTTTGTTTATAGCTTACTCAGGTACAAATGCTGGAAATATTACAAGAATAAGGTTTAAAAAATAATAAAAAACTGTCTTTAAATAAATTATCTTCTCTTTTATACTCCAGACAGACTTTCATTCAAGGCTGAAAAATTAAGTTACTTTTTCTTCCTCATGCATTTCACTCTGGAAGCTTTGAAATGTACATCTTAGTAGTACCTCTAGAAGAGTAAGATTAGACAAGGAGCACTGCTATTCAGTTGTAATCTGGTGTTTTCACATTTAGATACTAAATACACACACTGTAACATCCTAGTATGGTATAGAAACCACAGCTGAGTTACTGCAATGTACAGCTCTTATTTGGAAAATTAAATGTAGGCTTTTATCTTCCTCACAATATATTTATGCCTACGTTTTCCACATACAGAAAATTAATGCTGGGGCAGAGACTTTGCCATACACTTCATTCTAGACACTCAGTTACCAGAGCCACATTATTCAACCAGGATACAACTGCTCTTTGTTATTATAATATTCATAAAATCATAGAACCATATAGAAGCTGATTATAGCAAAAAACCTGCCAGTGAGTACAGCACTCTTAATAAGTAGCATCCAGAGTAGCAAAAATGTTGCTTAAAAAACAATATTTCTGAATTCCTAAAAAACAACATTTCCAGTTCCTAATGTGTCTAAAAGAGCTGTCCAAGCACAGAACAGAAAAATAGCCAAGCTGGAGTTGCATAGCGCCAGAGGAACTAGTACAGTAGTACTTGCAGAGACAAGCAATCTTTCTGGGTCTCAGAAGAATCACAGCAAGGATTATTGACATGAAGGGAATGTGAAGAGGTAGCTCTTAAAGTATAAACCATAAATGCAAATTGGTTTTGTCTTGAATGTGCTGCTGTCCATATGAAGCTGAAATATATGCAAAATAGTAGCTTTATCACATGCTAATGCAGACAGAATACCAGACATCCTAATGCACAAGACCTGCCTAGTACTTGACTTTACAGTTCAAACAAAATAGACAGGATTTAAGTGGATAATATCACAAATACTTTATGCCTTCAAAACCTTCCTAGCCTGAAGCCATTTTTAGGTAAAAAATATTCCATTGTACTAGTAAGTCCTGAAAAGTCAATCCAGATAAATATTTTCAAAAATTTATCATGCCTGACATTTCAAATACCAACAAATTTAACATGCACACACTGAGAAGCTTTGTATTAGTTCTGAATTTTTTAATAAGGGCGAAGTCTTACATACCTACAAATGCGATATAAAGCAGTTGAAAGTGAGAAGTACATCACTGTATACTATAAATAACTACTACGTACACTTAACTACAACTAATATAAAAACAAAGCACCAGTGCTCGATCAATAGATTGAATAACCAGCTGTGTCCCAATCAGAAGATGAAACACATACCTAACAACCGTAGGCATACATTCACTGATTGTCTGATAATTGTGATTAAAAAGGCATGCTGATTGGCTCACCACCAAATGCTTCACAATGTTGTTTTACCTAGAATATTTCTAGGGGGAAGACAGTGAATAAACAGAAGTTAATATGGAAAGAAAAGGGTTAGGTACCTGTAGAAGTAACATTTTCATAAACATTATTTTGCAAATTTGAATCTCCTCTGCCTCACATCCAGCATATGTGTATTCTTCTTCTTCTTCATCATCAAATTATTTCCTCTAACTTATTTGTGGGATGAACACTCACATTTTTCTGTGACCACAACACTTGATACTCCTGCTGAGCAGAGGAGTGATGCCTGGCTATATGCAGCAGAGCATGGTACAGTCAAGGCTATCACTCATGACATGTGAGTCTGTGGTTAGACAGCTTCCTGACACCTCAAGGCTCAGAGATCTGTATTCCTCTTCAGTATATGCAAATTGCTAAATGAAAATAAGATTGACAGATTTTTCAAATCTTGCTTGTCTAGACTGTTTACTTTAGCTTTCTCATTCAAAATTATCGCAGAATGTGACTCTCCAGGTAGGAGGAATGAATAGTAGTGCGTACAAGAGTCTCAGATGACTGCACTCACTACCTCAGTACACTGGAGACTTTAGAGGGTCTCCCAAATCTCCCTAATCATGGAGAGTCACTGACCTCATCATGCCATTCCAGTAGATATGCATCCCTAGAAAACAAAATACCTCCTTCTGTTGGCCAGTTTGATTCAGCACAACGATGTTTCTGAGATAAAGAAATTCAACAATTATTTTAAGAGAATTAAATACACAAGTGAAACTTTAGAAATTCACCCAAAATCCAAGTGTTGAAATGTAAAGTATTTCATATTCTATGCTATGATTATTCATGGTTTCCAAGTTATCAATATTTTTAGGTGTCCCAAATAAGGTGGGTATGATTAAAGAGACACTGAACCCTCCACAAATATGTGTTTCTGCTGCAGAACAAAAGGAGCATGCTCACACTAAATGTGGCTTAAGAAACTTAAATAAAATGCAAATAGTCAGGTTTTTTACTGAAAATTAATTGATGGCCATGACTCCAAAACTACAGCAGTTTAGAACTTAGAAGGAACCACTAACAGTTTAAAATATTGTACAGGCATGGTGCAAAAGTATGGTATAGAATACTCTTAATGGAGAAGACTGTATGAAAAGAAAAAAGCAACTTAAATAACTGTATTTGATTATTCCTCTATATAAGTACCAATGACACCGTCATATGAAGCAGTTTTGAACTGGTACAGACAAGAAAGGTGATCAGTTATCAGAAAAAAACCTGCAAACTATTTAGAAAAAAAATCAAACATTAAAGTCATTATGATATCTCTCTATCAATTGCTATGCAACAATGTGCATTTAGGTGTCAATACATTTATTACAATTTTGCTCTGCAAGTGCATTTATAGTAAGTTAAACTTGAAGAATGAGAAGAACAGAAAACCAACTCTTAAAAAAAAAAAAGAAATCATTACAAATAAAGAATAAAGAGACAACCAGACTGAGCAAAGTATTTTTTAGTAGAAAACCAGTTTTTACTATTTATAGCTGTACAGGCCAAATAAAAAGTTAATGGACATGCCTTTGACCTTGTATAGCTTTTGCTTAGCCAAAAATGAATGTAAACAAAAGGTTTTTTTCCTCCTTTTTGTTGCACAGTTTAGAAAAATAAAAAGCAAAATACTTCATTAAGCCACAGATTTTTATCTAAATTCTTCCAAAAAATCAGTTCCCAGTATCTCTATTAGCCTGCTTCAGAGTGATTTAAATCTATGTCCACAGCTTTGTAATGTGCAAAGATTAAGGTTTTTTGGCTGCTAGCTTTTCTAAGTCAATAAAGACAGACAAATCAAGGCCCCCTCATGGCACGATCCTCATCAGACTAATAGACTGGGTTAAGGAAGAGGTTTGAGGCTTCGATGCTCTGATGGAGCAGAGATTAAATCAACTAAGAAAGTGCAAGGATGAACATGGCAGGAAGTATGTTTTTCTACATTAGCTTCTCCTATCAGTTAACACAGGCAAGAAAGCACACTGAACAGAGTACAAAAGCAGTGTTGCACTGCAATAACCAAGGGAAAGAAAATAAAACCCCACCAAAACCCCCTCAGTTTTCCCCACTGGTGTCAGTACTAAGTTCCCAGGAAACTTCCTTCTCTCAATTCTGCTCAATAAAAAAATAGGAGAGTAAGCAAAACACCACTGCAATACTAAAGCTACAATACCAAAGCTGCAGTACAAATCTATCAGTAAAGAAGTTAAAATTGAAAACTGCTTATCTGTTTCTGAAAAGCAGTGATGTATTACAATAACTTCTTTGTTTATCATTACTAGTTTTTTGTTTGCTTAAAAGGACTAATTTTGGCAGACTTTATTAAACTCTTTTCTATGTACGCAGAGGAACTCCTAATACCAGCATCATATACACAGAAGAAAAACAAGGAGATACATATATATAATACGTTCATATCATTCTTTTTGAATGGGCAAAAACAATTCAGTCTTCTTTATTACCACAAAATTACTATCCTTTATTTTTCTATATCCAAACTATACTATAAACATTATAAAGGTGATTTAATAATGCAAACTCAAAACAGTTTGAAAATGTGAGAAAATTACAAAGAAATAAGAAATAAGAGAGAAAATCCAGTCTTTATTTCCAACTATTGGATAAAGTCTACAGCAGGCAAACGGTTCTTGTAGCATGCTCACATCAGAAAACTCAGGTAATGCAAGAACAAAGACAGAGGTATAGACCAATGAAGAATTGCTTAAAAGAGCAATGCAATTACAGGTAACAGCAAAAGTTAAAGAGCCTATCCAAAAATACAGATAAGTCTCAAATATTTTTTATTATACAGCTTCATATGAGACACTGTCTTTGCACATCTGATTTGGAAATTCACAATTTCTGGCCATACAGTCCAGCAGTCAAAAAGGGGGCACAATCCCATTCAAGCATATATTATATAGTTATGTTTCATCTTAGACAATTAAATGTTGGTTAGACTTAGAATTGATAACTAGTTTGATTTAATATTGTTCCTGCTGGGTTAGGCTAAGATCACAGAATCCTAGAGTGGCTTGGGTTGGAAGGGACCCTCCAGAGGTCATCTAGTTCCAAGCACTCTACCATGGGCAGCGACACCTTTCACTAGATCAGATTCCTCAGAGTTCCATCTGGCCTGGCCTTTAACACTTGCAGAGATGAGATGTCCTCAGCCTCTCTGAGAAACCTATTCCAGCGCCTCACCACCTTCATAGTAAAGAACTTCTTCCTAATATTTAATCTAAACCTACTCTTCTCCGTCTTAAAACCTAGTTCTAACACAACCTGCCCTTGTAGAAAGTTCATCTCCACTTTCCTTGTAGGCTCCTTTAGGTACAGGAAGGCTGCTTTAAGATTTCCTCAAAGTCTTCTCTTCCTGAGTTTGAACTACCCCAGACTTGCCCCATAGGATAGTAGCTCCAGCCCTCTAATCAACTGTATGGCCCTCCTCTGGAGACAATCTACAGCTTCCTAACGAGGTGAAATGGAGGGGCAGGTACTGATCTCTTCCCACTGATAATCACAGATAGGAACTGAGGGGATGTCATGAACTTGTGGCAGGGATGGATATTATGTCTGGATATGAGAAGAAGGTTTTTCACACAGAGAGTGGTTGGGCACTGGAACAACTCCCCAGGGAAGTGGTGACAGCATCAGCCTGACAGAGTTCAAGAAACATTTGGTCAATGCTCTCAGGCACATGGTGTGACTTGAGGCTGTCCTATGCAGGCCAGGAGTTTGACATCAATGATCTTTGTGGGTCACTTTCACCTCAGGATATGCCATGATTCCATGAAAAATCACACACAGTGGTATGAACCCAGGTGACAAGAATTATACTAGAATAATATAAGTGAAAAAATAAATATCTCTTCCATCAGAAAAACTATCAAGTGTAGTTGCAATAATAAAGAGGCATTTAAGATATTCCTCCTTTTTTATGTTCATTTACTTATTTTGTAGACTCAGTATGAATTATCATGGTAGTTATCTAACTTATTTTCTTCAGGATTTTTTTCCTGTCCTATTTAATACTGGTTACTGGAAATGTATGACAAAGTGATCTAGAATGCACTCATAAAAAACTAGCTAGAAAATGAGACAACAGACAAGAAAAATTTAAAATTTATATAACTTTGTTACTTTATCATGTTTCATAGGATAATTCAAGCACTTTTTATGAGTACTTCATTTACTAATGATGTATAAATAAAACAACTTCAAACATGGAAGATGTTCACTGCTTCCTTTGTGATGTCTCAATCATTATATAAGCTTCATTTTCCATCCAGCACATCCATTCTAAATTATATTCCATTAACTACTGTGGGTTAGCACTTTTTCTTTCAAATAGCTCAATGGAAAAAATAATACATAAAATTCTAAAATACCTAATATTTGCATAGAAATATACCAGCTATGTGCTTTATCTCCATCTTCATTTACAGCAACATTTAATATTTAAATAGCTTAGGCAAAAGGCTCCCTTTATTCAAAGAATCCAGTAGATTGGAAGTCCTTTATTTATATATACAAATTGTATACCCATTAAGATCTTGAATTACCATGTATCCTAATGCTACAGAAAAGGCAGAAAACAAGTGTGTGCGCTAAACTGAAACACTTTTCGAAGATTCAAAAGTACCACCAACCCCAGATTCTCAGCACCTAGGGGCATCAGCTGAATTTTTAGAATTATTTTTGCATTCTTATATTGCATTTCCAGCTCTGGGGCACCCAGCATAGGACAGGGATTTGTTGGAGCAAGTCCAGAGGAGAGACTCCTGTGGGGTCAAGCTGAGACAGTTTTTCTGGAGAAGGCTCTAGGGAGGCTTTTAGCAGCCTTCCAGTACCTAAAAGGGGCTGACAAGACAGCTGGAGATGGACTTTTTACAAGGACCTGTAGTAATGAACAAGAGAGAATGGCTTTAAACTGTCAGAGAGTAGTTTTATACTAAATGTAAGGAAGAAATTCTTTACTTTGAGAGTGCTGAGTCACATACAATCTGTTCCAAAGATGTTACCCAGAAAAGTTGTGGATTCCCCATCCCTGGAACTGTTGAAGGCCAGGTTGGATGAAGTTTTAAGCAATCTGGTTTGAAGAGAAGTGTCCCTGCCCATGCTGGGTGTGGCAGGGTTGGAACTAGAGCATAATTAAGTTAAATTAAATTAAAGGTCACTTTCAATTCAAACCATTAAATGATTTTTTTAAAAATACAAATAAGGTTGCCCTTATCATGATACAAAGTGGTTACTGTTCTATATTAAGACTGGAGGACTTTTTAATTCATGTGCCTAGACTTACACATTCTAAGCTACAAGTCCAAAATGACCTTGGCATCATACCTCTTTTGAAGAATATGAAATTTTCTTATAAGGTGCACAATTTCCCTAGCCAGGGCAAGGGCAGAATTAAAAGTGGAAGGACAAGAATTACAAGAAAGGCAGCTGTGATAGTCCCGCATCGTAAGCAAACCTTTGAATTCTTACTTTAGTAATTTACTTAGTGACAGTTTATTTATAATATGCACGCAAACACTAGACTTCCTCATCATGTTCTCCTTAGTGTTCCTTTTTTTTTGCCCTTCCTCTCTCTTTTCTACTCAATCTATAATTAATTTCAATTATATTCAACACTTTCAGTAGAGATAGAATGGCCCCATTTCAACCTGACATACAGATCAATTGTTAGGATATCCTCAGGGATATAGGAAATGTGGGTGAGAAGAGACTTGATCCCAAGCATATGCTGTAACCATTAACTTAGCACTCTTCATCTCGGGTGCATTTTTATATCACATGTCTCAAGATGAAACCTGGAAGTCAGCACAGGCAAAGCAACACTCAGCATGTAGATGAACTGCACAAAGATGTGAAACTCACTAAGCCACTTCCAGGATGCCTCTAATGCAACTTAAGGTATTTTGGCACATACAGATTTTAGAAGCCATCGGGATTAGGCAAAACATCATGAGATTTAGTGAGGATCAGATTAAAATGCACATACCTAAACTCTAACTCCCTTTTGGATGAGTCCTAAGTCTTCCACTCCTTTTAAGCAGGCAACTGCTAGAGATTTAGGCTGGGAACCTGAAAATACAGTGCTACTGTTGATCACAGCCCATATGAAACTACTGCCACAGGAAGCCCTCCCTGTCAATCCAATTCAAAACTGAGTTGTGGGACCTTCTCTGGGGATAAGCAACTAAGAAACTTCAGAGGAGGAGGAAGGGGCAAAAATGAAAGCCCACAAAAAAGCAAACCACAAAACCAAACACCATGATGAGAAGATTTTGGATCTTCCAGATGGTAATAGATAGTTTTTATTTCCACAATTTCTTTTGCAAGGAGTAGAGCATTTTTTTTCATTTTAAAGCATGGTTACACTTTAAGACAAGCCTCTTTGGAAGTTCATAATGTAGACACTTGATGCAAACTTGACGAGGACTGCTGAATATTTTGTAGCAGAAAATGTCAAAATGTACAGCTAACGTATCTGTGGATTCAGGTTGCATACACCTTGAAATAAAGGTATTCATATATTGTTCTGCATGTGAACTCTGACAAAGTTATGCTAGGTGCCAGCATTTCAACTGCAGAAAACTATCACAATAAGAATTGTGTTTCCTACCATTCCATTCCATTCCATTCCATCCCATCCCATCCCATCCCATCCCATTCCATTCCATTCCATTCCATTCCATTCCATTCCATTCCATTCCATTC
>JAHLSL010000015.1:382956-411183 GCA_025920805.1 Petroica traversi
TCCATTCCATTCCATTCCATTCCATTCCATTCCATTCCATTCCATTCTATTCCATTCACGTTTATTGTCTTCAGCTTTTCTTCCATCCCATTACTGAAGAGAAATAAAGGGGAAAGAAGAGACCTCAGTGTCCCCAAGAAAACTTTAAAGTAGAAGAGAGCAGCAGGATATGTTACAATAACATTGCCAACTATGCAAATAAGAAACATGGAGAGAGATGCTTGAATGGCATTCCATTAACTCTAGAAAGTCTTATAATACAGAAAACTTAAATATTCTCTGTGATGTTTCAGTCTATAAGGCTATGTTCTATAGCCCTAAAAATGAAGTAAAAGTCATATCTAGCACTTTCAAAACCACCAATCAAAGAAAGATAATTGGAAAAATACTAGAAGATGCCCCACCTTGCTGGAGCCCAGTAAAAGGATCTTCGTCACACCTCTGCACACTAATCTACATATATGTTTTACCTTTCACTTCTAGTAAGATACTCAAAAGACATGACAGCCAGGCCAAGAAAGAGTTACAAGTAAAATATTTTATCAAAATAATTTCAAAATGAAAATGCATTTCTGTTCTTTCTGGAAAATTATATGTTATTTCAGTTATGCAATAAATCCCTTTTCAAAATCAAAGTGATAGGATTATTAGCCTTATTTCTTTTGGGGGATCTGGGCACTTTTGGTGCAGGGGGAAGTTATTTTTCCTCAACATCTTAAAGATATCCTCATCCCCGACACACTTTGCTGTCGGGAAGTTGGCACCAGCTTCCTGTATTCTCACTGCAGTCCATCTGTTAAAAAATGATCCAGTGAGTGTTTAAGATATACTTTGCTACAGGTACTAACTGTCTCCATACACACAGTCTAAAGGAGAAAAGGGCATCACTGAAGGTGAACAAAATTTAATTCCCATGTGTTTTGACAATCCAACGTTCATTCTTGAAAATATGTAACGTTGAAAACAACAGTGCTACAAATGAAAAATAAAAGCAGAGAAAGCTGTGAGACTTAAGACTGGGCCATATGTCCTCCACTGCCTTGTGCACCCACTTGAAAATAAACTCCTTAAGCACAGCCTCTAGAAATCTGAGTCCTCCTTTGCCAGTGACTGCAATTGTGGTCATTTTATTTATTGTCCCTGGCTTCTCCTGCAGCTCTGTCTCTCATACTCTTTAATATGTTCCAATGAAATATGAAGTATTTACTCGTGAACTTGAAGAGATTTAAAGCCCTACAGAGGCAAATAATTTAAGATCTGACTATACATCAGTGGGTTCTGTGTAGTTTTATCAATTTCTGCAAAAGCAGCGCAGAAAGGACTACTTGGGTCCAACTGAACAGCAATATATCTAGATATTTTGCTCAGAAGAGAAACAAACAGGAGGAAAGTATTAAAGAAATAGACTACAAGAACCTGGAACCTTCCTAAAGGAAAAAAAAAAGAAGTTGTTCTACATGTTATTTCCCACTTATCAAGGAACAGGCAATGTGTCCAAAAGCCATGGAGTTCCTCCAAACTTGAACTGAAAATTAATAAAAAGGAAAATTTTCTCTGCTCTTTTCACCAAGAACAAAATACAGACTTGCTACTATATGTATGCCAGCCTTTAAAATGCTTATGTATTACTTAACTTTCTTACTAAAAACATACCTTCAGTTGCCTCCATAATAATTGGGCAATAATGGCGAAAGGTTGAAACAGTCAACTACTGCAGAAACTGTAATTACATTTTTTTAAATTAAAAATCTACTGTCCTTCTCCCTTTTATATTTTTTTTTAGTAGTATTATAATAATCAATTAATTTTTTTTGTTCTTCTATTCAAAGTTTTGTTTTGTTAAACTATGCTAGGAAATAATAATGTCAGACAAATATGGTTTGAGAGAAAAGGAGATAAGAGAAAGATAAATTACAAAGAATGTTGGGAGAACTATGACTTGTTAGCTCCACTTTTTTTCCTTTTTGCTTACATCTGTAGAGAGCATTAGAAAGCATTGCCCCAGATAATGACTCAGTATTCATCAAGCCTCAGTTTTAAACTTGAATAATTTTTATAATTAATTTGCCCACCTTCTGTTTTCAGCTCTTTTGAGTTGGAGCCTGCCTACTTTTTATTTGTCTGGGGTGTCATTTTTTATTAGAGCATTTACTTAGAAGTACTTCCAAAACCTTTCTGAGATTCCCAAGAAGTTTGACTTTATGTTTGTGTATAAGACAGTTTCCAAACGGTATTTTTTCTGGTACTTCGGAAACACCTGCAGGCCCAATACATGAAGTATGAAATGTTTACCATGCAATGTGAGTTTACTCTCCAGAAGAAATAATTTCTACCTATCAGCCAAGGATGGGAAGCATACAAGTTGTGAAGGTGACAAAAGTTACATGCTATTTCAGGTCCAGATGTGCAGCATTATAACACTGGCATTCTCAGGAGTTTTTCAGGTTAGCTGAAACCTCTGTGAAAGATACAGTGAAGCCTGGCTCCCAATGGTAGTTTAGCATGAATGGCAAAGCAGAGCTGGCTGTTGCTACTGTTCCAAATTCTATGGCTGCTTTTGGGAGAAAACTACTCATAGGAGTTCCTACCCAAATGCAGTTTTTTAGAAAAAAAGCTTTGTAACTAGAGAACATTACATGTCCTCAGCTCTGTACAACCCTTTTATTTTACAGAAATTGATGGTTTTTCCAAAGTCCATACCTCTTCCAGTCATCAGCTACTTGACTGAAGCAAATAAACCCATAGTCCATGGCATTGTCAGTGACAAAGCTGTTTCCTCCAGATGCAGGACTTTCACTGATGCTGTGACATGGTCAGGGAGAAAGATTTGAATCTTTCTGCAATTACAAAATTCCTTCCTTTTCCTTTCACATCCTTTTCTTCCAATTTTAGTGGCAACATACTAGTGCTTAGTGTCAACTGTAGAAAGCAATTCATTAGATTAACAATTTCTATGAGCCTGTGGATGTTCAGATTCAAGTTTTCTCTGTGTACAGACTACTTTTTAAAAAAACTGTTATATGTTTCATTATTGTAGACTTTTTTGAATGTTAGCATACATAAGGATTACAACACTTGGAATTCTGCTTCTTTATAGATTCATGAAAAAAGCACTTTGTCAGTTGCTTTTCTGTAGGGAGCTGTGAAAGAGGGGAGGAGAGAATGGCAAACCATAGCAAGATCTAAAGCAGTTATGAAATATTTATCTTTCTTGTGTTTTACATTAGAACAACTAGGTCTGGCTGATGTATGACGTATTAAATCGCACCAAACTAAAATAATATCCAAAGACTTTAGAAAGAAGAAATAATGTTGAGTCAATTGCTGTGCGTTGCTTCATCCTATTTGTATGTTTGCATTTCTGCCCCTCCCACCACCACCCTAAGACAATAGACACATTAAAAAAAGGGGGAAGAACCCGCTGCCTGTTTCAGCATCCAAGGGATTTTTTTCCTCGCTGCCCTGCAGCGAGACCCCGTGAGAGCAGCAGGCTGGGAGCCTGCTCTGCGCATGATTCCTGGACCACTGCCGTTGCCTTGCCAACGCAAAGGGAGAACTCGGGGCTTACATTGGGCATTTCAATGCAGTGACCCACTTACTGTCTGTCAACAATTTCACTGGGACAATAGTGAGTGTAACACATTACAGAGATTAAATCCCAGGGACTGAACTACAAAGATGTCTGGAAAAAAAATCTTTGTTGGTTTGAAACGCCAGAACACTATAAACAGAGTTAACGGTAATATGTTTTAATCCGCCCATATATTTGTTGCTTTAAAGGAGAAATTTCTACCATGATAATCTGTATTCATTATTTGTGTATTTATTTTTTTAAATAGGTTCACAAAACCTAGTCAGTATTACCATAAGAGTAATGGGAATGAAATAGCTTTTGTATATTGCATTCTTGGGTAGAGATGAGCAGAATTAAGATCTAAAAACCTTCTTTCAAGCTGTAAGAATGTAATGGTTAATTTAGAATGTATTTGTACAGATGGCCATCGTAGGAGCAAATCGCTACAAAAACCCCCACAGTGATTTCTGCAAGACACTTAGATCATGGATTCGTATTTAAAAATTAACTATGTGCAGGCTAGTTACAGGTTTCCCATTCAATTCTGCCCCTTCACAAATAAATTATTGCAGGCCTGCTCAAAATCTTCCCCCTTCCTTCATTTCCCAGTTTCCTTCTGTTCTTTTCATTCTCTGCAAATAGCTTATTCAAACATAAATAATTTGCTTAAAGAGACTGGCAACTACCAAGAGAACTAAATATACATAATGGCATATTACCAAATGCAAAAAATATATGTTTAATATATTACCTACATTCTTCAGTTTCTTAGCAATATTACCCTGTCACTTTAAATAAAAGTCAGCAATTTTTTTTTTTAAAATGCATGTGTCACCAGTTACCAAATGGAATTATCTGAGGAACCATGCAGTGAGCAAAAAATAGCTGCAGCCTTCTGCAGTATCTGTAGAAAAGGCTATTTTTTAATCCAATGAAGGTTTATTTATATGTTTACTCTTAATATTTTGTATGTTTCTATTAGTTGCCTGGCTATATGAACCCATATTGCAGCAATTATACATTACCAAAATTCTTGGTTTGGATTGTTTCTCCATCACCTACCTATGGCAAAAATACCTTTCTGATTAACACCTAAGAGTGGGTACTGCTTCACATCCTGAAACTAATATTTCCAAACCTATGTGGCTTGTAGACACCCATAGTTTCTGTTTGATATTTTTTTTAAATTATTTTCAGGAGATGTGGGGGAATGCAAATGTTCCTTATGCTTTCATGAGATTACTGGCACCAGAAAAACTTAAAGGTGAAAACTTTATTCTAGAAAATTCAGCATCAATGAGTGGTAAAAATTGCAATTCTAGATTATATATAATATCCCTGAGGAACTATCTAATAGTTCAGCTGTTTTAGAGATATGGTGAACCACACACCTCTCTTTTACTTCCAGTCACCTTTCCCATGCACATTCCTTATATTCCACACTACTGACCATTCAGTCCTTCCTCTGGGCTCTTACAGCTTGGTTTCATTTAAAAAAAAGTAAATCCCAAATCTGCTATATCTTCAAAAGGCTCCTAGGCCCATGCTACTATGCCATGCAAAAGGAGCACAGAACTCTCCTTTCCAGCTCCCAGGAGGGGAATATTTGCTTATAATCTTGGCTTATTCCATACACAACTGAATTCATGCCTGCATTTGCTGTTTAAATTATCAGAAAACCATATCAGTTAAATTCTTTAAACAATGCATATTTTATCAAATCCATAAACTCTCATTCTTCATGGATACTATTATCCAGTACTAGATACACAGCTGTGTCAATTTTCTCTTTCTACTCTTCTCCTGTCTTCCTTATCCTTGACTTCTCTCAAAAGATGTAGGAACTTGCATTATTATGCCAATATTTTCCATTTAAAACACTGTTTTTATTTGCTCATTTTCCAAAATCAATTATTAAGGATGCATTTGGCTATGCATGGTGTCCCTCCAGGCTGCAATATCTGAAGTTACAGCCAAAATACCTCCCACTATTCCAAAGAGTGAAGTTAAAGGAAAATACATTAATTTGCCCTAGGCATTGGGAAACCTAGCAAGCTTTTCTTTTAACAACTTTAAGATTTCTTTTAGGATTTACAGGAGGGACTTGAAAATGGCAATGGGACAGGCATACTCTCAGAGGGGTGCTCCTTGAAGCATTCCTAAAAATTCCTTCAGATTTGTTCCATGAAATTTATGATACACACACATACACTCAGAGATTTGCTGTGACTGTAGAACAAATGCTGGAATACAGCAAACAAATCAGGAATACAGTCCAGGTCTGCTGGGCCATAGCAGACTTCTTCTGCATCTCTGCAGAACAAGACATAGAAAGAGCCAACCCGAACTGTCTGCATCTCATGGAAACCCTATGGCACCCTTGGGGAGAGGGAGTATCTCTGGATTACAAAAATGCTCTCAAAGATTTCCAGTTCCTGGCAACTCTATAAGAATTCTTACAGCCCAGTCTGCTATTCTTGACTGCAGGACACATGAACCTTCCAGCTCCTCTCTGCTTCCCACACCAAGTAATTTGCTTTGCACCTGCCAGTGACTAAAAGGTACCTGGGTTTCTCCTCAACACATCCTTAACTGAGAGTCTTTGTGAGAGAATGATTTCATCATTTTTGCCTCTCCAGAAGAGAAACTTTCTAAATGCTGTCAGTGCCAAATTGGGAGAAGGTACTACTTCAGCTTTCTCTTCACTTTTCAAACGACATCTGGAAGGGATCTGTATCGCTTCCACAAGCCTGGCCTTTCCTTCTAGTCAGCAGCTTAATGAAAACTCCTAGCACATCTCAGTCCAGTGCCCCCATCTCCAAGAGAAACCACTGCAAAATACTTTCAATGGCAACAAATGATTCCTGACACTATGCTGCATTTCCCAAAGCCAAAGACTGAGGGCAGCAAAAATGAGAGGATTCAATCTTTTTTACTAGAGGAACATTCCATGATTCATTGCACATGCTGAACTGAGCTTTTGGCAAGAATCACCAAAGAGCAGCCTTAGCAAAGCAATGTTTTTATGTAATGTTTTTATATGATGTTTTTATCAAAATTAATGTGTACTTCCTATCTAGCACTGCAACCTAGATGGTGATACTAGATAGCTAGAGAGCCATGACTGTGAGTATTATCAACTCCCTGAAAATGGTGAGGATTTGCTTCTCAATCTAAGGAGTCTGATGGGATTCAATCCAAAGTCCTGGCAGAGCTGACTGATGTTTTCACAAACCTCTCTGGATGATTTTGAGCAGTCTTGGGAACCCAGAGAGGTCCCAGCTGACTGGAAATGGGCAAACATTGTTCCAGTTTTCAAGAAGGAAAAGAGAAAGAGAACTCCATTACAGGCCTCTCAGTCTCACTTCAGTGCCTGGTAAAGTTATGGAGAGGATTATTCTGGATGGTATTGAAAAACACCTGAGAGACAAAGCAGTCCTCAGTCACAGCCAGCACAGCTTTATGAAAATCCTGCTTATCAAACCTGATTGCCTTTTTTGACAAGGTAACCCACCTAGTTGATCAAGGGAAGCCAATTGAAGTGATCTTTTTGGATTTCAGTAAAGCACTAGATACTCTTTCTCCCAGGATCCTTCTGGACAAAATGTCCAGTACACAGTGGATAAAGTGTAATTGTGAGCAACTGGCTCATGGGTTGGGCACAAGAGGTTACAGTGAATGGGGTGACATCTGACTGGGGACCCTTCACTAGTGCAGTTCTGCATGGCTCCATCCTTGGCCCTGTGCTCTTCAACATCTTCAAAAAGTACTTGGACACAGGTCTGGAAGGGATACTAAGCGAGTATGATGACAGAAAACTGGGATGAGCTGTTGACTCCCTTGAAGGCAGGGAGGCCCTGCAAAGAGGCCTTGGTAAAGTAGAAGGCTGGGTAATCACCACACAGGAAGTTCAGCAAGGGAAAGTGCCAGATTCTGCATCTGGGATGGGACAGCCCTGAATGCCCAGATAGACTGGGCAGCTGGAAAGCAATGTTGTAGAAAGAAACTTGGTTGATGACAATCTGAACCTGAATCAGCAGTGCCCTGGCAGCCAGGAGGGCCAACCATGCCCTGGGGAGCATCAGGCACAGCATCACCAGTTGGACACTGGAACAGGCTCCCCATGGCAGTGGTCACATCACCAAGCCTGACGGAGCTCAAGAAACATTTGGTCAATGCTCTCAGGCACATGGTGTGACTCTTGGGATGTCCTGTGTAGGTGAGTGAGTTGGACTTGATGGTCTTTGAGGGTCCCTTGCAACTCAGCTTATTCTGTGATACAGGCCTAAGGGTGTATGGGAACTCTGCAGCTAGGAGAAGGCATAGCATTTTCTGTCTGTTTTCTGCTGTTGCCTGGGGGAATTGCTACAGTCCTTGAAGCTTCCTCTCTGGCTAAAGTCTCAGTGCCAATGCCACCCCCAACAGCTTTGCACAAATCCAACGTAACTGCTACAGAAAGGCCTTCTATCTGAAAAGTGATTTTGGTTTTCTTCTCTCAGCTTCTTGCTTCAATAGCAAGTAGCAGGAGTGAAATATTATGTAGGTATGATATTACATTCCCAAACACAGAATAAAAGAGTCCTGTCCAAACAACTCCCTCTGTACATTAAACCCCATCAACCTATGTAGTTACCTAATTTGCCAGCCATTGGCAATTTCAGCAGCCATCCACCCTCTCACTCCACGTAGGACCATAAAGTCCTGTCTGTGACACATCAGATGTACTCCACTATCCAGCTCCTGCAAGTGCAGATCTTCACTGAATAATGACCAAACACTACACACTAAGTCTCTACCCACTGCATTTTACTACACCCCTAGATATAGAGACTCCAGTTACACATACTGAGTAGCCCTGTTATTATCTGCCTTAGGAGGCAGGAAATCCATTATTCAAATGAAAGGAACTGCTGAAAACCAGCTAGACTTACTATCATAAAACAGTTAACTGTATAGGACTACTTTAAATATTATCAGCCATAAAGACTTGAAAGTCAGGCCTCCACATGACACTTAAAACAAGTTTGGGGTCTTTTTTTTTTTTTTTTTTTGCCTTTGTGTGTAGCTGTTTGTGTTTTGTGTTTTGTTTATTTGGCTTTTTTTGTTTGTTTGTTTGTTTATATTTTAACAGGTCTTCTATTCTTTCACTTTTTTGATTCCAGAGCTTTCAGGATGGATCCACTTCACATTTTCAAGATGTCTCATTTTCTTTGACATTAGGACGGATATTTTCATTTAATCATTATTACTTAGTCCTTGAAAATTTGGAAAATCTAAGCAGATGAGGCACACAACTTCAGGCAACAGACACCTTATGTACTGCATAGCTGTTCAAAATTCCCTCATGTTGAAAGTACTCTTCATTCTTTTGTTGTTCTTTCATTCTCCATTGGTAATGAATAACAGTAATAATTCATTTCTTCCAGACTAGTTCACCCTCAGATCTACTTGGCTTTGCTGAACAGTGGAGCATGAGAAAGCTGCAATTGCTTTCCATTTTCCTCTTTTCTTTTCTGCTTTACTTCATGACTCTGAATGATGGTGTAATGGTTGCTACACAGAAAAGGCAAATATTCTACAAAATGCATTTTGTTTTCTCAATATATATTCTTGAAGGTCTGTTCATCATCATTTATAGGAATGTGTTTCACAGAACTGAGAAAACCAAACCATTTTTCAAAATGTTTTTTCTAACAACTACAGTATAGTTCTATTAAAAAAATAAAACAGTTATTGCACAGCTAGTGCAAACTACTATAACTAGAAGGCCAAGATTGCAGACCCAAATTGCATTCGCTTTCTAAGCATCTTTTGGTACTACTTCACCTGTCTCTAATTGGGACTCAGAAAAGCACTGTTTCATGACTAAACCAAACCACCATTTGGCCTTTTCCACCGATATATCTCTCTCCCCCACAAATAGCAGAGTTTACTTATGGGTAAAAAGTTATCTATGTATTTATTCTGGTTTTGGCCGGGATAGAGCTAATTTTTTTTGCAGTGGCTGGTAAGAGGTTGTGTTTTGGATTTGTGCTGAACACAGGGTTGATAATGTGGAGATGTTTTTGTTATTGCTGAGCAGGGCTTGCAAGGCCTTTTCTGTCTCTCATTCTGCCACACTGGGGAGGAGGCTGGGGGTGCTTGGAAGGTTGAGAGGGGACACAGGGATATCCCAGACCATATGGCATCATGCTCAGTATGTAAAGTGAGGAAAAGAAAGAGGAAGGGGGAGTGTTTGGAATTATGGTGTTTGTCTTCCCAAGTCCCTGCAATGCGTGATGGGGCCCAGCTCTCCTGGACATGGCTGTACACCTGCCTGCCATGGAAAGTAGTGAATTAATTCCTTGTTTTGCTTTCCTCATGTTTTGCTTACCCTGTTAAACTGTCTTTATCTCAACCCACAAGTTCTCTGGCTTTTTCTTTCCCTGATCCCACTGGAAGGGGAGTGAGTAAGCAGCTGTTGGGCTTGCCTTCTGGCTGGGGTTAAAACACAACTGCATGTCACAATATAAAGAAAGCACTACACTTATTAAGAGAAAAAAGAAAAAAGAACTAAAAACAAACAAGCAAAAAACCCCTTTTAAACTTCTCAAGAAATTGCTGTAAGATTAGACAGAATTTTGGAGAGAAAAATATTTTTCTAAAATGTTTGAATTCCTAAATGCAATTTCACAGGTTACTTTCAAATTTGTAAAAAATTAATGCAAACCTTTCTTTTGAATAATTCTTGCTTGAAAAAAGACTGGAAGCAATTGGAAATATGCTTCCGTGGACTGATCTAGTATTATCATTAATGCTCTCTAGCAAGAAAACTGTACTAATACAATTTCTGACTGGATGTTGTACATAAAGTTCCATCCACTTTTTCCCCACCACACATACTAGACAGCCTATATTTCAGAAAGCTTTATATTCTGCTTTATCTGTTAAAATTGCAATAAGTCCTTCCTGCCTACTTTTATATCCAGGGAAGCCTATAATAGTCTGACATTGCTTTCAGTCATTCTAAATGCAAGATTTGTTGTCTGAGGGCAGAACTGCTCTTCAATGTTATTCAACATATTAGTGGCAAACACTAGGTCCATCATGTGCTTTGACATTAAAGCTAAAATACCAAAGGCTGAAGAATGCTCTTATTTATCACAGGAAAAAAATTAAATTGAAAGAAAATAAAACCCACTTAGTTTTTTATATTCTTTGAAGCATGTAAATGAAAACAAGGATAGGGTCCATGTATGCTAAAAGTGTCACCAACACTGTCAGAGCCTCCATATAATCCATATCCTATTGTTGAAATATATAATAAATTTAATTTTAAGGATAAATTTTTCATTGAAGACAGGAAGGCCAGAAATTTGCTTTTGCAATGAAACTGCTGAGATTTTGTTCATATTACATGATTATTGGAGCTGCTGTTTAAGAGGACTTCAAATTTGCAACAAACTGAGGGATTCAGAAGACTGGTTATTTCAACAACTAGTCTAACTGCACATCTTCTTAACGGACAACAGCCTTAAAGAAAGGGCTATAAACAACATTTAAACAAGAGAGCTTGAATAGCAGAAATAAATCTTGCTATAATAGTGCAGAGCTCACCACAGTATATTCTTCCCACTAAAACAAATTAGATGGCGGTGCTTACAGTTTTGGGGAGAGGCAGGATGTGACATGATGGGACCACATCCCATGCACAGTGCAGGAAGATGCTCAGAGACTCTCTTTGCATGGGCTGTATACCAAATATATTCAAAGAAGGCAGATACATTTAAGAAACATTATTTTAAGTATGTTTCTATAGAGAGTTAGGCCTGTTAGTTTTCGGCCTGAAATTTTTTTGTATTTGGGTTTCTCCTCCATCATGTGCTGATAAAATAAAGTCTGTATTTTTTGCTGCCAAAGACTGAACAAATTTTGTCATCATTTCAGTAGCTGAAAATGCTGCAATCACCTTCCTAAAGAAAAATAGCCATTCATTAGAAGAGAATGCATTTTTTTAACAAGCAAACACAAGCTATTTTGTCTCTGTTGGGTGCTACTTCTGCAAAATGAGTTTTAAAAAGCACTAATGTCTAGGGAGACTTACCCATCCTGAACTTTCCATATCACATGTTATAATCACTAAGAAATTCGGGTTTTTGAAGGGAATGAAGTTAACAACTTTCTGAACTGTTCCTTCCCTTGGCATGCTGTGCAGACATCCACCATATGTATATCACAGCACTCTGCCTTAGATTATATCACCACTAAAAATCAAAGGTCTGTCACTCTTCATTTTAACAACACATATGCCATACACATAATGAATGCAACTCCTTTAGTTTTGCTCATTTAAATAAAATGTTTGATTAGAAATTATGGTGGGACAGGAAAGAATCTACAATTACACTTCATTTCACCCTTAATAGCAAAGAACATTGAATGCCTGCAATTTATTTACTTATTTAAAAATTAGTAAGTATTCCCTAGCATACTTCATCTTGCTTTAATATTTAGAGGACTCAACTGAGATTGCACTTTAGAATTGTAAAGACTATCACTTATTAAAATGATAAGTCATAGAATTAGTGGAAGAAATGAAAGTTTCTGTATGTCCTATATTGCTTTTCACAAATGGGAAATCAAGACACAGTGTATTACAGCAAGATTTTTCAGTGTGGCAACTAATTTTGTAGTAATTTCTGCTAGTCCAACAGAAAATACAGATGAAACAGATAATCTGTTTAAGACATTTCATATCTTAATCCAGAATCTTAGATGATGTCCCTGTAATTTTCACAAAACATTATCTCTAAAGGAGAATTTACAAATTACTGGCTGAAAGAAGAGCTTAATTTTTAATCTAATAACATAACTTTTAATATCTTCACTATTTCATAATCATTTAATTCCTCAGAATTACCAAGCATGATGGAAATTATGGCTATGACATATTTTCCTTTTGTGTTGTGTACTCTTACTGAGAATCTTAAAATCACAGAATATCCAGAGTTGGAAGTGACCCACAAGGACCATCAAAGTCTGACTTCTGTCCCCAAGAGTCACACCATGTACCCGAGAGCATTGTCCAAATGCTTTTTGAACTGTGTCAGGCTTTGTGCTGTGACCAGTTCCCTGGGGAGCCTGTTCCAGTGCCCAACCACTCTGGGTGAAGAATCTTCTCCTAATATCCAACTTAAACCTTGCCATACATAAAGAATTCATGTTTCTACCAATTGAAGATGCACACTCCTGAAACTACCTTAAGGTCTTTGATTTAATTTTTGGGGTTTTTTTTCCCATTATCCCTTTTATGAAAGACTGTTGCTGGTATTTTGTAAAATTAGTACACTAAAGAAATTTTTTTGACAACCAGTTTTTCCAAGTGTTCCTCCTCATGGAGCCAGGGACATGGAGTATGTTCATTACGAAATTTATTTAATTTTCCCTAGAGGTTTGCTTTCACCAACATTAACATTTTCGTGCTTCTATTGCAGGAGTTTCATAACCCAATTTCACAAACTGAAAACTACCATCTTAGTCCTGCTTTCTCTAAATGTTAAAATAGATTAAGACAAAGTGGGAGAGTTCACTAACATAAATATAATCTTATTAATTTCGGCTGCATTCTCCACCTCTCATTTACAAAAAGTGAGGCAGTCCCAGGTATGTATTGAATACAAATCAGCCAACATTTTGCTTTCAGTGTCCATTACCATTATAGTTGCAAGTGTTCTGGCTAACCATTCATCTTATTAGCTCAAATATAACAAAAAACTTAACAAAAGCACTTTGTTCTGTGAGGAATACAGTTGAGTGATCTAATTTTTTCCTCCTATGTCCTTCTGAAAAAAAAATTTAAAATACTTTTAACTGTATGATTTTTAAAATTTCTTTTCTCTCAACTCCAATTAGAAAGCTCAAAAATAGCACAGTTATGTTGCTTACTTTACCATCATTAGGTGGTAATTAAAGTTGTAATACAGCAATTGGAAGATTTTGCTAGAGGTATTTTATATTGATAGATACTGAAAGAATGCACACTAAATACAAAATCATTAAAATATACTGGCATTGCCAGTCTTCTCTGACTTGATAAAATATTATGTCTTTGTGAAATGGACTTAGAATTTAGTATGTGATGGCCACAAACTATATAGATAAAACCAAATCAGTTGTGGTCTTCAGCGCACTAACTGTACAAAAAGGTGGCCACTATCAGGAACACAAATGTATGATAAACATGAAAGAGGAGGAAAATAAAGAGCAACTAAGCTTGCAGAATGATGTTCTGGGCTAAAGAAGTTGAACTGGAAAACCTTGAACCAATGTCAGAAGCACAGAGAATATTAGGGTACACCACTGGCAGTCTGGCCCACAGAATCCTTTATTCTTCACAGAAGGGTGGATTCCATTCATTTTCCAGCTGTGCAGCTCCCCAACATGGAAACATAGAGTGAAATGGAGATAACAAGCTAAAAGACAGTATTTCAGTGGATGATAGCTCAGAATAAATGAAAGCATAGCTGGTAGCAATAAAATGAAAAAGACCTGTACTTCTGGACCACCCCAATACTGAGGAACCTAAGCAGCTTCACTTAAAGTTCTTTTTTTCTACACATTTGTCCTTAAATAGGAATAGTATCGAAATAGCAGAAAACAATATTTTAAAGTTTAAAGAAACTGTCCTCAAGCATTGTGTTTTTCAGTATAAAAAACCTCCAGAACTACCTATTCCTGGGAGGTTTTCTTTAATAATATGGCTACTATTACTTTGAATATTCATACCTATTTTTGAAATTCCATGTACTGCTAATAAGCAGTATCTGCTGAATACATCTGTAGGCTGAGTAACTGAGATACGGAGTGCTTATTAATTATACCACTGCTATTGAGGATGTAAAAAGACAATTGATGCCAGCTTTAAATATATACTACAGCATAATTTCTATAAATGCACTGAAAAATTTCCAAAATATAAGACATTAGAGCAGATATTTGCCCTCTACATATATATAAAAGCCCAATTCTCCTTCTTTTGAATACTTATATTTACAACAGCTTTGTTGGATTGTACAAGAAATACAGGACTGGATAAGAGAAATTTGGATATTTTATTCACTAAAGTAATAAAATTGTATACTGATACGATTATTTGTCAAACATGTCATAGAGAAAACCTAGTTTCGGTTTTAATGCAAACGATTGCCTATTATGAAATGAGAACACACTGAATTAGTCATTTCCATTAAATCTGTGAAGTAGAATTGCCTAGCAACCAAGAAAATTAATTCAGAGATTAAAATAAACACTGTGACACTGACAGAGCAACTGCTATTCTACCCCAACAACCATCAAGACGCTTAGAAAAGGTGTTTTCTTAATTCTTCGTAAGAAAGGTAAAACAAACAATTTCATAAAATGAGTCATAATGGACAAAGAATAAAAATAGAGTCAAAGCAACTGCATAAAGCAAATGCAAATAATTACCCTCTTTTTACATAACATCATTAAAATGAAAAATACTGAAAGTTTTTCATATTCTGACAATGGTGAATAAATTGTTGTGGAAGTTTCTAACATGTTTTCCCACTTACAAAGGAGAAATTTGTTTCATTACTTTAATTCTATGTAAGTATTCTATATTTTAGTAGTTTAATAGCTTAATTCATCATAGAATTTATGACCATGTTTACCTGAAAAAATTCTGCATCATTACTACCCACTTCTACCCATAGTCAAATTATTCCTAATCACACTTTGGTAAGGAAGCTTTTAAATTACACAGTTTATCACACTGAGATGGTTATGGAAAAAGAAAAAAAAAACAAAACCAAACCTAAAACGTTAACAGATTAAGGACAGTGAAGATGACTGCAATAATTTAGTTTAATGACTGCTACATATTGCTTGTTACATCTGGGCCATTGTGTAATTCATTGTCCCTGAAGGACCACAAAAAGCCAAGTAAAATTATCCCTTTAGAAATAAAACAACCACATTCTGTAACAACACTGAAGTCTATCACCTTGTCAGGGTATTAGATTAGAAAAATGATTACAGATTAGGGATTCTGGAGTGGCAGTACTTTCACACCTCTAGTAGGAGACACTCCATCTTTCTACCAAGAAGTGCAGAGTTAGTATGAAGAAAAAAAAAAAAAAAAAAAAAGATCAGGAGTGATTAAGGCAAGAATAACACAAAGGAAAAAGTATATCCCAGGGATATGACAAGACAGCAACTGCAGCAGCTACATCAAATCTAGTTGAGTCTACATTAAAAGATAATAATAAAAATAAAACAGTGTGAGGAATAAATCAAGATAGACAAGCAGGAATAGCTGTGTAATAGAAGGTAACTCCCCAGGCAGGGACATAGCTACTCTTCTATCAGGAGAGTGTATTTCAGCTCTTTGGTTGTGTATAATATTCACAAAACATACAAAGAGTCAGCTACAGGTTCTTTAAAGTCTTGAAATCCGCATATTACAATCACTAGATCCAGTTCAGAGGTGTCTAATTTGGATTTTAAAAGTTCATACTGTCAATAATTATGTAATAAAGTAAATGTATTCATCTTCTAGAAGGGATATGACAGGTAATAAAGGAAGGATATCTGCTAGAAGCAGAGACAATACAGATGGTATAGACATGTAATAGACAAGAATGAAAAAAATATTAACAGCAAAAGTCCCCATTAGATAAATACAGTCATAAAGCAGATAAAAGAGCCCAAATGTCCTTAACAGGTTCCCCTGTGTCTTAAATATTTCATGAATGTACCAGATGGGGAGGGGGGAGAAAAATATCTTGTCTGAACCACAAGCATAAACACAGCTGACCTAAAAGACCTACCCACCACTAGGTTATAAGTACTCCAGTGTTTTCCCTAGTGAACAATGTTCATAAATCTAGAATAATTTGGAGAGATTGAAAGATAACATCTTTGAGAAATGGTAGCCTCCATATGCTGTTGAACAGCTGAAATTAATTTTCATTTTCTGGCCTTTGTGCCACATGTCATGGGTGTGGTTGAAGCACGCGTGTTTTGCTGGATTCTTAGGGTAGCCACAGTGAAGAGCATCCTTTTTATTAATTGTATCTATATTAATAAAGTGGAATCATAAAAATAGAAGATACACAAACTCTACATGTAGCTGAAAATAGTATCTTTTTTTCTCTTTAAAATTTTTAACAGCACAGTTCATATGGTAAAAATCTCAAAAAAAAAAATGCATAGTGCTCAGACTAGACATTGTCAGAGTCCAGAACCTTCTAATAAAAGAAAACCTTTTAATAGATGCTCAATTCAGAAGGATTTATTAAATCTACTCCAGTCTAGCCCAAAAATACAGGCAAATAACCAACATGCTCTTCCAGACCTACATTCAAAGATCATGGTTTTTTACAAGAGGATGGCAAGAAGGAAAACATCAGTGTTAGTCTTGCACTAGAAGCAAGAATTTAATGAAAATAAACTCCCAGATAATCTTAGAAAGCAGACCATGTCCATGTTGCAGAAAAAAAAGTAAAAAGAAGGTCACAAGTAGCCTGCCTTGGGAAAAATTCCATCCACACAGCAAATTTGATGATCATCTTGGCTTAAGTATGCGAACAACACACATTAGCAAAATTGTTCAATACCACTAGAATGTCCAGTATACCCTGCCCAGGAGTAAATCCAAATTCCATTAATTGAAAAGAAAATTACAAAAAAACCTTTAAAAAAAAAAAAAGCATCGAAGAAGAATAATATTTTTTTAGAAACTGCAGACAGCCACAGGAGACCCAAAGCATATTAATCACTGTAATACCATGTGATACAAACAAAAAAACCCTCAGCTGATAAACAAACTCCATTCAATCTTCCCTCCAGTCTCCTCTCAAACCCTTTTAGACTGCATCATCATCTCACAGATATCCTGCCAAAAACTTGACAGCAACATGCAAATTACTCCATGGCATTGTTAGGTCTTAATCTCAGATGTTCATGTGTTTCCTTTTTGCTTATATTGGTATAAAAGAAATGGGATTACTCACAGCACATTATATCAAAGATGCACATTTAAGTCTTTGCAAGATCAGAGGTTTGGTCATTGATTTTTCAGATTTCCAAATAACGGATGTCTATAATTTTTTTTAAGTAATCAAGGGCCATATATGCACTTACAAGCAAATCCTAGTCTATTCTACAACATTGTTGGGCAGTGTGAATAAAAAGGATTCTTTAATGCTCTGCCAGAACTATGAATTTTCCAGCATTAGCTAGCAAATGTAAGTCAAGACTAAATAGTAAAAATGCTTTGTGACTCAGAGGAGTAGATGTCAAGCTGATTATGAACACTTGGTAAAGAAGACACTGTTCATTTTAATCTAGTTCAGCCATCTAGTTAAGTAACATGGCAATAAGACCCTGACTACAAAGAGAACCTGCAGGTGCTTCCAAGGAACTGAAATCTGCTACTAAGAGGAAAGGGGGGGGGGAAATCATGGGCATGTTTATTTATAATGTCAAAAGTGTATGTTGGTCAGAAGCAGTGGTCAGCCTGTCAGTAAAAAATTAGAAGGCTGAGTAATTCCCTGAATAAAATTTTGTGGCTGCATTGAAGCACAACAACAAACAGGAAAAGCATGTTATATATTAACATACTCAGACTAATTCACAATAAAGTAAATCACTGTATTTGTGTCAATCAGCTAGAAATGAAAATTCCTTTTCTATACAGGACTGGTTTATCAACAACTCATGAACAAAGGCAAACCATTTTAAGCAGAAAGCATTTCACACTAAAGCTTCTCAATGTAAAAATCAATAATACAATGTTCAATAATATAATTGAATACCTTTATGACCAACACAGTGGCTAGCAGTCAATGGTCCCTTTCTCAAGGCAATTTCAGACATTTACTTTCATCCTCAGTTATGCATATTGAGTTCTTCTACTGCCTGACCTGTTTAACACTGTACTCAGGTAGGGCACAGAAGCATTTGTCTGGTCCAAGTGACAGTAGCACCTTTGTCTCAGTTGTTCCAGGCCTTCTCCATTGCAAAGGGAGCAAGTCAAATGTAAGCATCACAGAGAACAGAACATGGTAAATAAATTATGCAGAAAAATGTAGCAGGAAATAAATTTTCATCACAGAAGTCACAGAACAAGCAAAGCGGTTGAGCAAGAGCAAGGAGTTGCTGAATATATATCACTTAGTACATATGGCAAGAGGACACATTATAAAAGATAAGGTTTAATTTACTGGAAAGTTTAAGGTAACTTTACCTTGTCTATTGCCATTCAGTAACAAGCAAAGCAATCCTCAACTGAATGACTTCACTGTTAGTTAGGTAACTCACAAATGCTCCCAAGCATTCACTTTACTCACAGAAACTTTCACTGTCTCAGACCAGAAAATCTTTTGAAGGTTGTTTGGTATGAGTCACAGAATGGTGAAAGAGACTGGGAGCAAACAATGTGGCAGATGGAAGTAGAACACAACAGGATGCATGTATTAGCTTTCTTCTGGAGAAATGAGAATCAGAGCTTGGTGCCATCCAAGCATAGGGTTACTTAGTTTGGACAGGTTTCCTCATCTCACCCTGCAGTCCCAATCAAAACCATGACATCAGAAGCTCAGTATCTACTCCTATAGAATAAACGGCAAGCCTAAATTCTTAGCTATGGTCTAACCTGCTTGCCTGACAACTGCAAAGATATACCCCAAGCTCTTCCCATGATTGCTTTCCAAAGGCTTTTAAATTGATTCAAAGTTATGCTGGGTGCTTACTATTGCGTGTATCTTAACAGAGTAAGAGATGATTTGGTGGGAAAGCAGGGGTGGGAGGCTTTGATGAACTACATAAAGAAAGCTAAGCTGATTCACCACTAGTAGAGGGTGCCACTACATTGTGGAGCCTCCCACACTGGCTACATCACCTTGCTAAGCAAGGGGGTGCAGTACCAGCTTCCTTCACCAGAGAAACTAGGCCAACAGGTCAATTTTGATAACTCTTTTCCATTACTGTGAAGTGATATACTTTCCTATTCCAACGAAAAGAATCTTTCCTATCTCATAACTTTAAGATGAAACCAGACTTACTTTCTCTCTTCCCTCACCTTTAGCCTCAAATAGCTAGAAACTACCCACAGGTACAATATTATCATTGTAATATTACAGTATTATTAGTAGCCATGAACATAGCTGCTGTTTTACTTGGGGGGAAAATGTGCTTGAATTACATGTTCACTATTTTTAAAAGATAATTAAAATTTATGATTCTACTAACTTCTTAGGTAAAACTCAAATATTCTTTCACCTCTAATAATGTGTTCCACCACAGTTTAGTGGTGGGCTTGGCCGTGAGGGTTTATGGTTGGTCCTGTTGACCTCAGAGGCCTGTTTCAACATAAATGATCATATGATTCCCCTATTTCCATATCAATTTCAGACTGCTGAATCCCTCCAAAGGTATTTTAAATTCTACTGCTTATTTCTTTCCTCTTATCTTCATACTGCCTCTCTTGAACCTCTATCAGCACAATCATCAATCATCTCTACTTTTTCTCATTTTCCCTTAGTGCAGAGCAATCACTGCCTAATGACTTAGCCATGCTACTACACTCTCTTCCTTCAAATTCCTCCTTAATGTTCAATTCTCCCTGTATAAAATCATTCTTCTGCAACCTGAGAAATAGGATGTGACCAGCTACAAGTTAATTAATAAACATGCAGCACTTGTCATCTTCTATTACATGTTTCCAGAAGGAATTTAAAAATGTTGCAGAATTTAATTTTCATGTCTTCCAGGCGTTAAAAAGTAAATAAGGAAAGTACTTTCAAAGAAAAGTGAAAAGCAGCACAACAATCAAATTGAGCTACTTTTTTAAAAGGGGAATAAAAATAAAACACAGTCTTGGGTACAAATAGGAAGATACTGACAAGTGAGGGGAAAAAATAATTTTTGCCTTGAGTTTTTTAAAATTCTGGCAGTAATATCTTTCTGCAAAGCTCCTATACCAAAAGTGCAGCTAATGCATCTTTTGTTAGTCTAGTTTTATACAAGAACCTCAGTAAATGCACTGTTCCCCTAATGCCACTATTAAAAAGACTGAATTTTTTTAAAATCTATACTAAATTTTTTGTGATATTCCTTTGCTGTATAATTGTATTGTTATCATTACTGAGGGAGAAAAATGAAACTTTCACCACATAAAGTCCTCATAAACTGTCCAATTGCAAGTGTCAGGTCCATTATAAATGTAAAAAGAAGAGGAATGCTTGCATTTAGTCGCAGTACTTCAGCAATTGTTATTTGGAAAAATGTTCCTCCAGATGGCTGCAGTATAAATTTTGGAAGGAGTACTGAACTCCTACATGATAACTAGTGAGAAGGAGATGAAAATTTTAGAGGGGGAAAAAAAAAGAAAAAATGTAGCCTTCTCCAGACTAATGCATTGAAGCATGAACAAGCTAAGAGAATACATAAGCCATTTTTTTGTGTCAGTGCTGTTCCTTCATAAGGCCCTAGAGCACATGTACACAATAGTTCCCAGTTTGGTTAATTGGTGTATATCTTTGACACTCTCAATTTTGATACTCTGAGTTTGCTCCCTCTGCAGCTGAGAAAATGACAAAACTTACTCCTCATTCCTCACACAGTGGAGCTGAAGCCTCTGTAACTCCCCACTCCCACAAGAAAAAGATTTATGACAACACATCAATGTGAGACTTGCTGCCTGTCTCAGAAATCGGACATGTGATGAGATATTAAAAGGAATTTTGCATTTTAGGTGCTTGAATTGGCTGAAAATTCTTCTGAAATAGAACTGCCAACCAGAATATTATCTGAAAAAGTTTTTCATATAGGATAAATATTTACCTCTGTCTGTTTAAAAATCTGGTTTTTAGTGGCTATCTGGTGCCTATATTCTTCATGGTTTTTATAAAATCATTCACAGTGCCTACAATCTGAGACCAAACAGCCCAAAAATGTGGGGTTTTTTATCCTTTTTTACTCAGTCCTCCATATAAAACCACTAGGATGAAATAGCGCACTCTCATCGCTATGTATATAGGGAGAAATAATGGGTAAAAACTATTGTATCAAGAGAGCAAACATCTTTGCTATGTAAGGCCAGTAGCATTTCCTCCAGTCTTCCATCTTGAATTTTAGTGCAGTGGCAGGCTACCTAAAACAGGTTACAAAATCAAATTGCCAAATTGTTTAAGGTTCTTATCAGAAATGAATGCACAGTCACAATCTAAAAAATGAAGAGATTTTGGATATTAGGTATAAAAGTCTCTCAATCCTTCTCCATAAGGAGCCTAAGAACTCAGCTTTACCAAATTAAATTTTGCGGTATCTACAGCATTGCATTGTCCTTCCTAGTTTCTTATTTTTTCTAGAGTAATTGGAAATCCAGAGTAGTCCTTTTCCCCAAAGGTGAGCCTTTACTTTCACCAAGTGTTGACAAAGCCTTTTATAAATTTATATTGCTATTTTGATACAGTATTTTTTCATTAATTAGTGTAAATTAATTATTTTAAACACATTCAACACTTTTTTTCCTAAGCATTTACATCTCCTATGAAAATTCTTTTTAATATAGCTTATTTATGAAATTGACATCCAAGTGTCAAAATTACCATGAAGACTTAAATTTTCACACATTGAATTGAGTATTCCATCTGCCTTGGGGCAGCTGGAATGCTTTTTGCCCTAGAAGAGTGTATAAAAAATTATAATTAAGTCCTATTAATGCTGGATTTTCATGCCTAGGACGAGTATAATGTTAAGCCTGTAAGAAATACAAAGTTTTTTTACTATTAACAGAGACATTTGAATGTTAAAGACTAAATAAACAAGCAAGAATAAATTTATTTACATCATTATCTATGAAAAAAGCCTAATGTATTGAATAATAACATATTCAAATTACAGCTCTACAAGTTAGTGCTCCTTATGTAAGAATATTAAGTAAGGTAGCCTGTAGTTACTACATAAAGGAGAATAACTCTTACAGTATTAGAACAATTAACTTCAAATTCATATTGACTGTTATTGCATTTTTCTTTAATAAACCATATTGATTAACTACTAAGGAGTATTAAGCAGGAAATACAGGGAGATAGTTTGCCAGATGCTAAAATTTGTTTCCATATTTAGCATTGATTACAAGGGAAATTTATTTACTCTGTTAGTGACTTTATAACTGTTAAGTGAGTATTTTATCTGACGCTCTTATTATAACACATACACTTTTAAGAACAGGAAACAATAAACATGATGAAAGTTAAGACCATTCTACTCTGAAGCGACTTGCAAAAATCCAGTCTGAACACAAGCTTGAGAACTAAGCCTACTGAGTTGAAAAGATATTCCCAAAGTAAATAGAGATTGACCTCTGCCACCATGTTTTCTTTGAGAATCAAGCACTACAAATCCAGATTTGGTATGAAGAATATCAGCCAGCAAACGTCTGTTCCTTTCTACTTATAAGGCCAAATTTAAAAACCATTTCCAAGTTACTTTTGAATATTAACAACAAAAAAAGGGTCTAACTGAAGATACAAGCATGGCTCTCACTCAGTGTGACATTTACATGAAAGAACAAAAAGAACTCCTCCGTTTTAATTACAAATATTGTCACCAAACAAAATCAAAGCACAAACTACTGGGAATTCTTCATTCTTATTTTAACCAACTTTGAAACAATAGTCACAAGGGAAGGAAAATTCTTCTTCTTAGAGGAAAATAAGATTTAGAATACTATATTACAAAGGGTTCCAGCAGTGTTTGGACTATTTGGTTGTCGGTATTTCTTTATATGAAATAAAACACATAATTTTCATCTACTCTATACTATTGTACTAAGTCAGTCTGACATTTTCCAAAAAGTACTGAAGTAAGAGGAAACAATTTAGCCTCTAATGGCTGAAGAAGCAGAGGCTGTGTGCACATTTTACAGATAGCATCCTAGACCCCTTATGATTTTCTTCCAAAACTCTGCTTAAAGCTCTCCTTTACTGGTATGCTGTGACAACAAATGAAAAGCTCTGATAATAGGCTGCAGATCCATTTATATTGCTAATGCAGGCCAAACATTTTTTTCTGGTATTCAATCATTTCTAGTCACAATAATGCTACTTTTTTTTTTTTTTTTTTGCTATCCTACTGGTGGAACCTTAACTATGTTAGGTATACTACAGCCAAGAGAGATTAAGTAAAACTAGTGTCTTTCTCATGTTTGCTGCTGTACAAACACATGATGCTCCATTAGTTCCCAAGAGTTTAACTTATACAGGAATTCAAACTGCAAAATGAACTTATGGATGAATCATTTAAAAAGGTAAGTTCATTTTCAATTTGGTGCAAATGGTATGACTTACTGTGCTCCAGAACATTTCTCTTTTTTATGAAACAGATTGTGGTGAAAAAAATCTATCACTCCCCTGTACCAATTCCTTACAGTGCAAAAAATTACAGTGCCTGCCCTCTGAAAAGTTCTTTATTTGGATGAATAACTGGGGCTGGGGACATCATTACAATCTTAGTGCTTTCACAGAGGGAAGATCTGAATTGCAGGAACTGGACATATACCTTTTTCCACATCACAAAGCTATCAGTTTGACGTCATTGTCTTTCAAACACTGGCAGCTGATATCTACCACTGCCATTAGCAATTTATGCATGAGGTTTTCAAAATTAGCATGTATCCCTAAAGACATCAGGGAAACTTCTCTTTCTTAGTGGACCTGATATTTTTTGAAAAATAAACCAGGTTTAGTTATCCTGGGTTTTCCAGACAGCAAATTTGCAATCAAATGTCTTAGTATGTTAGAGCTCTAGGATGCAGCATGTCAGTGTTACAGAAATTGTGAACAAGTTGATATTTCTGGTTTATGACGTTTTACCTTTATAGAATATACTTTAGTTTTAATTTACTTTGCATTTGAGACAGACTTCCTACACACTTTCAATTCTTGGACAGCTAGAGATAGCTGCGTAGCAAATATCTTTGAAACCTCTTCCCCAACCTGCACGGACTTCCTAGTGAAGGAAATGTGATACCAAGAGGGAAAAAAGGGATGGAGGAGGCACAACAAGTCTTCTAATACTTTATAATAGGAAATGTATGAAAATAAATTATTCTTGGTTTCAATATTTACAGCTTTACACATGAAAATTGCTGGACAACAGCCTTATCTCATTTTACCATATTAAGGGTAGTGACGCCAGTACGAAAACACACTTTCTGCAGCCAATAGAAGGAAAATGAGGAGGGGAGAAATATCTCTTACTTTGAAATAAGTTTCTAGTAATTCATTACTTTCAGAGAAAAAAAAAATGCAATGTATTTCCCTGCTTATAATTTTCCAAGATACAGACATAAAGAAATCATAAGTGTTAAACATTAGAATGTTGAGAGAATGTGGCAGAAGATCATTATTTGGAACCACCATGTTAAGAATTATGTTTGCTCTTAATTATACCTTATTTCATAAAATTCTCAGAAACAGCAAGACTCCCAAATCTGCTTGAGCTATCTTGATCGTATTTATGAAATGCATCAATACGAAGTTATTCACTTCCATCATGGCTGCTAGCAAGACGTAATGCTGTTCAGTGGGAGGTTCAAAGCATCTCCTGTGAAATGCACAGGAGCTGAAAAGCAGTGACAATTTATACTCCCATTGATTTTGTGTAAATCAGAAAAGAAAAAGAAAGAAACATTTTCATTCAAGTTGGCAGGAGGATGAAAAATAGATTACATGAATCACAATTACTTTTGCTGAAACACTACAATTAGCAAAAATGGTCTGGGTGACCTGGAACTATACAGTGGATATCAATTAAACACATAGTAGACAGGTCAGGCTAAATGAAAGCAAAAACCCCAGAAACTATGAAAGAGAACTATCATGTCATATTAGTGCTAGTCAATATTTTTCAAGTGCAAAGTGCAAACTTGAGGAGATCCACGATTTCATAATCATCCCTATACTTCCCTATCACGCAATCAAGCACATCCAAAAATTCAAAACTGAATATATCTTTTAATTTGTCTCCTGAATTGCAAATTTTCTTCAAACTCTAAATAAATTTTAAAAGATGTCATAATCCAACAAGGGAACACTTGAAATGTCAAGTTCACAGGTATAGTCACAGAATTTAAGCAGCATCCCCTTTCACACAATAAGGAAAAATACATATGATTTTTGAGCTCTTTACATTCTCCTGCCACAGTTTGTGATGACAGCTGGGTACCACTGAAGGGAAAAAAGGCCGAACACATGGCATTGTAAATGGGGGTGGGGGGTAAGTGGTGTTAGCTGTTGTAATCACACTATTAATCACACTATTTTGAGTGGCTATTGGTCATTCAACTGCTTATCATATGAATATTGAGGACACAGTTTATCAATAACAACAAATTCTTTCAATATACAAAAAATATTCACTTTTTCTCTCTCTAATAAGAATTTTAGGGATTTTGAATTTCACAGTTTCTTCAGGCAACATCATTTGGTAACAATGACGTATTTTGATTCATTGGTCAAACAGTTCAATTTACTTGTTTTAAGAAGCAAAAGAATGCATTTCAGGATTTTTTAAAATGCATGTCTTCAGTTTCTAAGTGAAAAGCACCCTAAACAATTTGAATCATACAGTAGAAGTATTGATTTTACCTTCAGGAAAAAAATCACACCAAAACAAAACTAAACAGAAAAACTGACCTGTCATGTACTCTCCTATTCTATCTGTCATTTACAAATAATAAAATTCAACTAAATAAATTGTTGTAATCAGATACTAATCTATTTATCTATAAACATAAGTGTGTATACACATGGAGCACATATATCCTCTTTTAATGTCCTCATGACTACCTACTGTGCATCTAGATCAAGTCAAGATCATAAACAATTTAAAGCTGCATTTTGTCTAAATGGGTCACTTATAATGAGAAAGCATGACATTTACATGTAGAAAGCAGATTGATCAGGGAACAAAAAAACCAGACTATGGCATCAGTGCAGAAAAATAGTCCTTTACAGGCAATTTATGCCAAATTATTTGGCAACTTCCTACATCCTCCTCAAAAATTGAAGTGAATTCAAAAATTGCAAAATGAAGAGAATAAAGAATTTAACATAGCAAACATTCACTAGGATTACCCTTCATCCTTGCAGTAAAAAAAAAATGAAAAAACCCTTGGTTCCTTTCACTACTGTTATGTTGCTTGTACTGAATAACGCTTCAGTGAAAAGACTGAAAACACTGCATGTCCCAAAGATTCACACATGAATTAATTGTCCACAATCACTTTAAACTGGACCTTTAAGTGGTAATGCATCCCACAACGTTCAGTTGTTTTCAACCAGAAGCTGTGGAATAGAAATGCTCGGAACATGCTGTGTACATCTTGCTAAAGCAAATTCAGCTGCAGCCTGCAAAATTAATTTGTGCAAAATGCAAATCTGTGCCATGCAAATATTAGAACTATAGCAACTCTGCTGCAACACATTACAAAACCGAAGTGGCAAAAAGGCAGAGGGAAATTTCAGTACTGCCTCATATGTACAAAATATTCCCCATGTCTTTGTTCAGTCTGTATTCTCATTCAAGGTGTAAATACTGGTTACATTGTTAGATATCCAACTGCAACCAGCTCTAAATATTGTGTGAGTAGCTCTCTCATAGTTCACACTAGACTCCCTTGACCTAGCCAGACAAGCGTGAAAACGTGAAATAAATGAACATTAACAAAGACTGGTCTGGAAAGCAGGCTGCATTAAACGCTTGCAACGTTATTTGTATAGAAGCAAAATTTGCTATCTAGATTCGTTTTATACTTGATATCAGCTGGCAGTCACTGTATTAATGCTATGTGCTACTGCAGAGAGAAAAATGAAGTAAAGGATATAAAAATAATATGTCTTTCCCCATCTGCCACGTACAGATATTCCCCAACCTTACGGCACGCTGCTAAGGCAAATAAGGAACAGCAAAATAATTATCTCCATGCAAAGAAAAAGCAATTTTAACACAATACCTTTCTGTGTTTGTCCCTCTTCCATATTCTCTTCCATGGCTATCTTTCTTCACTAGAAACAGCTACAGAGAATTAATCAAAAGCTTCAGTCAGATGTAGGAAAAAGTGTGGATTTTTTTTTCCCTGGGAAGCTCCAACAGCAGAGGCTTAGGCAAGTCCTCAGAGCTTAGCTAAGGCTCCCTCACTCTCCTTGTTTGCTTGGAGACAGGCTGTCAAGTGTAATTTCATTCAAATTACTCTTCCGTGAAGATTATCAATTTTTCTTCTCAAAGCTGCCCATTGTGTACCACTGTAAGCAGGTATTCAAATGAACAGCCTGTGAATTTTGGGGGGAAATTTGGTCTGAGCCCTTATGGCAATGACACCGATTCATAAGCCTCACTTTGCATATAAAATGGAGTAAAGAAATTGAGGTTTGTATTGAAATCTGTGTTTTAAATTGAAAACAGGCTGTACTGAAAACAGATGGAGGGGTGTCCTCCTAACGGGAAGCAGACCACCAACCCATAATTCCCCCTATTTGCTACTGAAGTGGGAAAGCCCAAATGCCTGTGGGTTCTTTATGCTGTATTACTTGTCTTTCTCTCTCTCTCTCTCTCTCTCTCTCTCTCTCTCTCTCTCTCTCTCT
>JAHLSL010000015.1:411193-457542 GCA_025920805.1 Petroica traversi
TCTCTCTCTCTCTCTCTCTCTCTCTCTCTCTCTCTCTCTCTCTCTCTCTCTCCCCCGCCTCTCCCCCTCCTCCTGTATCAGCACATTTAAGAATAATATGACTCTTCAATTCCCTTCTTCTCATATATCTGTACCATCAGGAGCTAACAACGAATATACACTATTGCCCTTACAGTATTCTAAAAAACATCTTTGTAGCAATACAATTTTGAGTGTATGTATATGTGTTTACACACACAGGCACAATTTAACAGACGACATTAATCACTACAAATTTTATGCACTCTATACATTCTCATTGTCACAGCAAACAGGAATTTAGAGGCAGCTCAGAGGTTTAAGACAGATCTCGCATCAATTCTGTTTCTGATTCTTCATATCTCAAATTAGCTTTCTTCAAAGCTCTATTAAAATAAGCAGCTCTTAAAATGGTGAAGCACCACATGTGGGTATGTACACGAGGAAGCACATAAAAACACATACACTGCTAGGGGTTTGCTCTGGAAAAACATAGGTTAAATACACTATGAGGGCACCTACTAATTTGGGGAGCTCTGCAGTCTGATTTGGAATGCAAATTGGACGCTGCAGTCTAGCAATAAATTAGCATTTTTGTACCTTAGTCTACGGAGTAATATATCATCATTTTAAGGCTTTCATTATTTTACCAAAAGTGCAAACTGAACACAATCCCAATTTTTCTTTGCAGATTTGACTTCTCATCCTTCTGGGGGAAGTGACTAAAACTTAGACAAAAATAAAACTGCTATGGCTGAAAATTCCTATTAACATATAAATGATAAATAGCTCACCCATTTACTTTATGCTATCTAAATATATTGACTTCTGAGCCACAAAAAAAAAAAAAGTTGTTTACTTTGGCTAGCTGGGTTTTGTTTGGGGTTTTGTTTAGGGGGGGGCTTTTGTCGGTTATTGTTGGGGTTTTTGTTTTTTTTCCTCTGCATATAAATCTGTCTACATCTGGTTCACATTAGAATAATTATCATGTACGAAATTAAATATATATATAATTGAATAACTGAATCAATACTTATAAGTCAACATATTTCCTACCTATTCTTTCTCTTCTAATTCATGTTTCTAGGACTCCATTTTCTGAAATAACTGAAAAAAAAAACTTATCAGTTGTTTTAGTTCTCAGATCTAATTGATTCATTTAAAAATCAACACATCAAGAAGGTCTATACATATAAAAGTGATGCAAACACCACAGGATCTAAGCATCTTCCATCTTTCTAGGAATTATTCTTTTAGACTTTTTTTTAAGAGATATTTCCTCTAAAACAGATCTCCTGTGTAAGTCTCCTCTTCTATTCTTTCTCTTCAAAATCTTTTCCTACATAAGCATTAACAAAACTTCATATTTTAAAGAAGGTCTGGCAAATATTTCACCTAAGATGGCAAATTGCTTCTAAGTTTCATTTCTCAATGGCACCAAATATCTGAGGTGACCAACACCCTCAAAAGTGATGTTTGCAACAATAGAATATATAGGACACTGATGAAACCAAATCACCTTCTTCCCTGAAACAATCTCAAATAAAACAGGAAACAAAAGAAAAAGAAAGGCTGGAAAGAGATAACAAAAAGATACAAAAAAGATGGCATAATTCTGAGCAGCCTACAAAATGTCAAGGAGAAATTACTTGTTCAATAAAGGGACAGGACTACAAAGAAAGTAGGCCCTGAAGTAAATAAAAGGTATATTTAAGTTGTGGAAACTTGTTGTGGTGGGCTGTTGTAGAGGGGGAAAAGAACTCAAAAGAATAGAAAGGAGAACATGAATCAAAAAGGTCCATGGATATTAAATCCCTGAGCTGCAAATTACTGGGACTAGGGCAATATTTTGTGAAAAATTTTAGCCATTTCTCACACTACTTCCAAGTCAGACTGCTTTTGACACAAATACATGAGACGTTGAGCTGAATGGATCCTTGATCTACTCCCCACTATGGCCATTTTCATCTAAGATTCACATATACCTTAATTTTAATGACAGGATTTTTAGCTTCCTAAAAGGTCTACTACACTAACATGTCAAAGGTTAAGATGAAATCACCATAAGTGATGAAGGAAAGCATAGCACTGACAGAAAATGTCTTTAAATTTTACCCTCACATCTTCAGTAATCTATTTTTCTTTGTAAATGTTATTGTTATGAAGATACTAACAGTTCTCCTGTTAAACAGCAACTCCTCCAAACTCCTAAAGCTCCTTCTTCAGAGAACTCTGCTCTGCTATTAACTGGTCATCCACGCAGTTTGTGTGAGAGTGAGCAACAGAGAGAATGTGAAAGAGATTTCATGAAAGCTTCTTTCATATTTAACTATATTTTATTAACAAGGTTGAAACATAAATCAGCCTCCTTGATGATTCTTTAAAAACTATTCCAAGGACCTTTCATGATTAAATTATGAATAGATGTCAATTCTAAAGCCAAAGGACAGAAAAGCTCTGCAAGCCTTACACAGAGTAACAAACCAATGCAGAAAATGCCAACTGTATGTGACTTTCTAAACTGCAGTCACAGAGGCTTGCTTTCTTCAGCATGCTGGGAAACATTTAACACCACCACAAGGTACTTTTAAAAACTATGGAGAAGCTACACAAGCTTCTCTTTCTGGAAACACTTCTAGCACTATGAAAAGAAAAGAACTATGTTAGTGGGAGCTACATTCAGCTGCCTAAAATTCCCTTTTAATGTGAAATGAGATTATTGGTGCAAGTGATCATTGGACAACCATGCCAATTGTTAATGGCAAGGCAAGACAGAACATCCAACTGTATAATGAGACTAAATAAACAGTTAATCAAGAGAATAATTGGAAGCTGATGACATTAACAGATCCCCTGGTGTCCATTATGATATTATGAAATGTAGCTGAGCACTTACAGCTTTAAACAGCATGACAAACACCTGACTTTAACTCCCAGTTTTATATGACCTTCAAATCAGTTTACCATTCCATCTTTCAGTCCTATTGATTTTCAACTACATAAGAATGATAATGTTGTGGTGCAGTGATGTCTTGATCATAACAATATAATAAACTTGATTATGAATACACTATTTAAAAGCACAAAATTACTTATGTTACTAATACTACTATCTCAAAAACCAAGCAAGAAAAATCAAAAGCCAGTTCAGATTACTTCAGCTATTTTGCTTATGACTACCGGAGGAAGTTGAAGTTGGATCTGGGGAGTGAAGCAATACCTGTTCTTTGTGCTTCAAGGGAACTCACTTTGGACTAATGCCAGTCAGGTCCCACGGATGGACTGCCCTTCAGGATGTACAGGTCACTCCTGGAAAGCATCTTCTGGTTTCATTATATGAAAAAATGTAATGACTATATAAAAACATTTATGAAAACATAAAATAGAAGAACAATTTATGTTCTTAGATAATATTCTCTAAAGCAAACCAAAATACAGCAGGTGAGGAAAAGTGGGACATTCATTTTAAAAGTTCACTCCTAAACTCACCTAAACACTAATGTAGATGCACAGGTAGTAATTATTTTATGTAAATTAGGCAGCAGATTATAGAAATCTGGGAAACACAAAGAGAAAAATTAAAACTGGTGCTCCAATTTTCTATTTGGAGTGCTCCACATTTCATAATCAAAATAGAAATGTAACTATAAAATAATGGCACCTTTGGGATTCCCAAGAGAGAGGTGTTGGAGGACCTCTTTAAGACCTACAAAATGTGTCTAAATGTCTGCTCTGGGATGTGTATTTCATATTTACAACTTACAACTTACGAGATAATTACAAAATAATAAACCAAGAGCACATGGCTCTGAGTTTAACTCATAGCAGACACTCACACAAGTGTCCAGGGAAAGGAGGAATGCTTAATGACATGAAAATTATCAGAATTAGTGGGGAAATGGAATGTTAAGAGAGGAAGGAAGAAGAAGGAAAAATGTAACATTAGCAGAGTATTGTTGCTTATCCCATTGATGGGATTTGTATAGTTCTACTAATTCCCAATAATTCTTTTTTTCTGAGGAAATTGTATTCTTCCAGAGGAACAAAGTATCAGTTTAAAAAAGGTAGGTGTCAAGAGATATCAGGATGTTCATATATCCAAAAGAAATTTCAGAACAGGGCCTCACCTGATAGAAATAAATCTCTTACTAATTTTTGTCCTGAAGTCTGGAAGTTATATCTGTCAGAAAAATAATGGACAACCTTTCCTTGATGACCTTAATTTGTTCTCATTTCTTTCTGCATTCTTCTATATTCTAACACTTCTAGATACAGGAATTTTATTGAAGAGGGGAGTGTGATGACAACCTCTTTGCATATAGCCTCATTATGTTCCATATTAATAAACACTAACATCATTATAGTATTCAGAAAATTAACCTCTTTATGAAATTCTCATCTGGTTAAAAAAATTCCTTCACTGAGAAGTTCATTCACCATTGCATATGATATCCAGACTTTAAACACAAGAGATAAGAAGCAACCTGTTCATATCAGTATTCAAATATATATTTCATATACGCTATATCGATCAAGTGGTGAAAGATTATAAAAAATTATTAACAGTATCTTTGATTCAGAATAACAGTCTTAATATACTTCCAGCCTATTGCCTGTAGCTATTGTAAGTATTATCTATAATTTAAAACCTTCAGTCTGACAGGACATGTTTCATGATTCTTACAGGTTTTACTTTTGAAAATAAGTAAAATTTTCCAGAGTAAAACTAGTTAACACTGTCAATATAATTCCTCTAAAATTCTGAAATGATTCTTCAATCATTTTGAGACCTAAGACTGAGAAAATTATGCCTTTTATTAACAGGCCAAGTCTGAATTAATATCCTTAGGATCAAAATCATAAGGATCAAAACCATATTCCCAAAGGACACTGCTACTCATTTGGTAATGTTTAACTAGGAAAAGATGTTCCTGGCTGAAGGATTAATGAAGAACAATCAGCTGAATGGGAATGCCAGTATAATTGAGGGAGATGCCAAATAATACATTTCTACATAAGGGTTTCTAAAATATTATGGCTAGATTCTCTGGATCATCTAGATCTCAGCAGTAAAACGATAAATATATTTAACAACAGATAGCAATTCATATCCCCTTTCAAAATTGGATGCCATGCCATAAGCAGAGCATTGTGATTATCCAGTAGGGCCTTTTTCACCCAGACAGTGCAGTAGGAAGTGGATACACTGATAAATACCCATACAGATATGTGTTAGATGAAGTGAGTATAAAAAGAACATTTCACAGGGTAGCAAACACACAACACACGCAGTTCTAATTCACTCTCCTTTTATCAGGGGACTTGGACTGCACCATCTTCAGAGGTTTTCTCCAAACCAAATCACACTGTGGCTGTACTCTAAGATTCCCTACTGGTGTAACTCTCACTGAACTATTTCATATAGTTTTTGGTGCCATCAAAGCAAAATCACTGCTCAAAACTGAAAGTACTTCAAAACTGGCCACAGGCATGCCTTCAATTTTAAAATACAAAGTGATAATACAAAGAATAAAGGGGCACCTACATTACACCAGAGTATCTACGAGAAAACAGATCTAACAGGAAGTTGTTAAAGTTAAGCCAGTATTAGTGAAATTTGAAGCTAGACATTGGAGAACAGAAATTATATTCAAATTATTTCTTCCAAACACTGGAGAAATTACCCAAAATTGGATTCTTGGACACACCCCCCCCGCCCCCAATTAAATCATGATCTGTATTTTCCTATTTGAGTTTAATTAGGTCATAGGAATTCTCTGATTAATACTTACATTATGCAGGAGTTTGGACTAAACGACCACATTAGACCCTTCTGGGTTCTAGTCACTTTAAAAGCCATAATCATGTTTGCTGAGGGATTTCATACCTTAATGTGCTCTGAGGTTCCCTTGACTTCTGTGGTCTTTGTATACCAAAGCATTCATTCAAATATGTTCAAAATTTTGGAGTTGGATGCATGGAAGAATTAGTTACAACCAAAACCTTTGCTTTCTCTTCCCACCAGCCTTATGGAGCTGAAAAACTGATTCAAGATGTTATCCATCCTACATGCAACAACAGTATGTGTATTACCCTAAGTGCCTCTTTTCCCTTGGAGGCTATCAGTCTATGAAAGCATTCAAGTTTCTCTTTGGCTCCATAGAGTCTCTTTCTTGTTTTCAAAGTTTGAGGAATTTCTGAAAGCATCTTTTGATGATTTCAAAAGGTTGTACATGGTATAATCCTTTGTTTTGACAAGGACTAAGTTAGGAGCCAAGAACGCAGCTAGGCACAGAAGAATACACAACACGTGTAACATGTAATTACTGTAACAAAGAAAAAATTAATATAACAGTATGGAAATAAATAGGAGAGAGCCTAAAGATAAAAATGTACACACAAGAGTGCTTCAAAAGAGTTCTCACTATCAGTCATATCTTGCCCCTATTAATTAGAGAGAAACAGTTTGACCATTCCCATTGGGAAACAGCAGTGTCACACAGGACAACTGAATTAATCACTTCCACCACAGCTCACCATGTGCAAGTATAAGGGACTAAATTCAAGGCAGCATTAAAACACAACTATGTTTTAAATCTTACTTAAAGATTCACCATTTGTTACCCACACCCTGCCTAAAATGTGCAGATGAAGGAGTCGATCTACACTTAATGATGGGGCATCTCTTTAAACTCATCCACTTCTGCTTTTCACTTCAGATGCTACAGTTTCTCCACAAAACTCACAACACAAAACAAACAGCCAAGTTCCTGCACATACATGTACGGCACAAAAACCACAGAATAATAACCTATCCAACTGACTAACCACAATACCCAAGCTGGTTAATTTAAAGTTATCCCTCCATTATTCTACAAGTTATAGTTTAGACATTGGCTTTTTCATTATTTAACACAGAAGAATCCTTGCATTTTAGTCTTCTAGATGACATGAAACACAGCATCAGAATATCTTGTGTTGGAAAGGATCCACCAGGATCATTAAGTCCAACTCCTTTCCCTTCACACAATAGCCCCAAGAATCATACCGAGTGCCTGAGAGCATTGTTCAAATGCTTCTTGAAGTCTATCGGGTTTGTGCTGTGACTAGTTCCCTGGGGAGCCTGTTCCTGCGCCCAGCAACCCTCTGGGTGAAGAATCTTTTCCAAATTCCAACCTAAAACTCCCGTGACACAATTTCAGACCATTTCCTCAGGTTCCATCACTGATCACAAGGAAGTTGCAGACTGCAAGGAGGTCTCCCTTCAGTCTCCTCTTATCTAAGCTGAACAGACCAAGTGACCTCAGCTGCTTCTCACAGAGCTTCCACTCAAGGCCCTTCACCATCTTCATAGCTCTCCTTTGGACACTCTCTAATGGTTTTATATCGTTCTTATATTGCGCTGCCCAAAATTGCCCCCAACACTCAAGGTAAGGTCATCCCAGTGCAGAGCAGAGTGGGACAATCCCCTCCCTTGCCTGGCTGGTGATGCTGTGCCTGGTGCTCCCCAGGACAGGGTTGGCCCTGTTCGCTGCCAGGGCACTGCTGACTCAGATTCAACTTGTCATTGTCCATGACCCTCTTTCCATGGTGCTGCTCTCCAGCCTCTTCCCAGTTTGTAGGTACATCTACAGTTGACCATTCCAAGGTGCAGGATCTGGATTTGCCTTCCTTAAAATCCCGATTTATTGTCACCTGCACACTTAGTACTCTTTTGAGTCCTGCATCCAAGGCATTTATGAAGATACCCCCAGTCTGATGTCACTACATTCACAGTAACCATTTTTTGCCTGATTCCTGAGCCAGTTGCTTACTTGTTGCATGATGTACTTACCCAGCTGTATGCTGGACATTTTGCCCAGAAGGAACCTGTGACAGACAGTATCAAAAGCCTCACTCAAATACAAAAAGATTATATCCACTGGCTTCCCCTCATCAACTGGTAGGTTACCTTGTCATAAAAGGAAACAAGGTTTGATAAGCAGGACTTTTCCCTCAAGAACCTGCACTGGCTGTGACTGATGACAGTGATGTATTTCAGTAACTCCCAGAATGATCTCCTCCATTATTTTTTCCAGACACTGAAGTGAGACATAGGGAGCAGTTACAGTAGGTGCTTTGTGTGGATGCCAACTACATTTTTGCTAACACTTGACTTTTCTCCAGCTGCATGCATTTCATCCAAGTTCTGAAGGGAATAAAGTAGGAAAAACAAGCCAAGAAAAGGGAGATTAGCAGTAGAGTGGAAAAAGATAAATAAACAAAAGGCTGCTGGGTGGGTCCTCCCATTGGCATAGAAAGCTTGTGATTTATGGAGAATTGTCAAGCTGAAAAAATCATAGATGTTGAATGATTATGATAATGACAATTTTAGTTGCCCTATTTTTTAAAACTTGAGAGATCACAAATATACAATTTGTAAAATAATAGAAGTTAGACTCTGCTTATAACAATTTACCAGCTAGCTATTTAATTCTTAGCATACTCCCTAATGAGCAATGCATGCCTCTCTTACAGCTTAAATGCAACAAATGTAAGGAATCTAAAACAGGCATCACTGCCATTCTTTCAGAGAAAGTGTCATGCCAGAGAAAAAAAATTCAAATCCAAAAATGAATTTTTTTAACAAATAAAAATTTCCCACTTCTAACACTTTTGAAGCTCTAGAGATGAAGAGCACCTAGATATACAAATATGCATGTATGTGTATAGTATATATATACACACATAGATGTATGCATATAAACACACTCATACACACATATACTTCTATGTAGTTCTATTCAGATGCAAAGTGTCCAACAAATGAGACCTTTATGCAATATGCATGCCCCTCAACAAAAGGCATGCAAATTGTGTCCTCACACTGTGTTTCACTGCATCCCTCACCCCATCGCTTTATCATTCCTAGAAAACCAGAGAAAGAGATTTAAAAACCATAACTGCAACTGAGTGTTCAATTACAGGCCACAAAAGAACAGTTTATAAATATCTTCCATGAGCACTGGTTTAATGATGTTGGTTCAGTGAACTCCCTGGATCCTGTAATCCCTTTTTAAATCTCTGTTACTTACTGCCTTCGAAAGACTCAAAGTCGCATCCAATATTCTTATTAAAGAGCAACATTAAAACAGCAAAAGTTGGGGGAAATAAAGATTAGCAAAACTTTTTTTTCTTTTTTTTCTTTTTGAAGTGGCGCATTTTGGGAGGTATTCAAGCTAAGATTCCATTACAAATTCTAATTGCAATCTCTTAATACAACATAATTAGAGGATCTTCCTAATCTGGAAAACTAAATCACATAAATGGATTACAGATCAGTTTTCAGATGACTAAAAGAAAAAAGGTTCCCACAAAGAGAGTAAAAGCTGTCAGATGGTTAAAACACGGCAAACCAAACTGCATTTCCTGAACTATCACCTTTACTCTCACAGGAGTAAACTGATTAGTGGTTCAGATATGTTTTAAATATCAGCTTTCTTTGCACCTATTAAAATTTACACCTTAAGCTGGAGAAATTTTAGCAAATAAAAGTACCACAAAATATTTTTTCCCACTAATCCTTGGATAAATAAAATAATTTTAAAGCCAACATCTACTGTCATAAGGGATTCTCAGGAAGCTTACTGCTCTGTCTCTCAGACTATGGTTCAAATAAAAAAAAATCTGGGCTGAATAAAATCAGGACTTTTTAAATGTTGTTATGCTCATGACAGTTATTCAGCTATTAATTTACCATTAAGAATTCAAGTGTGCATCTTAGTAAAGTGAATACTCTTTCCTGAATTGTGTAATGACTTATAACCACGCAGAAGGTTCGTCTTTCTAAATCTATCTGCTAACAATGTAGATCATAAGAATTCATACTTACTCCAAAAATTATTTTCTAATCACGTGAAAGATATTTTGTATACTTTGCATATAAAACCTAAAACAAGTAATCTTATATGTTCAGGTGTGAATTATTTTTTTAACTATGTCTTTATTAAAATGCTCTATATACCTTTCTACAGTAATAAGATATTTTTTTCTTTTTTAAAATATTTTGTACCTCTAATAATAGGCATCAAAATATCATACCTTTGTTTTGCTTATTTTTAAAGAGGAAGAGTATAAAAAATATATATACATATAAAAATGTAAATATATTTCCTTAAAAATAAGGAAACTTGTTAAAAAAGAAATGACCAGGACAGCTAAAAAATTAAGCACTCACAGAAACTGATGATACTGGAGGCACAGCATGCCATTGAAGATTTGAGACAGTGCGGAAGCTAGCTTAGATACACATGGCCTTTACAGACTTTTCCCCACGTTTTTCATGCTCTAAGCAGACTTTGGTAACTTATAATAGTTTGCAAGATATACCTCTTAGGAGCCCAGCTTCAGCTGTTATTTGCTGTGTACCTATTTCATTATAATGTGAACTTTGGAAGGAAGGATTGAATACCATATCAGAGCAAAAACAACGGTAGATGTAAAAGGAAGGTTCTCCGATGAAAGAAGACACTATGCAAAAGAAATCACACTTGCTTCTCAAATATGATCTCTTTTAAACTTTCCCACCTTTTCTTCGAAGCACGGAACCTGTGTCTTCAGAGCAGAGGCTCAAATTATACACAACCTGAAGCATGCTTTCTCTCTGTCTCTGAATCAGCACAATAATGTTTATGTGCTTATATTTACAGATATCACTTGCTTACAGTGCTTCAGCTCATTTTAGTATTTACTTAGAGAAAAACTGCTATGGGGGAACAATTCCGAAGACATAATGAGGAATTAGTGGTCCTGAGGTATATGCTGACCCAGCTAAGCCTCCCCAGTGCCCATATGTCATCCCAAGTGGCCGCTGAATGACCCCACGCTCTGTCCTGTCATGGTGGCTCGCAGGTGTTATAGGAGGATGTACAGATGTTACAGGAGGATCTACAGATGGTCCTGTCTGATGTTCTGCCACACATTACATGTCCTTCATGGACATTTCACACTCTTTATACCACAAATTAATGGTTTTATAGTGAAAAACAGACCACTTAACTGACAAATTTAATGGTGAGGAAGAAAACTATAAAAGCATGGCAGGTGGTGAGGTATGTTGAACCTCACCACGAATGGAAATTCTGTGCAGCGTGTCATGGACATCTTGAAGAGGTCTGTCTGGTGCTGACACGCCTCAGGGGTTCCTGGCAGCAGAATTGACATAGGATCAACTCATTAATGTCACTTTCTAATTATTCCATAAATAGCATTAACCACTTTTCTTTCTTTAATTTATATTTCATGCTTCATTGCAATGATGCATTCTTTTTCCTGCCAGACTGAGGCTCCATTCCTGTAAGGTGAAGTACATGCCCAATACCTTCCTATCTCCCAATATTTGTTTCTTCCTCAGCCTTTTAGCCATCAAACTCTAGTGGACATAAAAGGGAAGTAAAAGGATGAAAAAGGAAGTATAAATTTTCTTTTATGAAGCACAACACTGCCAATACAAAGCTAAACTTATAAAAGGAAGGCTATAAAAAGCAAAAGTACAACAAATAAACCTACAAAAAATTAAAATCATCATTTCCATGACAATAGAAACACATCATTAAGGGCCACTAAACTTCAGAAGAATGTTTTTATCTAACAGACAGCACTGTTAACTGAATTTTAACTGTATTTTTTTTTATAAGTACAGAAGTTCTTCCTCTAGAGTCTTCCCATAAACGAACTGATAAGGGAACAAAAGACAAATGATTACTCTTGATATATAAGAAAGAAAACCTCACTAAGTGGTACTTATAGGAAAGAAACAGAGTTATTGAATGCAATGCTGAATATATTCTCCCTCATAAGTCCAAAAGTTAGTTATAACACTATCGTAAAGCTACAAAATTATCACACACACATTCTATTTGGCTTTATGAAGTTCATTCACAAAAGAAGCCCATATAATTTTGCTCTTACGGTGCTGTTCAACATTGCTACTTTTATAAATATATCCATATATATCTATATTATATATAGATATATAAAATTCCTTCCTCTTAATTGATTATATGTAAGCAGCCACAACTTTTTCATGGCAGCCCCCCAATATTCCACACATTTATTTAAGGACACACTTATGCTATAAAGATGGAGAAAGAATCAGTCTCTTCTAACAAGCAAAATACCAGTCTTCTTATGTCACTATAAATGTATTTAAACTGTCCCTTTACAGAGATCACTGTTCTGAACAAAATTATCATTTTAGCTTTACCTATTGAAGCATGTGGTCCCTTACTTCCCACAGTTTAAAAAAATTATTTTATTTTTTTTAAATCAACTTCTTTCTAAGGCTATTTCCATTTTCTTATTCTCCACAGCTTTTCCCAGCTTAAAAAAATTCCAGAATTTTAGCTACATATCAGGTTCATTAGCTGGACAACATTACATGGACCCAAGCTGTCTGCTGTATCTTCCCAATACTACAATTTCAGGACCCAATCCAACTTCATCATTGACAGCACCTCTTTACAGCTTACCAGTGTTATCCACAAAAAAACCCAACTTATTTCAAAACTTTCTAATTTCTTCCTCTTTCATTTTCTGTCATATCAACTAGTATTTCCAGAATTCATGCCAACCTCTGCCTTGTGAGGTGACCACTTTAAATCATTGCCTCCTTTCTTGATTTTTGTCCTAATTTCAAAAAAGAATTCGCTTCTTCAGCCACTATAGAGTACTAGTAAAATGCAGAAGCTTTTAAAAAAATGCTGGCAAGGTACACTGCTAAACTTTAAAAATTATGTACTCTAGGTCAGAGCTGTTACTATGCTCCATTTGAACAGATGACTAACAATGACAATTTTCAGAAACAAACAATCTTACTGCTACATCATTATAATATTCCTATATTTTTAAATCTTTGCTCAAGCCCTACCAAAGCATCAGAGTCATTAGCCGAATATTTTTAGCCAACTACTTTTTCTATCTAATTAGAAAAAAGTCATACCTCATGTTTCCAAATGGCCTCTGAACAGGGAGGATAAGCAATGCTCCAACAGAATAAAGACTGAAATAGCTTCCTAACTAAATTATACTTAAGAGATTCAGACAAAGTTAAAGACAAGAATGTTTGAAACTGATTATTAAGCCAAAATTATTCTGGAACATAATAAAAAGAAAACACATTCAAATCTGCATGCCATTCCATAGAGACAACCAGAAGATACAGATTTGCTGAGGAACTGTATCCTTAACCTGAAAAGCTGAGCATCTAATAGCACATTAGCTAGAATTTACTGTATGAAAATAATTTATATAGCTGATCCAACACAGAGACATACATCTATTATAGCTGTTTCAATGTCTGGATAAAAATTGCAAATCCCTATTTAGATTTTTTTAAAAATTATTATTTCCCAATTTCTACTTTTTAAAAGCATTTTTTTATTTTACATGTATGTGTTTTAATTTTTTTACACGTATGCAACAAACCTAGTTGTAAACCAAGACTAAAGAAACTAGAAACCTCCTTCTTTATTATCTCTTATTTAAAGTGTTTGTGTGAGTGAGTTATGGGAGCTTCTTCAGGGCATTTTTGCTGCTTCACATTTGTATGGACAGTCCAATACTGCTTCTTTTTTTTTCTCTCTCTAAAACACAATCCCAATTTTGTTGACTGACTAGCACAGCGCCTGCAGCTATCTTTACTGAAAAATTGTCAAAACAAGCTATCTGGTGACTCTGAAAAACCTCTTTGTAATGCAGTATTTTGTGAAACGCTTATAGCAATACAATTTCAGTAGCAAACTTCTTTGCTAGCTGTCCAGCTTGCCCTGTTTCTTGGGCAAAACAGGCCTGTCCCTACATGTTCAATGTCCAGAGTTGTGGTGTTTCTCAGCAACCATCTATTTTCAATAATGTCTACTCTTGGGCCCATTCTGTGACATCCCATTCTGGAAGCATCTGTTTAGGATACCATCATGAACTGAGAGGGATGTATGCATTCCATTTTTGTGTTCAGCACTTAGTACCTGTAAGCTGTATTTTTGTGAGTATGGCTGAGCTGCTGAGGAAAGTTATTTGCCTTGTTTATGCTGCTGCCAATGAGGACAAATGAAAGTTTTTGGGGAGCAGAAAGATCATTTTGAAGAGCAACTCTGCACCTTCATTTAGAAAAATCTTACAGAAGACAGCAAGAAAAACAAAAAAAACCCACAGACCTGGGGGAGGAACACACCACACACACCATAAACCTCACAAACCTTTCCCAGGGAACCTATCAAGGACTACACCGATTTCTACAATCAAGAACACTGGTGAAGGATGTTCGACTAAAAAGTGAAGATGAGAAAAGGTTTCATCACTTTAACACTTAACAGACAAGAGATCTGAATTTCTATTTCGAAAGCAACCATATTTCAGTTTTTTCGCAGTAAATTATATATTTCGCTCTGGTAGAATTCTATCAAATTAACAAAACTGGAATATGCCAAGCAAAGACATCCTAATCTCCCGCATTCAAGTAAGGCCTGAATTCACACATATTTTTCCTCTGAATGAAGGGAGGGAGGAAATGGGGCTATTGGGAAAAAAACCCAACAAAACTAAAACAAAACCAAACAAAACACCCCAAACAAAACAAACAACAAGCAAAAAACCAAACAAAAACAATCCAATAAACAAGCCCACAAAAATCATAGAATAAATATTTTCAAGACATACATGTCTGATTTTCTTATTAAGTATCAAATAACCAAAAATAAATTCAAGCATTATAAAAATTATTTTAAAATTAAGGTATAAAAAGTATAAAGTATAAGTATAAAAATTATTTTAATTCTTAAATGATAATTACTTATCATATTTGGGATCAATTGGGATCAATTTTCCACTAATAACATAATACTACATCTTATTTGAACCCATTACAGAAAAAAGCAATAGAAAATTTGTCATTTTATAAATACCAAAAGGGTCAAAACCAAGACATTTGTCTAACTAAGACAAGACAGTAACTTGATGTCCTCCCACAGATTTTTCTCAAATCTTACGTGAAAAGAAATAGAAGTCCATACTAGAAAACATATGGTTCTAACCTGGGACCAAGAAAAAAAAAATTAAAAATTAAGTTTAGGTTCCCTCAACAGATTATTTCCCTATTTGGTCATTTTCTGAAGGGACTGCCAGGGTGGATGACTATCTGCCACAGTCCTGTCATTGCCCTGCTATCTACTTCTTTCCAGTGATATATTCCACTGTAACTGTCACATTTTCTGTTATACTTCCACCATGAAGGAAAAGATGTCACTAAAAGTGGTGTAACAGCTTGCAAATATACTGAGAGAGAACTGCTGAAGCTTTGTCAATCATTACTTTAAGAAATAATTTAAGAAACCCTGAATGTGTGTTGGTAAGCATTGTTGTGAGAAATTAATAAACATCCTTACACTCCTTCTCCCTGACATCAATCAGAAATGAGAAAGGGAAGTGGACAGAGGTCACACACAAATGTAAAGAGCTCTGCAGAAACATCTTCAGATTCTAATCTGGACTGACAGCTATCCTATTCTTTATTCGTGTTATATATAATGGACACAACTCCTGCTTCAAAGTTAGAATAGCCCTCTGTTTTAATGTTTTAAAGACAAAATTAGTAGGCCTTATTCCAGCCCCCTGAACCAAAGCATACAAGAATCAACAATCTACTTGGGCAAGTACTGGTTCGAGACAACATGTTAAAAAAATACAGCAAAAATTCCCCAAAGTAAATTGAATTATTTATGCAATTCTAAGAGAATTAGCACATCTATTACATCTATGACCTTAGGGAAATTATTAATATTAATATACACATTTATACTGTTAAGACATTGTAATATGTGGATCACAAAGAAAAGGAAGACAACCTTCCACCAAGTGGAAAAGTTGTTTTCTAAAGATGTTTCATTGGCTTGGATATTTAATTTAACTGTAATTGATAGAATCACTCATTTACTTTCACAATATCAATTAGATGAGTATGTGTGTATTTCTACAACTGATTTTTTTCATGGCTTTTCAGTTGTAAAATTGCACAGATATTAATTGTTTTATCTATATCCTTCCCCAGTTAAGCATACATGTCAGACCTCAAGGTTAATTTCTGCAACAGAAATTTAAACATCATTTATTATCTGGTACAATTTTTCTCTATTAGCTTTTGGAGAAGAACACTGCCACTAATCCAGTAAGAAGTAAGATTTCTAAAACAGCATCTAGGTAATACTGCAGAACCCTCAAATGCACTGTGTCCTCTGGGGTCTCATAGCAAATTAGGTCTCCAGGCCCTTTCCCACTAGAGCTGGAGAAAGCAATGGCAAAAATGTTCTTCCTGGAGAAAGAAGAAAGGCATTATTGCAAGAGTAACCTTTCTAGAGGCTTGTAAATTATCTTTTAGTGGTGTCCTATGGTGGTGTAAGTCTTGTGCAATGGGGAGAGAAATAATGGGTAACGGATGAAATATGGGACAATTCACATTTTGAGGAATATGGTCAAAATGTTTAGAATTCCCATTAAGTCTCTTTTCAATGGCTACTGAATATTTGCAGAACAATTCACCATAACACAGTCCTGTTCCTGCAAACACTCTGCTGCTACTGAGGACCAATGCATTAAAAGCCAAAACACAGATGGCTGGGCTTGATGGATCAGAGACCCCAGCATTTCAGAGGTTCACACACTGTACAGCTTCTGCCTAAAAGTCCCACAGGTTTTCCCTCTTCAGATTTCAAATTTTCCACCATGCATGCAGAGCAGTCAGAATCGACAATAACCAAAGGTGAAATCTTGGCTCTGACAAAATCCTGAGACAGGATTCCAATATAGTAGTCATGTCAACTATTTTCAACTCATACCAGTTCTACAGCATGCAGGCACAGTAGGCTAATAAAATGTTGACTAACCTCAACTTTTTAAGATTTGAACAGCATCGGGTTTTCCTGATGTGAAAGCCATCTCACTTATGCATATCCATCCCTGAGGGCTGCACCATTGGAAAGTCAGAGAACCAGCTCAACAGGCACTAGGAAGTTGTCCCAACACAAGGTTACCTGCACCATTAAAGCTCTGCCTGGTCAGACATTGGCCTCAAACACATTTTCAGCTTTCAGCCCTATGTTACTTTAATGAGATTAAACAGCTTTCTAGTGACATGTTTTTGTTTATCAGAATGTGACCACCTCAGAGCTTTTCTTTTAGGCTAAAATATGCACTGCATTCTCTGGGTGTTTCATTGTAACTAGTGATTTCATATTTTGTTACAGATCTCTGAAAAAAAGAAAAAAACAGCTTTAAACATTTTATAATCAAATCCCTCAGAGTACCACTTAAAATACACCCTATAAGCCCTTTAAAATTAATTTGGGAGCCATCGACCAACCTCAGCCCTATAGTGTATAATTTAAAAATTGTATCGTATTTTTAAGGACACTGATTTCCAACATCCCCTGTCTTTTTTTAAATACATCATTAGCTTAATTTTGTCAAGCAAGATCTACTTTTCTTTAACCCCACTTGACTGCATTAATTATTTTTGATTCTTTCAGTTTCTGATTAACCAAGTCTCATAAGAAATATTTTATCTCTTGACTGAGTTCAGAATCATACTAGTAAGAATAGAAATACTTATTTCTTTCACCTCATTCTTTTCCAATATTAGAATTCTTATGCCATTTTTCAGGAACTATTACTTCTATTTTGTAAGCATTTTTCTTAAAAACTTGACGAAGTTGATCCTTAAAACCAAAAGGTTTTTGTAGACTGTTCTTTTATCCCTACAGGATAAGAGAGAAGAGACAAAAGGCATACAAATGGAATGCATGTTTTGACAGTTAGGAGGGTACCTAAGAATTGCTTCTTCCAAACGTGGAAAATGACACTAGAATCATAGAATGAATCCATAAAAGCTGATAATTATGAATACAGTTTGAAAAAGAGTGCATCATTTGCTGAGACTACTCAAACATCATCTAAAAGATACATTTTTGATAGTACATGAAATAGACTGAAGGCATGTTAGACTTTCAGAGATATCTGACTACATAAAATATAGCATAGTCTGTGACACTAACCCTGTTGCCAAACAGTATTTACAAATTTTAGGATCTACTCCAGCATTTGGAAGCGGCATATATTTCATGCCAATTTCATTTAGTGAAATTCACAGAATCACAGAATGAGTAATGGTGGAAGGGACCACAGTGGGTCATCTGGTCCAACCTCCCTGCTCCAGCAAGATCATCCCAGAGCACATGGCACAGGGTTGTGCCCAGATGGTTTTGGAATATTTCCAGTGAGGGAGACTCCACAACCAATGGGCAATCTGTTCCACTGCTCAGTCAACTGCATAGTAAAGAAGTTCTTGCTCGTGTTCAGGTGGAACTTCCTGTGCATCAGTTTCTGCCCATTGCCTCTCGTCCTATTGCTCAGCACCAATGGGCAGAGACTGGCTCCATCCTCTGACACCCTCCCTTCAGACACTGACAGACATTAATGAGGTCCCCTCTCAGTATCCCTTCTCAAGGTTGAACAGACCCAGATCCCTCAGCCTTTCCTTATCAGAGAGATGCTTCCGTCCCTCAACCATCTTTGTCAGCCTTCACTGAACCTCCTCCAGGAGTTTCATGTCTCTCTTGTACTGAGATGACCCAAACTGGACACTCCATATTCAGCCTCACTAAGGCTGCAATTACTTATCCTGACAACTTAAGTTCAATGTAGAAATCAGCCTTAAATATCAGGGTATTTAAAGCACATCTGTGTTTTCAAGTTTATGGTCAGGCCAATTGTTTCTGGTGAAACCATTCAGTTCATACAATTCACATTATCTTACTGAATTTAAGTCACAATTGAGAGAAAAATAGCTTTTTCTGTGACCATTCTATTGAATTTATAATGCAACAGAAGCTGTTCTTGATAATGATAAAAGAAATTAAAATCACATACATACCTAGTATTATCTGCAATAGTAAAAATTAATTAAACAATACAGTAATTAGTAATAAATTAATTTTGAGAATTGATCTCATAAACCTGAGAGGCTTTGGGGGTTTGGATTTAAATTTCAAAAGCACATATACACTTATCTCATATTTCCCCAAATAAAATTACATACTAGAGTAACAGAAAATCCGCTTTCTGAAGGAGTTCCAACTTAGCATCATTCAGCTGATAGTGCCTCAAAGAGAGATTGGAAGTAATATTAACATGAAGAAAGTAAAAATGCATCGCTGAACACTGATGCCACATATTTAACTCTGTAGCAATGTTAGGTGATGAGACATGCAGAGAATTCTGAGAATTTAGATATTATAAATAGAAACATTATGGAAGTTCCAAGTCTTGAAGTGTTACAGTGTTATTTTATCCTAATAAATTAGCATGTTAGTGAAAGAGGCCATGTGATTAACATGCAATATTCTGTTAAGTGAGCTCTTAATTAGGGTAACAATTTAAAAGACACAGGAAATAAAGGAATTAATTTAGCACTTTGTGTATGATAAAAATTAAAAGTTAATGCTATTCATGCACTGAATAAAAGTGAAGCCAGATGGCATAACCTGTGAAAAGAGGAGACACAAAATTTTCATTTTCATGAAACTGTAATGTGAGCAGCATCTTGTCTACTAATTAGCAGAACCTGATGATCCCATTTTCAGTATATGCAACATATGTAACATATGCACTTCAGCATATGTACAACTTTCTGTAATAAATATTGATAAAGATAACACAGTATTTATTTGATCTTTTTTCCCTGAAATCTTATACAGCATTTGAAGAAGTGTGCAATATTGTTAATTTCCTATTCAGAAATGTTAATTACATGGAAAGCAGAAGCAAACAACAACACTTTTCCAGTTATAAGGTGGCACTCCCTAGAAATTCAGTGAAGTATCACAGACCTGAAGCGTCATGCACTGTTAAAAGAAAAGATCAGAGACATGGACCATGCCCCAAAGTACTTTTATTTTAAATATTAAAACGAATCCCTTATCACAAAAAGGAGCAAAACAGCAAAGCATTAAAGCATATCCCCTGAAACAGGCACAAAACATTAAAAACTAAGCAGGAGTGTGGACCATCAGTGCAACAGAATGGCAATAAAGGAAGAAAGATTAGAAATGTCTGAAGATTAGTAACAGAGGTTTGATATTCATAACTTTACTATGATACTCAACCACTTGGAGATCTCAGACTCAGAATAAGTTGGCACTATAACACAAAACTCAATGCAAAACCAAACCTCAGTCATTTTTGTTACTTTTTTTGCATCTCTGCTTTCAAGATAAGTTGATTTACTAAATAATTTAATATTTACTACCTGCCCAAATCCTTACTTCTCACCTTCTACACCTTCTGTAAGCATGAAACAAATTATCAGAACTTAAACACTTGTTATGGTGTTAATTGGAGTTGTTTCACCTCAAGCTACACTCATTTGGGATTTGGTGACAGCCTTACAAAAATAACAGGCTCCAATTCCATATCTTCTTAGACCTCTATACTAAGTAAAATTACATGAGGAATTTTCTCCTCATAAATTATGGGAAAAATTATATGTCATCTAAATAGATATTTGCCATTCTATTGCCTCTCATAAGGATATGTCCATAATACTCATGACATTGATGCACAATAATTTGCTCTAACAAGTAAGAGCCAAAAATTTGACTGGAATCCAAACCACACCCTTGTGGTGGAGATGGTTGGAACACATCCACAGTAATGAGAAATACTTGCTATAACTTCTTGGTGTGAATGTTGTGACACACAAGCCCTTAGTCTATTACAGAAAATCTAGAGAATCAAACACTTGGATTTCTCGACTGTTCTACCCCTAGGACTTCTGTAAGCTGTACCATATGCAAAAGTAACAAATACATGTAAGTTTCTGTTAAATGCGTATGATTTGGTTTCAACCTAATTTCTAAATCATTACTTCCTATGCAGTACTTCTAAAAATCACAACCATTATGAAATCAGAATTCCATCTCATGTTTTGAACACTCTCATTCAGCAAATGCAGATTTTCCCATATTTCTCAAAGCTCAAAAGACCATTTACTCCCAATATTTAAAAAAAAACAAATTATGAAACAAATCTAGATTGAGAGATTTATTTAGTGACACCAAACTTTGGACTGAAAACAAATACTCCTGTTCAAGGAATATGTCAGTAAGCCACGGTGTAGGAGGCATCATCTTTCTAATAAGGATTTCTGACACTCTCTAAAGGCTCCAGCAAATTCTGACCTAAAGAAACTATAAGGCAATGAATCAAGACAAATTATGACTGCAATAGGAATTGTAGCTTTTTCCAGCTTTTATTTCCTTTTTCACTTCAAGCCTTTGGTAAACTTAAGTGTAAGAAAAATAGAAAAACCTTTTTGCAAAAGTGAAATAAAGATGTAATACAAAAAAAAAAAATTTAAATCATACGGTTCCAACAACCAATCCGAACCCTAAAGAGTTACATCTTTGTTTAGTTATTACAGCAGCAATTATCCCTTCTAATTCTGTGTGCTCTATTGTGTTATCTCCACCAGAGACGATTACATAATCACTGAATGAGTATGTTAACTGGTGTAGAAAAAGATATTATGAACTGTTTTCAAGTGGTTTGCAATGTTAGTTGTGTTTATGTTAATTGTTATTTAAATTCATTTATTATTGAACAGTTTATTAGACTATTGTGCAGTAAACCTTGCTTTGGTGGAAATATGAAAATAGCATTTTACATTTAATTTCTAGTGTAAGTTAGATGCTTTAACAAGTGTCTATCTGCTGATCCACTTCCATTACCGTTTATCACCACTGGGAAAAATAATCAGCTCACATTCCCATTTCAGTTATACCCATTACACTTTGGAAGCCAAAGTAAGGAGCTGCCTTTAATCCACAGTAATGGTCTCACTGTGTTTTAAGACTAATATCATTGATAAATGCTTTGCCAATCCAGAAGCTGAGAGGTGCAACTTTCTGCCAAATTTATGGCAACTTCTGTTACCATAAGTTAAGGAATACTAATTTCTGCAATATTAAGAGGTCTTAACATGTGTAAGATAATGAGTTATATGGGACAGAGAGTTTAAATTATGATGCCAGCCTGAACATCTACCTGAAATTATTACATCTTTTTATGTGCACCTTGATTTATCTTCAGGTCTTTGGTTTCCAACTGGTTAGTCATTCCAGTTCCTATATTTCTCCAGATAGTGATCTACAGTTAAAAAACCACCACCTCCCTCCTCATTCACAAGTACTGAAATTTTATTTATTAGTTTTGCTAAATATAACCCAAAATCTAGTGTAGCTAAACTAAAATCTAACCCAGTCACCTAAGATGCTATTGGATGAAGGATAATGGTGAAAAGCTACAATTACTATGTTTTTGTCAATGCTATCATAGTAAGGCCATCGGTAGACATTAGTACATCGAGGATATCAACATCTAGGGCGCCAAACAATTTTGTTTCTGTAATTATTGAGAAATTAAGATACATAACTGGAAGAGAGGAATTGAGGTAACATTAAAAATGGAATGCAGAACTGTAAAGATTAGAAGTAGCAATAAAAACCCAACTATTTAAGATTAAACCCTGAATATTTGATTATTATTTTATTTAGATGCATGTAACTTTTATATAAATATTTATTAAATATATATATACATACAAACACACGTGTACATATATCACCCAAACAGATGTACACACAAGAAATACAAGAAAGAGCAGAGTATAGCATCTTTTGGGACCACAAACACTGCTTTCAAGATGCACCAAATGAACTGAGTAAGAACAGAAACATACCCTTCATGATTTTAATTTTCATTAAGACGTTCACTGCCAAAGAAAATAGCTGAATGATTCCAGAAGACAGAAATATTTTCAAGGTCTATTAATAACTCGATGAATGTTATTCATCTAGCTAATGTCGCTCAACTAATTTTCAGTCAAGCTGTCACCAGACTAATTGTAAAAAGAAACAGCATAAGCCAAATCTTCATGGAATAATTATTCAGATGCTTGAATCTATGGCAAAGTAGCCTATCTTACACAATAGGATGGGCCTTAAGTATTGAAAATGCATCAAGTATCTATCAATTTTCTGAAAACAAAATTAATTAAAGTGGATTTCAGGATGCTCCACAGAATAACAAAAAGGAATTTTATTTGCAGGAGAAATCTGTGATTTTTTTTGTGTTAGTGTTGAATTATGCCATGGTAACATAAAACAGACCACATATCCAGTGACAGCTTTTGGATATTGAGGATGACTGTGGCTAAGGACAGTGTTAGAAAAATGCGATATTTTATTTCTTTAGCTGTACAATATTTGTTTTTATGTCTGGCATATACGGTGCAATTCATCTCTTTTGTACAGGCTATTCACTTAAGAGTTGGACTTGATAACCCTAGTGGGTCTCTTCCAACTCAGAATATTCTGTGAAATCTTTGGAATCTGTGGATTCAACTCCTGTGACATCCCCACAGACCATGTCTGAGTTTTAGGTCAGAGTGCAGGTACACATTGTCAGCTTGCCAGATTCAAACTCGTAATAAAGGTAAAACTATGTTCGGGTGTTTAGAGATCACTTAGTTTGCCCTTGTGCACCATGGCATGCACATACCTGAGTGTTTATCACAGCACCTTATCTCCTCAGCAACACAGACCTACCAGGGAGCAGCTGTTCTTTTTTGTTCCAGTTACAGTCCTTAACTATGGCAATCCAGACTGGGACTATTCTCCCCCCCCCCCCCCCCCAAGTCTACTGTACAAACTGAATATATAACTAAAGAAAACACCTTTTACAGGGGAGTTTCCCATTTGCAGAAGTTAGATTTAGAAAAGATCCATGGAAAAGCACTGGAACACAGAAAAGGACTGCTTACTCTTACTATTACCATGAGAAAAAGGACATGAAAAGCACTGCAGTTTGGGGATCATCCTCTATGACTAAGAAGTTATTACCCACTTTCTTACACTAAGAAAACTTAATGAAGTCCATGGAAGAAGAAAGAAAAAAAAAACATTAAATATTAACCAGGTCAGTGCAGACTGCCTTTGAAACTCACACTTTAATTAAATCTTTAGAATGCAAATCTCATCTCCAATCAGAAAAAAACTGGACTGACTTTAGCACTGACCAACATGCAACGAATAAGATCTAATGCTTACTTCTCAGTTTGGCTAAGCAACAGCTGCATGAATTGCCTGTGTGGACAAATGGACTGAATTGACTGCAAACCAAGTGGGCAACTATGTGATAAGTCAGCAGGAAAGAGTGTCTGCACAATCCAGACTTGTTGAAAAAAGTGAAAAAAATGAGGAGCAAGAAATATCTCAAAATAAGTAAAATATCCTCCATAAGAGCTTCAGGCAATCTCTTCTATAAAGCCTTCTTCTGTAAAAGAAGGGTTCAAAGAAAAGGGTGAAAAGAATAAGGAATCAGAGAAGCATGGGTCAAGAAACAGCAGAACAACAGACTTGAAATGAAATATAGGAAAGATAGCTCTTATAAACTAAAATTCCCACTCATATAACCATTCCAATACCAGGGGGAAATATCACTGGTCTGATGCTTTTATTACATAAGCAGATGTAGCTAGTCTACCCATTCAGATTATTTCAGTCTGAGATCAGCTTTCTTCATAAAAGTTTAAACAATTTCTGGAGTTTCATTATAGCTAAAAGGTTTTTCATGTTACTGGTTTTATTATGCTACAGTAAAGTCCCTAAGGAACTGAAGCAAAAGGTTGTAATTCTGTTTACTGATATGATTGATATAATGGTCTTTAAAAATACTGAAATTAAAATAATATGCATAGGTAGCAGATAGTGCTTTATTGGTTTGTTCTTCATTTATGCCATATGACTTTTGTAGACTATCTAAGGTAAGACCCCATGGGAAAAGAAGTGGAAAAAAAAAAAAAAGGAATAGATGGCAGGAGAAGGCTGCTCTTTTTCCAAGGAGAAGCTGAGCATGCTTATGGTGGAGATACTTTGAAGTAGGCAGCATACAAAGGAGGAAGAGTGGTACCAAAGAGCTTCAAGCTGCATTTCAAGCAAAGAGAATAAGATTAGTGCTGAGCAAGATGTGAAGCAGGCAAGCAAGTCTCAGAGAACAAACACCCCACATAGCAGGCAGGAGTCCAGAGACTTTCCTGCACTTCTGAAAGCCACTGAACTAACAACAAAGACCCCACATGCTAGAGCACTGTGGGCAGAATTTTACAACTGCCCTCTTTCATTTCTGCTCTCCCTGACATAATCACTTTGAGTTTTCTGTATTTAAGGAGATAATCATTACAACTTTATTCTTATAAATCCTGGATTTTGTGGATCATAAAAGAAAATAAATTAAAAAAAAAAACCCCAAACCCCATAACGTTACTTCTCTGGGACCCACTACAGAATAATATTTTCTATTATATCAGTATATTCAATGTAAGTTATCATAGCACCACATCAAAATAATATTAAGCAAGTACTATAGGTAAGTTCTGAAATAAATTCTTAAACAAGAAACTGATTGACTCTTTGAAAATTTATGAATGCTCCATCAGTAGAAGATATTCAATCATTCCTGAAGAGACACTGCCACACAGAAATAAATCTGAATTTTAGTAATTCATACTGAAAATAAGTCAGGTAATAAAATTCTCTGTCTTATAACCTGCACTTGTCATGTAAGTTTTCTTCCTACAAAAGACAAAATAATTTTATTCAAATATCTGTAAACAGGATTGTATAAAAGAAGTTGCATTCTTTCTGTTTACAATAGTATCCAAAAATATTTTCAAATCATGAATAAGAATATGGATCTTTATTGCAATGTGGGTGTACAATATTTGATTAAATACTATTCTATTAATAAATAGAATATATATAGAATAAATGTCTATATTTCCCAAGTTTGTCTTTTGTTATAAATTTAATATGATGATATTTGTATTTTTCTGGAAAAAAAATTCTTCACAATGAAAAACATTCTTACATTAACCGGAACAGATATTTCAGTAAAGGAAGTGAATAAATATAATAGATATAATTATTAGTGAGATCTTTGTCCTGTATTCTGGAATCATGCATCTTTCCACCTAATTTCACCTAACTATGCACTGAGCATCTTCATATAATGTAAAAATAGTTTTGAGTCAAATATATTTTCTAATGGAAAAAAAGTTTAAAATAATCATATTAAATGATACATTTTCAGGCGATAACAGGTTATATAAATATGAACAAAAACCCATTCTAATATAAACTAACAGTATAGTTGAAGTAAAAACACAGAACTTCACTTCGAACAAACTTGACTCTTTAATGTAGATATTTTTTGAATACTACAATTCATGAAATATTCTGCATATTGGTTGTGCCTCCTGGGACTTAATGTCTTATCCCATTGCGGGGGAGGGAGGGTTGGATTTGGAGAAAAAATTATAACAATCATTATTCTAACAAGCTGTAGTTTATTTTTCCATTACTCTCCATTTCCTCTCTCATGAGAGAACCGGAGGAGTCTTTCTATCCAACCCTTTAATTACAACTTTTCCCTTCCTTTTATGCTTTAATATTTTGTATAAATCACTCCATTGTAGTAATGGCCAAACCTTGACTGATGCCCTCTAATATAATACTGGAACACTAAAGAAAAACAAGGGCATTCAGGAACTCCATGTAAGGATTTCTTCAGTCTCTCCCAGCATTAAATTTGCATTTCCTGTGATATCTCCATTTATTCTGCTATTCTCATTTGCTTTTGACCTCTTTTTAAGTGCAATACCTCATACATATGTATTTCATTGACTCACAGAATGGTCTGGGATGGAAGGGATGTTAGAGACCATCTAGTTCCAACCCCTTTTCCACTGAAGTATGTGGTTGCGATCCCATCCAACCTGGCCTTGAACACTTCCAGGGATGGGGCATCCATAGCTTCTCTGGGAAACCTCTTCCTGCGCCTCCTCACCCTCACAGTAAAGATTTTTTTCCTAACATCTAATCTGTGGCCGGTGGCGAGGGCCGGACAGCTGACCACAGGGATGGCCGGCGGCTCGGCGGCTTGTTCTGAGAGCTTCCTTTTGGTTAAGTCAGCTTCAGCTAGGGACTTCTTTTCCCCTCACCACGAGCCGGGCTTCCCTGGGATGGTGGCCGCTGTCCTAAAAACCAGAGAGCTGCTGAGAGAGAGAGTGTTCCTTTGCCCAGAGCCCCAAATCAGACACAAGACACGAGGGTCCGCTCTGCTTGGGCTCTGGGGCAAAAGACCCGGAACAGCCCAACATTCAGACTTTTATTCTGAGGGTTACAACTTATCTCATAACGGTACAGGGGAGGACATGGAGAAGGCTCGGGAGGTCAGGGTGCAGTCAGGAAGGAGGAAGGGAGGAAAGAGTGAGACACAAGATACTATTGTTAACTGAGTGTAGGTGGGGGGAGTTCGACTCCCTTTCCAAGGCCGAACTTAACTCTGCCTTCAGAGGGGCCTCACTTTCTAGGCCCCCAGAGATTCTTCAGGGGATATGTCATTCTCTGAGCTTGAACCACCGCTACACTAATCCAAACTTGCCCTCTGTCAGTTAAAACCATTATCCCATGTCCTATCACTACCTGCCATTTTGAACAGAAGTCCCTCACCAGCTCTCTTGCAGGAGCACTGGAGGGCTGCTCTAAGGTCTTGCCAGAGCCTTCTCATCTCCAGGCTGAACATCCCTCAGGTTTGCTGGTTTTAGCTTGTTACTTTCAGATATCTTTTTCAATTTATCAGATCACTTTTTATAAAACATTTCAAATATCTTTGCACTGATCTTATGGTTTGATTAAACCATTTTCTTTTTCCTCTCTACTTTGCTGACACAAGATAGTATCAAAGTGTTCATATTTTAGACCCACTGTTCCATCTATGTGCACTAGCCAAGCTACTCTGACAAAAAAAAAATAAAATCTGTTTGACAAAAAAAAATTAGAGTGGCAGACCTGACATTTCAAAAATGCGTACTATGTCTTTCCTCTCTGGGACTTTAACCACCTTTCTCAAATTGTCCATGTGTTCAGAGAGTGCATCTGTTTGCACAGTAATTATTCTATTGCCCTACAGGCTTGAATGTCTTCAATCTTCTGTTGGCACTCTGGAGTGCCTTCAGTGGGACTATGTGGGTACACACATTCAGAAAATCAAGAATACAATCTAGTGAGGATCAGCATCCTTCTTCAATCAGTACTTTCATAAATTTATGGGGAAATATTTTCCCAGCTGTCATGTCTGTAATACACACACCCTCATGTACACCAAAAATCCTTGGTCCTAGTTAATGGATACATAATTCAGTTCAATTTCTTGGTTCCAATTAATCATACCATTATTTACAATAAAAAAGGGATCTGGTGCCACAAGAGACATTTCAAAAATCAAAGAAAAAAAACAACTACAACAAAAAATCATATAACATCATAAAATGCAAAATTATAGACAGTTTACAGAAGCTTCCTTTAACTGAAAAGACCTTTCTCTATGTTACATCTCAAAATAATGAGATTGAGATTTAAAGTTTGAGTTGTGTGGAAAAAGAGTCTCTCAAGATTTTATGCAGAATTAATCTGCAATACCTACAAATACTAGAAATCTAAATGCTTAAATATCAGTCAAAATGTAAGACACAGATTACAGACCGTCTGATATGTAACATTCCTTGTCTATGATAAAAAAAAGGCAAAATAAAAGATAAAAATGAAAAGAGAGACTGCAATGATGCAATAGAAATCCTGCAGAGAGCACAGAATCTTTCTTGAAGACTAAGTTTCAGGTCACAGTTGGACATACGGAAGACTGAGAACAGGGAAAATGGTGTTTGGAAGACTCTAAAGCTTTTGTAGCAGTCTATATTACCCAGAGAATGCTTCTTTGTAACAAAAGAAATATTTTGGTGCATTTCAATTCTCAGTTTTCACTGTGCTTTTCTAAAGCCTGTCAAATTCTCAGTTCATTAAATCTATCATTATCCTCACCATACAGCTTTTACTGATGCAGTGTTCTATTTTGACTATTTTTTCCTCTATTTTAAACATCTAAATATGTCATCTGAAATCTTCCTCTTGATGACTAGTACTGCATTTCTCAGTATCAGCCCTTATATTTGAACACAAAGAACTGGAGTCAAAGATGCCATTTATTACTCAGTCAGTATAACCAAAGGAAAGGTTCATCAACTTTGAAAAGAGGCTCTGATCAGGCACCAACTTCCAGCAGAAGACTAAATAGAATTTGATATGGTTATTCCAGAATTTTTATTTGAAGTTTTATGCACGTTTCATGTGTGCATAGGGATTTTAAAGGCATATATGTAACATATGTAAAGGGAAACTGAGATCTGTTATTAAGCCTTCTACTTATAGTTGTGAATTACCCACCCCATGCAGAGTAACAGTTCCTTCACTCAAACAGTTTATGGTACTCGGCATTTATTGCTGAATCATGATCAAAAGTATATTTTAGAAGAAACTTAGATGGCATAGTAAAATAATATTGTACTTTTGTCCAGATGGCATCAAGATGTGAAGATTAAAGGACATCTCTTTCATCAGAAAGAGCTGTACATTAAGTTCTCAGTTTATTCTCTACTTTATCTAAGCAACTTGTTGCTATAGCAACTGAATATACAGATATGCCTGAAAGAATTATATACCAGCAAGTATACCCATCTCCAAAGTACATATTGCAATTTAACACATCTTTGGGTGGGAGCTTCTATTTAATAGCCGTAATAAAATCCTCTTGTCCTTCCCTGTCTTCTAATATCCTAGGAGTTTTACTGATATTCTTAAGCATCTCTACCTCTGCCTCACCAGAGGCAACTTCATTATTTAAAACACAGTTGTCACATTCATTTGGAAATAAAAACAGCTACTTGGTCATAATATTAAAAACTAAAGAGTGAATTTCCCAAGGTCCTTAGAACAACTTCCTTTTCATGAAACATCTAGAATATATTTACATCATGAAAATATTGTGATGGAAAGTGATGTTTGATAAGTCAGAAATTTAATTTTTTTCTTATTGTTAAGAATAACCTTCTCATCAAACTGAAGTAATTAGTCTCCCTTCCTTCATCATACTTCCTCAACTAAGACATTGGTATTAAGAAGCACATAATAAATAGAGAAATGAAGGATTTATGGAAGTGAAAAGCAAAAGCACACATACTAAGCCTAGAGGTTACAAAAGACTCTGGAACTATCTCACGTTCCTTGAGTTAATTTTGAATTCTTTCCAAATTGCACACATGTCCCACAGTATCAGATATTATACACAAATTGAGTCAGGATGAGTTGACCTTTATTTTTTTCTCTGAAAGCCATAGAACTCTTGACAGATTTCCAAAAATTAAAGCCCAAGTAATAATTAGTTCTTTTAACATTCAAAATCTTCAAACTACCTTCTCTAGAGCATCTCGCAGATCTTCAAGTAGAATAAATATTTCACAAGTAGGAAATTGGCCATAGGCTCTGAAAAAGTAACTCCTTTTTCTCTGTTATACAGGAGAGTTATATTCTAGAGAAGTGTTAGATCAATGAAGGTATAAACTCAGTCTCACAGGTGCAAAACACATTCTTTCATCTGAGACTCCTTGAAAGGTTGGCGTTTAATCTACCAATCCAGGCCTCAATGAGCTTTCTGCAAACTTTGCTTTATAATTTCCAGGATCACAAGAAAATAAATAAATAAAATATTAAAATTTGATCTTGAACTTGTCTCAAGAGAGTTCTGGCCCATTTTGAGATTTTTTTTGGGAAACATAGCTGTTAGATGACAGTTCTTCTCTTATTTCTAAGCAAAACTATTTATTTTGAAGCAGCACCGCTACCTACCTGCTGTTTGAGAGAAATTTTATCAAATTTGCACCATCATAGAAGTCTGAAACACTTAAATTGTTAGCTATCTAAAATTGTTTTTTAAAAAGCCTGTCTTGATTATTCACATACCATTCAAGAAATTATGCTAGTTAAGAAAAATAAAGGGAAAATCAGCAAACATGCCAGCAGGCAGACAGAGTGCAAGTGGGTTATATTTAGCTTTGGTTTTAGTAGACTGGAATAGAGGTTAGGAACAAGGTCTTCTGTCAATTCCTTCTCAAAATGATTTAGTTAGAATTTAGCCATACATAGAGGTCTTATGGAAGTATTTGTGAAGATTGCAGTGATGTTCCATGCAAAAATAAAAGATAAAATACCAGGCTATAGAAATTACATCAATCGTGGTCAGTTCTAAATACTGTTAACTTGACACACACTCAACGCTGATTTTATACTACTCTGAACACATTGATTTCAGCAGGGCTAGACATGATTGGAGTAAGTCAGATAAGCCCCAACCATTTAGCTTTATTCCCTGCACTACAGAGCAAAATGTCAGTATTTACTGTCTCCAATTTCAATCATAGAAGTCAAATCTGAGACCCAGCTAACCCCCAAAACCAAGTGAAATCAGCCACAATGAAAGTTCCTTATTTTGCCACATTTTCCATTTCCCATGGAAGAGTAGAAGCCTCTCTAACAAAAACTGCTGATGAAACTACTACAGTCTTCAAAACTAAATACCAAGAACGTGGAACACCACAGACTGCAAATTATTCTCAGGTGACTATATCAGGAGATGCATACGTCTTAGAAGATGAGATGCCAAACACAATACCTGATAAATAAGAATAAGTATTATTATGTAGTAAACATCTTTTACTCTATTCAGTGCAGCTCTGGGTTCATCAGTCTTCCACTGACTCCTCTTCTTAACTGATAATCTAGCATGCAAATAAACCATCTGACTAATATGTCAAAAAACAACAGATCAGGAGACCCAGGGTTAAAACAGGAAATGATAATCAGAGGCAAACTGAAAAAATCAGACTACAAAGTTCTGCCTCCTTCATGGTTAAACTGGAAAACACTGTGGACCACGGGCAGAAAAAATTTTTCAAGCTAAGAAATTCATGTACTATTACTTTAAAAATCTAACTAATCAATTAAGCATAAGGATCTTCAAGCTCATTAAAAGTAAGAACTCCATCCCTTAAGGATCAAAAAAGCTGGGTCACCCCAAACCAGTAAACAGCTACCCAGGATGATAAACCTCTATTCTAAATATCAACTTGCATCAGACACATGCTACATCTACTGTGTAGAAGAGATTTTATTCAAAATCCACTGATTTGAACTCATCCACTAAATCAAGACAGAATTAAAATAACATGTTGTTTAATCAGAAGCTGTTGATCTTTCTTTTTTAGGCTTTCCTAGTTTCCTTCCGCCTCTGTGGACTCCATGTTAATGTTCTAACTTGTATGAGGATTATTCAATCTTTCATCAGGCCATTAAGGGTGGGGAATTAAGAGTTTTACAACCCACAGCACATTTTCCTCTTCAGGAAGGATTTGGATAGGAAAAAAAATCACAAAATGACCTTGTGCTAAACAAGATGAGAAGAAGTAAAACATTTATAATATTTCTATACATTTTTATATTGCCTTTTGCAACCAGCCATCTGTTTCATTTTAATCCACCTACATAAACACAGGTATGGGCTGAAGACCATTCCTGGAAAGGATAAGGCCCTCAGGCCAGAGATACAGACGCTAGAACTCTAGTCAAGCAAGGAAGACAAAATGTTAGCCTGCCATTGTTAAAAAGGAGCTTCTCTTAGGAGATGGTCTGGGTTTTGCTTATGATTTTTAATCAATATTTATATGTAGAAGATATCTAAAGTAGAATACAATTTCACTCTTTTGCTCTAGTAGCTCTTTGTACTAGGAATTATGAGAAAATTAATGAGATTGATATGCAAGTATTGTCAAAACTCCTGAGAATATCTGTACTAAGAATTCCCAGCAGATCATGGTGCTTTGCCTGCTCCCATTTACCTGCTCACCACTACTGAGTGCCTGACAGCACGCAGTACCTTCTCCATAAGACTCTTGCAACAAGATATCAGAGGATTAAATTAAGTTGGTGCCTATTTTAAGACACCCTTATCACTTAGAGCCAGTAATGACAAGTGAACAGGGCACAGCCTGAAAGTTGCACCATCTGACAGCAAACTCTCAGACCAATGTATGCCATCAAATTTTGAAATATGGGCATTTGACACTCAGGCTATGTTTCCAGTTGGACTCCCGACAAAGATTTCCAATTCTCAGATGATCCATAAGAAAATTAAAGGTATTAATGTAGTACAAAGATTAGTAAGTAAGAATTTAATTCATTGTTCTAAGTAGGTGCTATACCCAAAAAAGACCTTCATCATGGGCAAAAACAACTTACCAGAACATACAAATAATTGAAACTTAGACTACCTTATAAAGATACACGAAAGAACCTCATGAGTTATTATTCTATAGGAAGGCCAAAGGAAATTCCAGATGTCCACATACCTGACGAATTAATTCTGCTCTCATTGGCCAACAGTTCCAGGTCCTTTTCTGCCAGACAGCTTTCCAGCCACTCATTCCCAAGCCTGTAGATCGATCGATCCAGCCTGCAAACTCACTGAGGGTGCACTTAATCCCATTGTTCAGATCACTGATAAAAGTGTTAAACAGTACTGCTATTGAACATATGACTGCTGCTGGAATACTTTTTATTTTCACATATCCATTGGAGAGTGAAATAAAAATACCTGAACATGCAGAATTCTACTGCTACCAGATCTATAGGCAATGCAGAGATGAAAAGAAATACTGTAAAAAATTTAACATTTAAATAAAATATTTTGTCAGCGTGGATCAGATATAAATACCAACCATAATAATCTTGCAATTCGCACATACACAAAAAAAATTAATAAACATTTGCCAGTATCCAAGACAGCCTACTTGCCCCAAATAATTTTTCCAGCTACATATATAAAAAAAATTAAGCTGTTGCAAATTTCCAATCAAATGCAATTCAATGCAGACTATGCCATAGCATACAGATATCATAGTATGAATCACCATATGCTAAAGCCATTAGAACATCCTTCATTAGAATAGCAAAAATACACATCAGTATTTTCAAATAGTGGATGAATGAAGCTTAGAGTAATTCTTTGTAGATTTTCTTAGAATTCAGAATGCAATTGTAGTGGTAATTTCAAAATAGGAAAGAACAAAATTATTTTAGTTTGCCTAGAAGGCAGCAAAAGGACCCTAATAAACAAAAATTTCTATTTTATTTTTGGAATAAACTTAGCTGACTGTGACTAGTTAAAATTAACATGCTTATTCTTTTGAGCCAAGTAGTTTCTGAAATAAAGTTCCTATTATAACTACAATTCTAACTCAACACTTACTGAATTTCACTAAAAAAAAAAAAAGTAATCTTTACACTCTGGGGCATACAAAATAAAATCTGCAAGTAAACACACCACTTATTTTTAAGCTGTGTATTTTGACATATGCTTACTACTACTTATACTACTTACATACTGGGGAAAAGTACATAACATTTTTTAATGTTTCACAGTATAAACCACATCAAAAGAACTCTATTCAGTTTCAAAAGCAACTGTTGCATTCACAGTCACTTGGCAGTTTGACTGCTTCCTATTTGCAGTAGTGTTCTAGTGACAGGAATATTAATTTTCAAAAACCTCTATTTACAGAAAGAAGCATTTCAGATTCTAAAAATTTTGTTAGTCTTAAAAGAAAATTTAAAAAACAGAAAGCATCTATGCAAAAAGATTTCTAAAGTCACCTGAGAGCTGTTGCTACAGGCTTTTTTTTAATGTTATATATTTATAGTAATAGTTACAGAATATTCTCCCATTTAAAAACCTAAACTCCTTTCCTAAGGCATGTCAGAATTAAACTCTCTGGTCAGCATCCCAGGTTAAGCCAGGGAAGAATACAGAACTTGCCCACAGAAACAGTGAATATGAGGACCTGCTTTTCTCCAGAGATCTGGGGGGGAAAAAAGCCCCAGTAACTCAAGGCAGACTTTGTATCATAAGACTGTAATGATTTTGCATCCTTTGTGGTTCAAACTCACAGATTACATAAGCATACATAAGCAATATCTGGATTATACAGTCTAAAGCACAGACATACCCAGCAAAGAAAATGTGTGTGAAACAAGCAAGGAGTAAGTATAAAGTACAAAGACAGAAAAGAGGACTGGAAATGCAGTCTAAATCTCTTGGCACAAGCTAGGATAAGCTTTAACTTTTCTACTCTTTTAAAGAGCTTACTGCAATGCCTGTTTAGAAAACCAGTGAGGTTTGCTATGCTCCTGGCTGTTGCAAATATATCTTGTTTGTTCCAGAAAAATACAGGGTATGATTCAAGATAAATCATGCATCAGACTTTTCAGTCACATGACTAGGGATGTGTTCAGCATGATGGTCCCTGTATGCTCTGTGCAGAAATGACTCAGAAGCAAGTTACACATTTGTCAATCCAAGCAAGGAACAACAGTAATTAAAATCACAAACAGCTGGGTGAGGCTCAATACATCCATCTACATCTGATGGATGTAATAGAGAAAAAGTTGATAATTGATCAAGGTCATATTATAATATAGTAGTATCATAATACCTAGAAAGATCTGACAAAAACAATGCATTAAAAAATAACAAGAAAAGGAAAAATTGGCCTAGTTAGTAAATTAATCCATGGAAGTGTGTGTGTGCACTGGCAATAGCAAGGATTCTTATTAAACAGTTCTTTCTTTGATGCTTGAATACTTCCCCAGTGAACAGCACTAGAACAAGAAAAAACTATTAACACAAGTAACTCCCATGTCTCCTGCTTCTTGCTGATTTGAGATTAGTGTGCAGTTAAATTTTCATACATGCTTTCAGATCTTTTCAATAAGAAAATATGTGGGCATCTATAAGTTGCCCCCAGCTGGGCAGGGGAGGGGATTGTTCCAATCTGCTCTGCTCTGGGGTGCCCTTACCTCAAATGCCTGATGCACCTCAGGTCACAAGTGGAACTCTTGGCTTCCAGGACAGAGATTTAACTTGTCCTGGATCACGACTCCCAAATCTCTTTCTTCAGAGCTGCTCTCCAGCCTCTTTTTCTCTAGCCTATCTGTACATCCAGGGTTGCCTCTTCCCAGGTGCAGAATCCAGCACTTGCCACTGTTAAACTTCACATTACTTGGGATCTTCCAGCCCTCTGTTTTATCTAGGTCCCTCTTCAGGGCCTGCTTGCCTTCAAGGGAATCAACAACTCCTCCAAATTTACTATCATCTGCAAACTTACTTAGTATTCCTTCAAGTCCTGCATCCAAATTGTTTATGAAGACGTTGAAGAGCACAGGCCCTACAGTGGAGCCCTACAGTAACTGGTCACTGACCTGATGTTATCCCATGCACAGAAACCCCCTGAGCACCCAACCCATGAGACAGTTGCTCACCCATCACATGATGTGTTTATCCAGCTGAATAATTTTGTTCAGAGGGATATTATGAGAGACAGTACAGAAACCTTTAGTGAAATCCCAAAAGATCACATCAACTGGCTTCCTTTGATCAGCTGGATGGGTTATATTGTCATAAAAGGAAATCAGGTCTGACAAACAGGACTTTCATGAAGCTATGCTGGCTGTGAACAATAACTGTGTTGTCTTTTAGGTGATTTCAAATACCTCCCAGAATAATCTTCTCCACAATTTTACCAGTCAATGAAGTGAGACTGACAGGCCTGGAATTTCCAGAGTAATTTTTCTTGCCCTTCTTGAAAACTGGGACTACTCTCTCCAGCTTCCTGTCAACTGGGACCTCTCCAGATTCCCGAGACCATTTAAAAATCTTCCAGAGAGGCCTTGTGATGACATCAGTCAGCTCTTTGATTATTCTTGGATGAATCCCATCAGGACCCATACATTTACAGGGATCCAGCTGGAGCAGCAAATCCCACACAAGTTCAGGGTCATCACTCTCACAGCCATGGTTCTCCTGCTCAGGATGCTGGGAACCCCATAGCCTAAGAACGTTATTGAAGACAGAGGCAAAGAAAGCATTAAACACCTCTGTATTGTCAACATTCCTGACTGAGAGGTGACCACCCTCATCCTGTGATGGACTGAAGTAATGCACTGCCTTTTGACATCAATATAATTTAAAAACTTTTTTATTGTCCCCCATAGCTCTCATCAGCTTCAACTCCAGTTGAGCTGTGGCCACACAAATTTTCTCCCTAGAAAGGCAAGCAGCATCTTTGTGTGCCTTACACATCACCTGAATTTGCTTCCACTGGTCATATATTTATCTTTTTTTCCTTTTTTTTTTTTTGCCTTATCTACAAAAGAAGATTCTGCCTCACCTGCTTGACTCCTGACAGTTTGGAATCGCCAGGTTCTGTGCCTTTAGAAGGTGATGCTTAAAAACAGACCTGCACTGACTGGCCCCAGCATCTTCAGAAGCCCTTTGCCAGAGAACCTCACTTCCTAGTGCCCTGAGAAGCCTCAAGTCTGCTCTCATATCCAGCACTGAACTTTTTTTAGCACTGGCACTTTTCCTTCAGTCAACAGAGCTTTTAAACAGCCACCGATCTCCATTTCACTCATCACACTCATTCTGTTAACAAACGACAAATCAATGACGGCATTTTTCCTGTCCTGCTCCCTTAGTACCTGAGCCATGAAGTTGTCATCCAAATACTTTATGAATCTTCCCCACCTGTTTGAGCCAGCCATGTGATACTCACAGTTAATTTCTGGCAAGTTTAAGTAATCCATAAAGACAAGGGCACTTGATTTGGAGATGCCTCTTAGTTCCTTGAAGAATAACTCATTGGTGTTACTGTCTTGGCTGGGTGGTCTGTAATAGACTCTCACAATTACATTCACAATGCTTTTTTGTCCCTTAATCCTTACCTAGAGACTCTCAAGTGTGCCATTACCAACCATAAGCTCCATTTCTGTTGAGTTCAAATTTTATACTCCAGTGGTCTATCAGTTGCCTCCTGGTGTCATCTCTTTGACTTAAACAACTTGAGGGAGAAGGGGGACATCATGGACGTAGGAAACCTCAAACTCTTTTCATATTAATTAAACATAGCACTGCAATATTGTGTCTGAGCTTTTCCTCTTTCATGTGCTTAGACTTTTCACTGCTATCCCTGCTTTCCCTGCTATCTACAGGCATATTAGCTATTTATTTGGCCCTTCTAATTCCCACTTTAAAAATTTTAATCCCTACATAACCACTAAGAAATTGAATGGGTAGATTATTCATATTTAGATTCTGAATTTAAATGTGTTACTATTAACATATATATAACTCCTCATACAACTCTTTTCCTAACTGCATCTCAAACTTGGCCTTGTGTACTGCTCAAGGCTAGAATCGAGAGATAGTGATATTTTTTCAGTTCCATTAACAGTGATTCTGAAAAGCAACCATTTATGAAATTTAAATGTCTGCATCATCACCCATCGGAACACTCATTGAATCAAAATAAGCACTTTGCATAATTCTAAACATCTGCATTTCATGCTTTTTAAACAGTAAATTTCTCTGCTTATAAAGAGTACACTGTATTTCAAAGCCATTAGATATTAAAAAAAAAAAATCACACTACTGCAGTTTACATTGAGAAAAAAGCCCCAAACTCTAAATGAGTCACATAGAATATTTTTAAAGCCTTTTAGAATAAAATTTTTAACCAATGCTTCACTTAAAGGGCTGATAAAACATGAACTATAATATGAAAAATCCTGTTGTTACCAAAGTTTGTTTCCATTGTTGAGGCAACTGCCTATTTCTTCCAACTAGCAACAACAACAATCACACACTTCATTTTAGACACAACAATATGAATAGTTTTTCCAGTTAGATGAACAAAATGGTCTGATTTTACCAAAACGAGAGTGTAAAGCCAGTGGTACCTAAGTATATGGTGATCCATTGGGTAGAAGTAATTACATAAAAATGGTTAATTTGGGGAATTCAATGATGGAGGTGAAGGGGGGATCAAGATGATACAGCAAAAAGGAGAGAAATCAGGGAATAAAAGAGACCTGACACATGTAAGCAAGCTACTGGTCGTTAGGTTTGTCTGGCTCATCTCACTCGTGTTTGTGAATGCTCTGTGTGTTTTTGCAAGTGTCTGCAATGGCTGGCTGTCCCTGTGATAGTGTGCTTGTGTCTGTGTATGTGTGTGCCCACTGGGAAGTAGCCTGGCTAGAGACTGCTGCAAACAGAGAAGCTGCCACCTTGCATCTGGCAAGGTTCATTGGATGCAGCTACATCAAAACAAGTCGTATTATTTAACTCTGAACTGGCTAACACTGGATTCTTTAATTTTGTGGGACCAATTCACACTTCCTCTAAATATGAGGAAAAAATGAAAATAGATTATCATATCACCCATTGGTTCTTATATATCTTCTATATTATTTTTCTCCCTCATCAGTTCACCAGAGAAATATTTAGCAATTATTTGGTTATTTAAACACACCAGGATATCTATAAGATCATTCAAAAAGGGAAATAACATAAATTAACAACACATTTAAAACAAATGGATGTAAGCACTGCTCTATGCTGTATCCATTAGGCTTGAAGAATCAAGACAGAACAAGGTTTGAGTTGATCTTTGACGAAGAGATATCAATGCCATCTTCCAGTAATAAGTGATGGCCAATCACTCTGCTCAAATAAGACACCAATATACACAAATATATCAATACATTTTGAAGCAAGCATTCACAATCCTTTTTGGAAACTCCAAAAGCAATTTCACAGCTAATTCCAATGAGAGAAACAAACTCATGTTATCAGTACAGCCTCATAGTTTCTGAAACGCCTATCAACTCTATATGCCTATCAACTGTAAAACAGTGTTCACGGGAATATACACTACCATGATTTGTGAGAGTTTTTAGATTGGATTTTTTTTTGAATGTACTGTGCTATAGGCCAACTTTTATTGATTACCCATTCTAACTTACTACAACAGCAGTTTTTAATCACAACAGGATGAGAATGCCCAACAGCTAAGAGAGCATAAAAAGAAGCATTCCAAGCATTCTGCACTGAACTTACCAAGTCTACTTTTATTATTAATTTGGTTTGTTTGGTTGGTTGGTTAGTTGGTTGGTTGGTATCTTTTAACTTTATTTCTTTTTTTTCCAGGTCAATTTAAATTAGTAGCTTTACCAGTACTGGTGGAAAAGACAATTTTTTACACAGTGCTCACAGAACAGTATTGTAAGTACATTAATACTTCACCCTCAAAAAAAAAAAACACTTCACAGATGAGAAAGTGAGATAGTCATACATTTTTCAGTTAAAAGCATATTCTAATTTGTTGCAGTGCAAGTGCAGAAATAAGGTATCTGATAAAAGAATATATATCAAATATTAAAAGATAACAATAAAGTCTAGTAGACCAGCTGTCTCATGCAGGTAAAATTCTACGTAATAAAACTTAGAAAGTTAGGTGATGAAGGATAAAGATTAAGAAAGATGGATTTAGCATTGAAAAACCCTCAGACTGCAGATAATTTTTCAAGTGATGTGACACTAAGGATTATCTTACATTGAGTAAGATAAGCATCTTTAGATATACATGTTAAAACTTTATCTAGAAGTGACTGAATCAATAAAGGTTGGCAAAGTTTTTGAAGACACCCAAGTAAATATTGTACATTATATAAAAAGACAGAGTTCAATATAGCAATATACAATATAGCAAGGATGTTTATGGAAGTAGCAAATGGGAGAGACACTGGTTATTGAATTCTATGATCCAAATTCTGTTGAAGAGAAATATGCACATAAGCTTTTCCAACTAATTAAACATTGCTAAAACTTATAAATCAAGCAAAGTCAGTGTATCATTTTAGAAGTTTAAAATTCTAGATCTTACTTAGAAATGTATTCAAATCCCAATTCACATTCTTTGCCCACAGAAAGACTTTTACTGAATTCAAAGAAAGATTAATGTCAAAAACATCCATTGTGTAGCAATTCAGGTTTTAAAGAATCTATATGGATATAAGTATTTTTTACATAGGGAGCAGAAGTTCACACCTAACAGAGATCCATTCTTTTCTGTTAATTAGAAGAAACTCAGAAGAAAAATCTACAGTAGTCTCTAGTCAGAAACAATAGTTAAAAAAAAAGTGTATCAATTAAGCGCATTCAAGAAGTCAACTGTACACCACTTTGAATGATAATTATCTCAATAATTTTAGAACTACTTAAATTAGCTCTTTGTATGCACCATCTTAATTCATACTTTCACTGTTTAGGTGAGTAAATAAAACAATAAAGAAGTAGAGAACTGTCAGAACACTCATTACATAGCAAACAGGAAGACTTGAAGACTGTATTTCCTACTTCACTCCAAGTTTGCTAAAGGGATGACCTGTATAGTATGCACTGTCAAGTAGTTTTGCTTATTTATATTTCAAATTCTGTATTTCAAGGAAATTTTCATTTAAACTCCAATTCAAATCTCTACAAATCTGTAAAATTCTACCTTTATCCTCAGCATTTAAGGAAAGGTTATTTTTGATGACTGACAACACAGATTTTTAATTGTCAAGAAGATGGATAAAACATTTTAATTAAGCACACTATTATTATCAGGCAACAATCACAACGCAGAGAGTTCAGATGCACTTCTTTCTAATTTACACTGTAGAAACATATTTGAAAAGATAATACAGTACTATAGTCATGGCTTCAGAGAAGGATGGTAGTTGAATAGGGAAATAAAACAGGAATATTATATAATATAAGATTGTGTTCTAATCGGCCAAAATAATAAGATAGATGTTTGGTGCACTTAGAAAAGGAGTATAAGCATGTTTTGGAATGGTTTTGGACAGCAGTGATCATTCAGTCCCAACTTCTCTACTGTTCATGCTTAGCATCTAGTTTTCTTGAAAAATTCAGCCTTTTTTTTTTCATTTGTGACCTAGCCTGCAATCACTGCACTTGAATAACTTCTCACTGAACTCTGTCTGGTTCACCTACACTCAGTTGTACAACCTGAGTCCTTCCAAGCTCCTCAAGACAAGATATATCTAATTCATTCTCCTTATTTTGGAAGGGAAAAAAAAACGTGCATTTGCCTAGGAAAATTTAAAGATGCCACAGGAACTTCACATTGATAAAAAACAGAGAACAGAACTACATTACCCTGGATGTTCAGTATGACAAGTCTTTTCTATAGTAGCCACTGATCGTTTACAAGTGCTATATAATTTGAATGCATTAGCCTTCGGTACAATACAGTCCTTCTGTAACCTGTCTCCCTTGACACAGATCTAAGCAGGTGTATATTTAAAGACTTTTTTTTTTAATAAAATTGAACAGACTAAATATGATGTGCTAGTGTGCTACTTCAGGATTTGTGATAATAAAATGTCAAAGAACAAGCTGCAAGAATTTTTTTTGCTTGAGATACTCAAAGAATTAATTTTATGCTGGCATATACTGTAATTAGAAATAGCTCTGTGCATCATGATTAAACTAGTAGCTATGGAAACCAAAGCAGACTAGAATAAGTGTAAAAGGAGAATAGTGAATAAGCCAATCATAAAATTCCTTTAATCTGTTTATTTTTAATCTTTCTTGTAATGCAATTTGGAATACTAAGGGTCAATACTACTTTCTTTTTTTTTTTAACCTTTGTATGTTTGGAAAGAACAGCATTCTTTCCAAACTATTTCCTAGGTATTCGATTTTGTTTTCACTCCAGAACTTCTCTACCCACACAATCTTAGGTGTTAAAAGCACACCATTTTTAATGATCCACTCTGTATTAAATAATTGTATATATTTATCCCTTTACGAAATGATAACTCTGTGTTTTCAACAGCCGAAAATCTCCATGGTGCTCTATCCCCTTAGCTATCTGACAGCTATCTGATGAACATATTCCAGTTCAGCAATCTCCTGATGGGTACAGGGGAAGGATGGTCATATCTCCAAGCTGCACTCACCTGAGGCAACCTCAAGTACTGAATGAGGGGAAAGAATTGCTTTCCTTGCTATGCAGGCTACATGTACTGTGACCACCAAGGAGGCAGACAGCCTTCATAGCACAGTGCTGACTCATGCCTAAATTCTCACTCAGTCTTCTATGAAAGAGCTGTTTTGGGGCAAGTCACTCACCAGCCTATGCTGTTGTATGGGGTCATGCAAGCCCGGGAATGTCTGTTCTTACCAAATTTCTAGTCAGGTCAGCTGAAATCCTTTTGAATGCTAGCCCTGTGTATAGCCCAGCATATAGACCAATTCACTCTGCCACCCATTTTGCTGTCATTCACAAACAAAAGGGCACTTTCCCTCCCATCATCCGGGTCAATGAGAAAGTGTTAAGCAATATTTGCATCAGTATCAGCCTCTGAAGCGCAGCCAGTCCTTAGACATCATGCTCTTTGTTCTTTGAGACATACTGTGGAGCTGCTTTCCCACCTGTGCTGTGGCCACTAAGTCCCTAATGCTTTAAGAAACCATGTCAAAATACTTGCTTAAGTCAAGGTAAACAAAATTGTTTACCTGTTGTACCCTCATCTACAGAGACAGGTGCCTCATTACACAATGTAATCAGGTTAGTCAGACATGATTTGTCCTCAGTAAAGCCGTTATAGCTGTTATAAATCACATTATTTACCTTTCTGTGCCTAACAGTGGCTTCCAGAAAGATATATTTCATAATTTTCCCAGGAACTGAGATGAGACTGAGATGAGTGTACAGTACTCTGGATATCCCTCCTTTCCCTCTTGAAAGTGGGCATATTAATTAGCTTTTCTCCAGTTACTGAAGACCTCTCATAATCACCATAATCCTTAAAGAAAAGATAATAAATAGCAATACTGGATGAACATCCAGCAGTCCCAGCTTGCTTATATGAACTCTTAACTCAGTCTTCCTCTCACACAGTTAGCATTCCTCTCCCCCAAACTTTCCCAGTAGGCACAGAGCTCTGGCAGGCCAGTGACCAGAGACCCAAAGAGTCCACCTTAAGATTTTCAAATCTTAAAATGGAAAACCAGTAGGTATATTAGCTATATTACATATGAGCAAACTGTACCTGCCTTCAAACAGGGACAATTTATGACACTCAGTGTCAATATTTGGTACATTATTGGGCCATTAACATAAGAGAATTCAGAAAGTACACTTTTCTCAGCAGATGACTGTGGAAGGGGATCTGGTCCAAGGATATGCCATTCTCTGGGCTATGGCATAGGATGAATAAACATTTCAGATATCATGCTTAGTATCAGTACTTTCAGACAGACTGTTTTACTACAGTTTTCTGGCTTGAAAAACCTGATATTGACCTGGTAAGAAAGAATTTATTGTTGATCAGTATCAAGCTTTGAAAAAAATCCTATAGAACAAACTAAAACCTTTTCTCCTCATTGCCAAAATAATACAAAAGCAGGTAAATCTTACACTTCAAACCCTCTTTCCAAGAAAACACTTGGTCCAGTAAGTCAAGTTTCATCACTCTCAGTTAAGTATTTTCCTGGGCTACTCCTCCTGCTGCCTCCCAGCACCAATACAAATATTTCTAAAACAAAATATGAAGGGTAGCACTTTGAAGGACAGAAACCTTTTTTACCCTGCTACTTTTGCCTGGAGCTTTTGCTTCAAAATGTGCTTCCTACTATTGCATCTCCTCTACTGCATGGGCTCTAACATATTCTAAAGTGGAAAAGCAACAAGATCTCATCAACAGTCATCATACTAGCATCGCTTTGCTGAGGAAAACCGTCATTATAATCATCTTTAAAATTAATATCTGTGTCCTGCGTGGTGACTACATTCACCAATTTTTGCTACATTTGAAGTCACACCTTCATCAGTAGAGACAGGTGATAATTTCTTTGGAATTCTGGGAAAAAAGGTTAACAACATAAACTGGATTTAGTTTTGCAACTGTATTTTCACAAGTGGAAGAGAATGCAAAAATACATACCTACAAAAACATGCTGACTAGCCATGTCCCATGACCTGACTGAAAGATGAGGAAAAATTTCAAATTACTACCTTTACTATGTTATTGAAATAACTATAGTTTCAAAAGTCAGCTGAAAAACTTTTCCTCTCTGAATACGGGGATTCTACCAATGAATCCAAGTGTTTTGGGGGAGAAAAGCAAAGCAAAAAGGCTTCAGTAAGATGAATTAGTATTCAGGATAGAGAAATCATGTCCACCTAGAATACCTGCAAAATTTTGTCTGTTTTGTTAATAAAAGCCAAAAGTTCTCAACACAAAAGTCATTAGTAAAATATTTTCAGTATGATCAGTATTTGTTCCTGTTCCCGGTCCCTTCACTCATTTATGCTATTAACATCCTCTCTTCCCCCATGCTAATAATTTTGATGATTGCACTAGCTTTCTCTCACAGTATCAAAGCATATCTGACAGTACCCTAATCGGTTTCACTATTAGCGACAGGATTTTCACAAAACCCAAAATTACACAGGATAGTATTACAAAAGAGTTTGGGGTTTTGTTTTTTCCACATTCAAGAGCATCTTCCTTTTCAAAGATCACCAAAATGTTGCATATTTCTTCAAAATGCTCCCTTTCCCCTCCTTACCAGCAGTAATTTTATTTTCTGTACCAGAAAACTGATTATTGCAACTTTGTTGAGCCATTGTCTACCCAGCTCTGAAGCAACCACTGGACTGCTTCATGTGCTTATAAAGACATAAACCCCCCCACACCTTCCAGGACTATTTCTTTAGGCAACTGCATTGGGTTTGTATGGCAAGGTTTTGTAGCAGAGGAGGGAGCTACACGGGGACTTCTCTGAGAAGCTGATAGAAGCCTCGGCTTTGTCCAATGGAAGCACAGTTTTCCATACGAACTGCATCCCTCTGTGAGCCGAAGCAGTTCTAATCAGTCGGGGGGAGGGGGGAAATGGCTGTTTTTATGATGGGGTGGCGACTTGAATCAAGATGGACAATTTTGACTTCAAGAAATTCCTGTCTAAGATTAGGAACTGCGCTGTCTTGTGTCCGACCGCATGACGTGCTCTCTATCAGCCCTTAAATCATCCTCCAGCTCTCCATCTGCAGGAGACTGCGGGAAAAACAACCTGGTTTCCCTGCTCAAAGAAACCGATTTCCACACACTTTAAAAACAGATGACGTAATCCTCGCCTTTCCCTTTTTTGGGGAGGGTGGAGGGCGGACGGTGATTTTTGTGTTTTTGTAGAACTCAGCTAATTACCACAAGCTGCTGGAAAGGGAAATCAGATTCAAATACAGTAAAGAAAAGGCAGCGACGCCGAGAGAAAATTAATTTTTTTCCAGCTCGCGGTCGGAGCCCTGCGCGCTCCTGCGCATGCGCGGGCCCCTC